>CP106726.1:62956427-63503303 GCA_025506655.1 Gossypium rotundifolium
GGAAATGGTGTTGTTTATGTGTCAAAACATTTAAATGTTTGTTTACATTTTAAGAAAATTTATTTAGTCTCAATTTAATAATAACCTTATCATAATAAACCAATTTTAAACACTTACTTAAAACTGCTAATAATAATGGCCATAATTATATCAAAAACAAATCCCGAATAAATCCGAAATACTTAAGTGTAGAAAGTCCAAAATAAAATAAATGCTGAGCTGAGCATGGCCACTACTAAGCTCCTGCCGACCCAGTCCATTACTTAGTGTCACCTGAAACATATCCCACAACGGGGTGAGTCAAACGGACTCAGTGTATAACCACCATCACTAAGTCCCAACAGTTTAGGCATGTCAGTTCATACATGTACATATAGCAGAAATATAGATAATGATGCAATCCCGAGCCCAAACCTATATAACCATCCGCTACACATCACCCGTACCAACCATCACATCGTGGGGACTACTAAGTCGACCCTCCATCCGCTACACATCATCGAAGGCAGTCACTGCAGACGACTTGCACATTGCCCTTATAAATTCGTGGCATAGCCACCAGATAATATTTTGTGACGTAAGTCACCACATTCAGATTTTGTGACATGAGTCACCATATTCAAATATTGTGGTATAAACCACCAGATCACTTCCCCTTTTCATATCACCCATATGCCCCATGTTATACAAATCATGCCAATAGCTTATCTTATGCCTTATTCACATTCGTTACAGTTTCACATGTGTCCCATAATAGATATTCATAATATTATAACCACAGTAGTAGGTTTACGTACCTGAGTACTTTGTACCATTACATGGTACCCTTGGCCACATTTTACATATTCTTATTAACACATTTATTAAAACATTACCATAAATCTATTAAGACTTAGGGTTAGTGCTACACACCTGATTTACTTATCTTGTTCACTGAAATCCTAAAAATCCCGATCTAATGCTTTAGATCCTTAGTTCCTACATTCGGCCAATCACTTAGTGTTTTAGAAAAAAAGCCTTTCGGCTAAATAATCAAATCCCGAAGGATTATTGCAACCAAAATCCTTACCTTGCTGCCGATTTGATTACTAATCAAATCCCAAAACTTTGTGATGTTCCCTCTTGCAATCGGATAGACATTAAATCACTTAACTAGTTAGTTTTTAGCTTTTTGAATAAATACGAAATAGATCTGAAACACCAAATATGGCCTTGGCTGAATATCATGTGTACTTACCTTACAATTTTAAATCCCGAAAGTGGTTACTTGCTTTGAAGTTGTCGAAATCCCTACTTGTCAATTGTTAGAATCAATTTTAATACATGGAAACTATGAAGATGGCCCTTGGCCGAATATTCACTTATCTTGTTTGACTAGATCCCAAATTTAACCCTTGCTCTTGATGATGCCGAAATCCCTATAGATATATGTTAGATTCGGTTCTAACACTTAAACACAATAGAATGGCCTTTGGCCTAAAACCACACTCGCTTACCTTAGATCCCGAAAACCTCCTCCCTTGTAGTCGACAATAGCAGAATCTCGAGACCCTCCTTCAAAGTTTCGGCCAAAGTACATTAATAGGATTAGTTCTTAAGTTTTGACTAAAAGAAAAAGAAAGGAAACCGAATAGCATTTGATCTTACCCTTACTATAGAAATCGACAGCACTCCTTGCCTGACACCACTGAGATATTTGGCTATAGGCTAGATGTTTGATCAATCAGGTTTCGGCTTTTGGTGTTTGGTGAACAATCAGCTATGACTAGGAAAAGACTTACTTTTGGCTTTTGACTAACGGGGAAGATTGTGAAAAAGAAGAAATAGAATGGTACAGAGGCTTCAATAATGTTTTGGTTTGGGTGAGAGAGAAGAAAAAGGAATGATCTTAGAAGAAGAAAAGGAAAGGAAAAGTGTGGGTGAGGCTAATGATGCATTCGGCCTAGGGGATTTTGGTGACCGAATTTTGTCACCCAAGGAGTCCCTTGGCCGGCCAACTCTCCCTCTCTCCATTCAATCCCCCTTTTCACTCTACCTTAGCCGAATCTTTAAATTTTTAGTCTGATCTACACTTCATCTTTGAAGTGTCCTTGTGCTGTCCACTACCTCTCCTCCTTGCAACAAAATAAAACTCACATTTGTTTCCCTTACTACTCGAACCTAGGCCCTTTTACACAGCTTGTGGTGTCACATACTGAGTCCCTAAGTGGCACCTCCAAGCCACTTAAACAAGCCCATTTTTGTGTCATATTTCCCCTACTAATTTTCTTAAGGCCTCTTAGGCTTAGGTCCCTCTTTGAAACTTAAAATTAAATAATTTCTAAAGCATTTATCTACACTCTGAAGTTCACAAAATTCGTACAACACAATCAGAACACACATAGGCATGCTACTTCATACAATTTAGCATTAATGCATAAGCCATAAATCTGGATATTACACTGGCTTTTCAAAGTCCCTAGCCGAATGGCTATTTAGTGACTAATCAAGGGTTTTTTTATTTTCGGCATTTCAGGATCTGAAGAGGAGTCCAACGCTTAGATCTCTATGTTAAAGATCAGTAACACTCAAGTCGTGTTATTTTTGGGATTTCAAGGTAAGGAGATTGGTTTATTTATAAATATATAAATCAGGTAGAACACTAACCATGGCCGAATATAGGAGAGGCCCTATTTTCACATCTTTTGGCTTTTTGAGCAAAGTTGTAGATTGGGATAACAAGGATATCGACTAAGAATATTAGATTTCACGATATCAGGTGTGCAACTTTCCACACCATCTATATTATTTGTTAATACATGTATATAAATCTGCTATATTCTATTAAAAGCTGAAATCCGGCATAATGGTTGAAACTCGAGGAGGGTAAAGACGAATCACCAGGTTAGTGATCTCAGTCATTCCTAAAGTGAATGTTTCTGTTAAGATGTTATATGTGATAAGTATGCTGATTTCTGTGATTGCATGGGGTTGGGATTGATGAAAGGGGAAGTGTTCTATTGTAGTGGCTTATGCCATGATCTGTTGTAGTGGCTTATGCCATGATCTATTGTAGTGGCTTTTTGCCATGATCTTTTGTAGTGGCTATTGCCATGATCTGACGATGAGCAGCATGACTGCCATTAATGGCGTGTAGCGGTATGGGTTGATTGTAGAAATCCCCAATGGTGTGAATGGTTGGTACGGGTGGCGTGTAGTGGATAGAAACCTAAGATTTGGGTTGGGCTTGCAAAACTTTTGTTATATATATTAATCTGTTATTCTGTTCTGTGAGGTAAAGGCCCAAATCTAATGGTGCATGAGGGTTGCACACTGAGTCTCGCGACTCAACCTATTATTTAATATTTTCAGGTAACGCTTAGTGCATCGGAGTGGGCTGGAGAGGAGCGCAAGGTGGCCATGTGATAGAGTACTTTGGATTCGACAAAAGACTTTAGTTTGCTATTTTCTTAATATTTTTATTTAATGGGTTTAAAGTATCATTGTAATAAGGCCATGGGCCATTAGTTTTTATTTCGTAATGGTTTAAGTTTGGGCTTTTATTATTATTATTAGGCATTTAAATTTTCCGTTTTAATTAAACTAAGGCATTAATATAAAATGTATATCTTTTGCAACTTATTCAACCATTTAGTTTTCCCGAATAAAAGGGTTAAACACAAGAAAAAGATATTTTCTGAAAATGCGACAGGTTTTACAGAATTTTCTTAGTGGCATGCTAGATCCGGTCGTGGTGCTTAGGCCGAGTTTGGGGTGTTACAAATTGGTATCAGAGCCAAGTTCAAAACTCGGCTCTGGGGTTTTTAGGCTCAAAATATTTTTTAAAGATGGTTTTTTTTTAAACATGCATGATTTATAAATAATGCAGGATGGTTTTCTCGGCATGGCACCTGCATCTCCGGCCCAAGTCCACCAGGTAAGCATTCTAAGCCCACTTTGTGATATATATGCCTGTGGGCTTGATGGGCTTTAAGGGGCGTAGATTATTTTAATTAGAACTTGATGGACTTTAGGCTTAGCTTAAACAACTTCTTAAATCTCATAAGACTTAATCTATCCAAACAAACCCATGAACAAATCTCTAGGTTAGGGTGTGGCAACAGGCATACGCATGTCTAGGATTGGATCCGGAAGAGCCTGGTACTTAAGCAGTCCTAGTGACTCACCTTCTCTTCGCTAGAATCCTACCTGGTGTGCAGTGACTGTTCACCTTAGCCACGAGGATTTGTTAACAGGCCAAAAGTTATAATTAAAACTCGAAAGGGACTAGCCACCCTTTTTTTTCAAAATTACTAAATTACCTTCAAATTGTAAAATTACCAAAATACCCCTATTTTGCAAAATTACTAAAATACCCCAGATTGTAAAATTACCAAAATACCCATGCTTTGCAAATTTACCCAGAAACTCGTAGATTTATAAGAAATACCTGGGTTACAAAATCAACGAAATTTGTGCAAATACCAATGGACTCCCATTTTGAAAAAAAAAACACACACACACAACAACAAACAAGAACATCAATCACCAAAATGCCACTATCTCTTTTAGAATCAAAATTCCCAAAAATACCCCTATTTTAAAATATACCTTTATCTAAAAAATTACCCAGAAACTCTATTTTATCAAATTTCAAAGAAACCCTGTAGGATGAAATTACAGAAAGACCCCTAAGTAGTGAAATGACGAAAATACCCCTTGAATGTAGATTCATGGATGTTGTCTGTATGTTGATGTGTGAATGTATGTGGGTTCTAGAATTATGAAGTAAAATTGAGACTGAAACTGTAGATAGGATCGAATTCGAAAGAATTACTATCGAAAGTACTTTTCATAAAACTGTTCGTGGATAATTAGTGGAAAGAATTAATGATTCATAAAATTTCTAATCAGATAAATGTCGATAGAAAGAATGAGTACAAGGGGTAGAGGGCGTTCTCCGTGTGGTCGTGGTAGGGGTAGGATGACTGTGTTAGAACCTATAGGATCTGGCCATGGATCTGGAAATGAGATACCAGTTCCACCAGTTGCGGAGGTGGAATTTTAGGACCAGACGGGCGGTGACGATGTGGTGTCGCAGGCGGTGTTAAGGGTGTTAAAGAAAGTTGCTGAGGCTGGTATGGGAATAGGAGCCCGAAAGTCTGTGCCGGAGCGACTTAGGAACAAGGGGGCAGAAGTGTTTATTTTGGCTTTAGAATTGGAGTGCGCAGCGAAAGTAGAGTGGTGAGATTTAGGTAATATGATTACTAGTTAGTTGGAAATTTCGAGGACGAAATTTCTTTAAGGGGGTTAGAACTGTAACATCCTAAATTTTTGGGCCTATGTGTTTAATGGGTGAATATGTGGAATGAGTTAATTTAAGTGTTAGGGGCCCAAATTTTAAGTTTTAAGGAGCCCAAATCTTCTAATTTAAGTTAGTTAAATTTGGCATTAGGGATTAGGGAAGTGGACGACACAAGGCTATTTTTTGGGAATTTTATTATATTTATTCTATGTGGATAATAAGCGGATAAATGCTATTATTTAGGATTTAGTCTTTAAGGATAATAAGCAGATAAAGACTATTTTTGAGGAGATAATAGATTAAGATAAGTGAAAAGGGATAGGAGCTATCATGTGTGGCAGTGTTGGCTGAAAATCAATCTCTGCTAAAGGGAGGAATCGGTTTTCTATATAAAGAGGGGGTGTGCCGAAATTTTGGAATCCTTTCTTTTATTTTATTTTCTCATCTTCTTCCTCTCAAAAGCCGAAAACCACCATTTTTCCTCTCTAAAATTTCCTGGTTGGCCGAATCTTTTAACCTCTATTGTTATTTTTCTTCTAATCCCTAAAAGATGAAATCACATCTCTATTATTCTATTCTTCTCCTTAATATTCATTGGCCAAATCTCTCTTAGCCATATCTTCAATTCTTAAATCTTCTAAAAATCGAAATTCTTAGATCTCACCTCCTGAAGTTGCCGAATTTTCTTCAATAAAGTCTACTTGTGCCGAATCTGAAGAAAACAATAGGTATGTGTCGATTTTGAGTTTCCAATATTTCTTTGGCTTTTCAAAGTCCCTAGTCGAATGGCTATTTAGTGACTAATCAAGGGTTTTTCTTATTTTCGGCATTTCGAGATCTAAAGAGGAGTCCAACTCTTAGATCTCTAAGTCAAAGATCAGTAACACTCAAGTCGTGTTATTTTTGGGATTTCAAGGTAAGGAGATTGGTTTATTTATAAATATATGAAATCGGGTAGAACACTAACCATGGCCGAATATAGGAGAGGCCCTATTTTCACATCTTTTCGACTTTTTGAGTAAAGTTGTAGATCGAGATAACAAGGATATTGACTAAGAATATTGGATTTTGCGATATCAGGTGTGTAACTTTCCACACCATCTAGATTGTTTGTTAATACATGTATATAAATCTGCTATATTCTGTTAAAAGCTGAAATCCGGCATAATGGTTGAAACTCGAAGAGGGTAAAAGCGAATCACTAGGTTAGTGATCTCAGTCATTCCTAAAGTGAATTTTTCTGTTAAAATGTTATATGTGATAAGTATGCCGATTTTTGTGATTGCATGGGGTTGGGATTGATGAAAGAGGAGGTGTTCTGTTGCAGTGGCTTATGCCATGATCTGTTGTAGTGGCTTATGCTATGATCTGTTGTAGTGGCTTATGCCATGATCTATTGTAGTGGCTTTTTGCCATGATCTGTTGTAGTGGCTATTGCCATGATCTGACAATGAGTAGCATGACTGCCATCAATGGCATGTAGCAGTGTGGGTTGATTGTAGAAATCCCCAATGATGTGAATGGCTGGTACGGGTGGCGTGTAGTGGATGGAAACCTAGGATTTGGGTTGGGCTTGCAAAACTTGTGTTATATATATTAATCTGTTATTCTGTTCTATAGGGTTAAGGCCCAAATCTAATGGTGCATGAGGGTTGCACATTGAGTCTCGTGACTCAACCTATTATTTAATATTTTCAGGTAGCACTTAGTGCATCGGAGCGGGTTGGAGAGGAGCGCAAGGTGGCCATGTGATAGAGTACTTTGGATTCGACAAAAGACTTTAGTTTGCTATTTTCTTAATATTTTTATTTAATGGGTTTAAAGTATCATTGTAATAAGGACATGGGCCATTAGTTTTTATTTTGTAACGGTTTAAGTTTGGGCTTTTATTATTATTATTAGGCATTTAAATTTTACGTTTTAATTAAACAAAGGCATTAATATAAAATGTATATCTTTTACAACTTATTCAACCATTTAGTTTTCCCGAATAAAAGGGTTAAACACAAGAAAAAGATATTTTTTGAAAATGCAACAGGTTTTACAAAATTTTCTTAGTGGCATGCCAGATCCGGTCGTGGTGTTTGGGCCGGGTTTGGGGTGTTACAACTTGTATCTAGGTCTGTTGGCAATTAGTTAGTGGGCCATCTGTTTGGGCTCAGTTGGGTTTTAGTAATGAATTGGGCCATGTAAATAGACTGTTCAAAATAAACATTTTTTATGTTTGGTTTTATTCTGGTTTATTTCATTCAGATGGGCCCGAGCAAAAATGGGCCTCTACTGTTGCCCCTCTTTGCTCCTTGTTGTGAAACAAGAATAGAGCAAAGACTATGAAAGGACCAATTTTGCCCAGTCTTGGCCGAGCCTCGACTTTTTGGTCCTCATTTTCTTTAAATGGCTTCCAACTCCACTACAACTTCAATGGTATTGGAACTTCATCTTGATTTCAATAAGTCTGATGGCTTCGATCTACTACCACTTCAGGGAGGCAATATCCACTATCTTTTAATCTGCTCAACTCAAAGAGGCAAGACTGATGTTTTTGATTTGCCTCTTGCAATTTCAAGAATACCAAATATGCTATTTTAATCTGCTCTCTGCAACTTCAGGGATTGCCAGACTAGTGTACTCAATCTGCTTCCTGCAACTTCAGGAATGCCAAATCTGCTATTTTAATATGCTCCCTGCAACTTCAAGGATTGCTAGACTAATGTCTTCGATCTTCTTCCTGCAACCTCAAGAATGTCAACTCTGCTATTTTAATCTGCTTCTTGCAACTTTAGGGATTGCCAGACTAATGTCTTCGATCTATTTCCTGCAACCTCAGGAATGCCAAATTTGCTATTTTAATATGCTCCCTGCAACTTCAGGGATTGCCAGACTAATGTATTTGATCTGCTTCCTACAACCTCAGGAATGTCAAATCTACTATTTTAATCTGCTCCCTGCAACTTCAGAGATTGCCAGACTAATGTCTTCGGTCTGCTTCTTGCAACCTCAGGAATGCCAAATCTGCTATTTTAATCTGCTCCCTACAACTTCAAGGATCGCCAGACTAATGCCTTCAATCTACTCCCTGCAACCTTAGGAATGCCAAATCTGCTATTTTAATCTGCTCCCTACAACTTCAGGGATCGTCAGACTAATGTATTCGATCTGCTTACTATACCTCAGGAATGCCAGACTGCTATCTTCAATCTGCTCCTGTAAACTCAAGGATGCCAGACTGATGTCTTCTACCTTGCTACATTGTCCTCTAGAGGACATAACTTGTAGAATGGGTATATGCTTATGTCTAGTAATTAGGATGCCTTGATCGAAATGTATCAAATGCTCCTAATTAGACATGCAATGATATATGAATGCAAAATATTATGCAAATGCTTCCTATTTTAAGTGTCATCACTTATTTATCCATCAAAGTTTCCTCTTCGTTCTTTATGAAGTATCAACCATATTCTGCTCAAATAATTTGCCCCATGGTAATTCTAAGTCCTCTCCACTTGAACCTTGGGACATGAAGTTTGGTACCTCCCACAGCAACTTTAGGAAAATAACATTTGGTTTCTTCCATCCAATCCGTTACCACTCAGAGGTATAGAACTTGTATCATTTTCCATCAATTTAACTTGTTACACCATTCCCTGGATGTATAAGTCTGAAATTTACATGAACGCAGGGTCTCCCGACAATGATCCCCTTTTACATTTGAATTGACCTTGTTTGTCATTTGCCGATATGGTATCACCAACGAATTTGTCTTATCCAATAAGAATCAGAAGAGGTGATCATTTTTCAATGTTTCCAACCCTTAGGCTTGGTGAGTTCTGAACAATAGTCACATTTTAGATTCCTCATATTACTTAGAAGTTTTTAGAGTAATATGCAAAACTCCTTTTATGAAAGTGTTATTAGTCCATTAATGGTTATTTCAATATAAAATGCTTGAAAAGGTCACAAAAATAGATGATAAAGAAATTAATTAGGAGCATGGCTCGAAACAAATAGGCTAATCAGAGATAACCAAGGCAATAAATGAAAATTAATTGGTGTATCTTAAAAAGAATAAAGTAAGCAAAGATATCAAAGGCTATAAAAGAAAATTGATTAGGGTGTATCTTTGAAAAGAATAAAGTAATCAAAAATAAATTTAAAATGGGTAAAATGGGAAACTAGGTGCTCCAGATAGCGCAGGTTGAGCTTCTCTATTTCGATTTCTTGAGGACCATTTTAAACTCGATATGTGTTTAGGGGATCCGGAATACTTTGTCGATGCCCCAAGGCGTAACATACTTCCTTATTGTTAATTCAAGTGTAGCAAGACTACTATATGCCCCACTTTTGATCAAAATTTGAGCAGCCCATTTCAGGTTTTCACTCAAAGCCCCTTTGGTCCCAAAGTGCCCTTTGCGGGTTTTCGCCTTGGCCTCTTCTTTATCTTTCTTTCCTTCTTTTTTTTTCAAGGTGCCCTTTACAGGTTTTCACCTTGGTCTTTCCTCTTTCAGGTCAAATATTTCTTGACTGAACCTAAATTCACTGGATTGGGCAAGTCTTCGCCATCCATCTCAGTCAATAATGATGCTCTTCTAGAACAGGTCCTACATAAGTCCTTCCTAGTTTGGCATATGCCTTCCTTTGGAATCATTTGGTAGAAGAAAAATCTTTTAGCATCAAGTTTCTTCATGGAATTCCCTAAGATGGTCTTCTTTAACATAAGCTCGCGTCATCTGGCCATGACAAATAGCTTTTAACCTTTTCTTCAATTAGGTTCAATTGGCAAAATGCTTCAATTCCATAAACCAATGGGTAAAATGTTGCCCCAGCGAAGGTTCTGGCCAACGTTCAATAAGACAGAGGGTAAATGGTAGCTTCTTATGCCAATCCTTACAAGTCTTAATCACCCTTTTTTGTTGTTTTTCTTTTTGTATTTTTTTGGCAACTTTTACTGCACTGTGATATACTACCTAATCTTTGGACAAACTGTAACTTTGACTTTGTACAATTATGCATTATTAAACGTGATCCTTTATGGCATTCTTTGCTAGCATCTAATCCCTTTTTTTTTAGATTTTGATTTTGATGACTATCGACTTTGCAATATTGGCATATGAAACAACATTCACCATCTTAGTGAAATAGAAGATGACCATGATGGTGAATCGATGTCAACTAGAAACGTTTGATGAGATCATCCCGCTAACATCCATGCCCCCATATAAAAAAGTCCGTGAAGAGAATAGAAGAGTCACATAAATCTCATCTTCTTCAATTCAGTATTTGTGGTACGATTGATGCAATCCCTTTCCATGGTAGACCAATATGCCCGATCCTCATGCTTAGCCCGTGTATTAGTGGCCCAGGCATGTCTTGATATGATCATGCCAAAACATTTTTGAATTCTTGAAAATAACTCAATTATGTCTCACATTAGTTTTGTGATGAGCTAGGCTACAATCTTCACCACTTTTCTAGACTCATAATATTCACTGACCCTTTGTAGAGTAAGGTCTGCTTTTCATCATTCTTAACAAATCAAAAAATAAATTACAATCTCTATCATCTTCAAATTCCTTAGATCCCCTAGACCCATATCTCATTAAAAAGGGAGTCAGTAACAATGTCGTTCATGTCATTGATATCTAGGTACTTAGGTACGAAGGCAAAAAATCCAAAGAATAAATAATTCTAAGGATGATTATTTGGATAGTATGGTCATGAATAAAGAATGAAAGAATATTGGTAAAAAAAACAAAAGAATGTACAGTATGAAAAATGAAAATATTCACTTAATAAAATGCATTCTATTGAAATAAAATTTCAAACACAAGCCTATTTCAAAAAAGGGTTCTTATTGCCTCTAGGCTTAAGGCAACAAGCATGTTTTGAATATTACTCTAGATCAACTTTAAAAATACAGGGATCTCTTCCATAGTCCTATTATTCAAAACACTCCAAGAACATAAGGGCTTGGAAACTTCGTTCTCTGGTTCCCTCTTCATTTTTTTGATTTCTTCAAGGAGTCACAACTTTTTTGTTTCCTCCTTTAATTACCGCATTTACTACCTCATCAAAGTGATCAAGTTTTGATGAATCGTCGAACTTCACAATTTCCATTGTAATGAACCTTTCGACCAACTTTTTAAACATAGTACAGTTTTCAATCGAGTGGCCTATTATTCCCGCATGGTAGTCGCATTGAGCGTTCGAGTCATACCATTTAGGATATGGGGGTTGTATCGACTTTAGATAAAATGGAGACACTATGTGTGCATCAAATAAACTTTAATATAGCTCCTTATACGTCATCAGCATTGACGTAAATTGAAGCTTTTCAGAGTTTTGCCTTGGGGAAACCTGATTGTTGGTAATTACCTTCCTTGGCTGGTTTACTGTAATCAGCTCTGAATGGCTCTTGTTATACCTACCGGCACTATTCGCTTTCTTTTCCTTCTTGTTTAGGGCCTTTGAGGTCCATTCTCCTCTTTCCTTTGTTTCTACCAGAACAACCGGTTTAGCTTGATCATATTATGGGTTAAAACCTATTGGAGAGTAAACGATGTTTTCCTCATCATCATCGACACTGTTGTCCACTGAGCCACTCCTTTTTTGAACTCTTTTATCCTAGTAAATGACTCAACTAGCCAATCACATTCTTTTGGAATTCCCACATGTCTTTTTGAATTTTGGTCAATTGCTCTTGCATCTGTATTTGTCTTTGCTCTATCCTCTCCAACCTTTGTTCCATGTTTTCCAGGTTAACTGAAATAATTTTACCTAATTAGGGTCTTTTTGTAAAAGTCTAATGCAAATGATGCAATGTAAAGAAAATGCATGAATGCAAAGAGGCATCGATTTTGATTCAACTTCATTTTAGAAAACTTTATTAGAAAACAAAATCCTTTACCTAAAACGGACTACAAATATGCTTTTGCCTTAAGTCCTAAAGTTTTGATTTTCCCAAGCAATAAAGCTAGCTCTTGACTATGATCAGACTGTAGCTTATACTTCATGCTCAACGTATCAGCCTGTGATGCCAAAGTTTATATATGATTAGCTACCTCTTGACTCTGAACTATTGCTACACCCATGAGGTAATCTCGACTTCTAACTTGGTCATGAGAATAGTGAAGCTCTTCCTTCCAACGCCCTTCTCTTGTTTCAAGAAGCTTGATCTGAAGTTCACAACTGTGTAATATGCTTCTAAATCTTCAATTTTACCCTTCATTTCCTCGATCTTGATCAGGCTTGACTTTAACTTGGTCGCAGAATTATAGCTTCGATGGTGATGAAGAGACCGTCCAAGCTTAGCATTGATCTTCAGAAAAGGAAGTATTGATCATTCACCCTAGTTGGCACCATACTCAGAAAGATTCTTCCGCTTCCATGGCCTATAAAGATCAGACTTTTTCTTATCAGGAAGCACACAAAGAAGGAAGTGCAGAGCTCTAAGGAGTTTAGATTGTATCTGCTCAAACCTTTTTTAACTCTAACCGTAGGAGAAAGGCATCTATTCTGGTTTATCTCCTTGAATAAATCAAATGGGGGATCACTATGAATTTTTTCATTTCTCCACAACGAATCAAATCCCTTGCAATGTTGTTTGGATCACAATAAGGAGCCGAGAAGTTTGGTAGCGGACCTATAGTAAATAAACTTTTTCACCATCATATGCAAAATTTCTTCCATCCAAATAATTTTTGTAGGTCTCATGCACTCTTTCAATCACTTTCCTTCCAACACCCTTACCATCCACAGGGCGGCCATCTTCATATGAAAGAGAAACTGTGTAATGGTGGAAGTGCCCATCCATATTCCTCACACTCACTTTGAAGTGATTGGTGAGAATATTTACCTTCTGTCTTTTTAGTTCCAACACCACACCTTGCCATAGGGTGTTGTACAATCTTCTTCACATCCGATTCTACTTTGATCAAAACAACATCAGGAGGCACAAGTGGCTAAGGAGGCAGGGATTCTAGCGCTGCCCCATTTCCCTCTTACTCAAATGAATCCATACCCTAAAGTCCGATGAGAAAAAAAACCAAAATATATATATGAAACAAGAAACCCTTAGGAACTCAAAGATACAACAAAATTCTACGACCCTCTTCTTTAATTGCCTTTGCTCTGACCATATACGAACGACTGCATTGTTTTCCACTTTATCAAGGAATTCGTTCTCCATAACTAGCTTTCTAATTTAGAAACTGACCATGAATCAATACCTCCTAAAGTATGAAATGATGTGCATAAAAAAAAAAACCACAAGTTAGTATCATGAAATAAAATTTAAGGTAGATAAAACTTCTATCTGGGTAACCACTAAATTTTGGTATAGTTCTACTTAGGGTAGGTCCTTATGTTTTCTACATATGGTTTAAAGTTAGGGTACCCAAACCAGCAGATTCCTCGCTACTCACCCAATATAGGCTCATGCGGACCGAGTTCGATTCAGGGAATACATTTCCCTATGGCTATCTGAAGTGAAAACTTCACAAAGACATAGGTACAGATGTATTCTGGAAGCAATCCACTAGCCCATGCGGAGGTGAAAACCTTACGAAGGCATAGCTTCTCGCTTCCACCTAAGGGTGCGACCATGATGGTCATGTAGTGCAATGCTGGAAGATATATTTAAAATTAGAACCACATGCAATAAAAGGATCATGTTTTTTTAAAAACTAGAATTTTAAATTCGGACAAAAGGACACGAAATTATCAATTTTACGGCTTGACTCTCTTATTGTCCCCAGTGGAGTCACCAAGCTGTCGAAACCATTTTAAAAGTTTGATTTAAAAACGAGGATCGACTTTAAAAAATGAAAATGGAAGTCACCACCAATCCCTTTTTTATTTAGGTGTGATTGGATCACCTTGAAAATCGCTTTATTTCAAAATACTGATTTTGGTCGACGAAAACAAGAAAAATAGGTTCGGGTGTCGGTTACGTATGAGGAAGGGTTACCACCCTCATAGCACCCAAAATTGGTATTTAATCGATAAAATCATGTTATAATGTTGAACATTTGAAAAATTTTAGAAAATGATCCTTTTATTTAAAGGAAAAGACCTAGACTTACCTATCTCAAAGGAACTAAACACTATACCCAGTAAGTTAGGATATAGTATCTCGTGACTTCAAAATTAGGCACGTCTTTATTTTGGAAAATCCCTACCTCGAGATACAAAACATCATACCCAGTACGTTAGGACACAATGCTTTGAAATCCCAAGAATAAGTTTTTGATTTAAAATTTGTAAGTTTCAATTTTAAAAGAGAGGGGATATTTAATACTTTAAGTTCTACAAGGAAAATCAAAGCCCAGTGAGTTAGGGCACAATTCTTCTCAACTTGAGATTTCTTTGTTCCGAAAGAATACAAATATCACATATAGTACGTTAGGACACGATATTTTTAAACCTTCGTAACTAAAATCATCTCATAATTTACGAAATTTATTAAAAGGGTATTTAATTATTTAGTCAAACGGAAAATCGAAACCCAGCACGTTAGGGCACTATTTCCCAAATTTCTAAATACTAAACATTGCATTATCTTAAAACCTTTAGGTAAAATATAGAAATTTTGTAAAATGCATTTTATTTAAACCGATGATCTTATAAAAATATCATATTAACACATTATCAAACATCAAAAGCAATTATAATATATCAACATTTAATAGGCAATAAAAAGTAATAATACAAAATATGACAAAATAATAATTCCTACACTAAAGCAATTGTAAATACATGATAAAGTATAAAAAATACAATAAACAATAAAATAAATATGGACACATTTCATGCAAAGTTGAAAATTTTCATACAATGACTTATACCAAGAAATAAATAAGTATAAAATATATATATGTATTGAGAAAATAAATAAAATACATTTTAAAATAAATAAATAATTTATAGTTAGAAAACTACATTTTAAGAATGAATAACATACTATGCAATATAAGTAATTTTAAATAGAATAAAATTTTATAAAATAATATAAGATATAATACTATATAATATATAAAATATGTTTTTTTAAAATGTATGATATAATAATTAATAAGAATCATAATATATAATAAAATAATTAATAATAATATATAAAAGGATTATACATAATAAAAATAATTAGTAAACAATATATATAATAATTTTAAATAAAAATATATACATAATATACTAATCATAAAAATTATATATGTAATAAATAATATAAATGAAATAGGTTATATAATATAATAGACTTTATACAAAACAAAATTTTTAAAAATAATATAATATAATATAATACTATATAATATACATAATAAAAATATTGTATAATAAATAATATATACATTATAAAATAATATATAAATTATTAAACCAAGTAAAATAATATATAGTAATTAAATATAATTAAAGATAATACATATATATATATGTGAATTTCATACTATTAATAAATTATAATAAAATAATAATATAAACTATTTAATATAATAAAATGATTTAATATACTAAAAAATAAATAAAACAAAGAAGACAGGGATTAATAAGTAATTAAAATAGATATAAAGGACTAAAATAAAGCACGTGTTAAACCCCAAGGACTAATATGGCAATTATGCTTCCTTTTCAAAACGGCGCCGTTCTGATTTTGGTCTTTAAACTGCCCGAGGATTCAATTGAAACAAATATAAATTTGAGGGCTAATTTAATAAAAATAACAATTTAAATCGTACTTAATTAAAATTTTAAAATAGCAGATGGACTAAAGGGGAAATTTCACCATTTTCTAAAAACACTCGGATCCCAAAGTAAGAGTCGGGTCGATTTTTGGATCTTTAAACGAAACGGCATCGTTTTGGCAGTGAAGCTTAGGTCCAAAACAGTGCTGTTTTGAATCCATATAAATAGCTAAAATAAAAAAAATAACTTCTTCATTTTTTCAAAAAAAAAAAAAATTTGAGAGCCCTCAGACTCTCTCTCGCTGGCGATTTCCGGCAAGGTTCGGGCGTAGTTCTGGCGCGACACGTCGCCATCCACCGCCGCCAGCGGCCATCGCACACGGTTGCTGGAGCACCGAAAATAGGTAAAAATTTCCTCTCTTTTTTTTAATATTTATATGTAAAAGAAACGTAGATTAAAAAATAACAAAATAACACGAGAATCACCTTTGCTAAGAAAAATCTTTGTATTCTGTTTTGAAATCTTTTTTTTTGTATATATATCTGTCTGTATATATCTATGTGTGTCCCCAGTACAAGATAATCAGGCTTCTATAGCCTTTGAAAATAAAATAAAAAAAGGAAATCATCGTTGTTGCCACTTTTGCCACTGTTTTTCTTTCCTTTCTTGTGCAGGTGGGAAACGGAGATCACGTCTGCGCGTTGATGGCGGCATGACCGAAGGTGGGCGTTAGACAGGGTGTAACACCCCAAACCCGGCCCAAACACCACGACCAAATCCGGCATGTCACTAAGAAGATCTTATAAAACATGTCGCATTTTCGAAAAACATTTTTTGAACTTAATCGTTTATTTGGTAAACTTCAGTAAATTAGTAACAGATATAATTTTTGTAACACCCCAAACCAGGTCTATGCTTTAAGACTAGATTTGGTTTGTCACACAGATCGAACATCCTTTTAATTTTTCTAATGATTTAGGTGAAACCGTTCTACAAAACCTCTTGAAAGTGAAGTTTAGTAAAAACCAAGAAAAATGATTTAAAATCGATGAATTTAAGAAACATTAGTTGAAATCTTATCATTTAGTATTTAATTGTCAAAAAAAAAAAAGCTTAAAGTAGTTTTTAAAGAGTTCAATGAATTTGAAAACAAGAATAGTTAAAGAATCTCATGTGTTTTAAAACCAAAGTATTTTAAGGAAACATTATAGGATTAACATAAGCCCATATTAAATATCGAAAATAAAATTTAAATCCATCCACACATAAAAATCCATGAAATATTAATAAAGGCCTTATTACATTATACCCAAAATAGTAAATAAAAAAATCACCTAATAAAAAAGTCATAGTTTATAAAACCCATGTTAGAAGTATGGCCTCCACGAAGTCATCCTCGGCCCAAGCCTTCGTCAATTGCCATTACCTGAGATGGATAATTAAACGGAGTGAGTTACTCAGAACTCAGTGTATAACTCACTTACCATATCCACTGGGCCGGATCATAAAGTAATTATTTTAGGCTTGAGCTCATATACAAATTTATAAATATAATAAATAAAATGCATGTAAAATGAAATTCCCAACCAAACCTAATTTCCATCCGCTACACACCACCCGTACCAACCAACACACCTGTGGGGATCAAGTCAACCCACCCTGACAACACACCAATCGTAGGCATAAAGCCATTTTTAAAAATGTTGTGGTGCACCACCGAACTAGATTGTGACAAAGTCATCGAACTAGAGGCATAAGCCATTAAAATATTTGTGGCAAAGCCACCGAACTAGATTTTTGGCAACAGGCCTTTCTTCTCTTCATAATTTATCCCAACCCATGCAATCATGTATGCATAATAATCTATAGTCATATGATAATTTAACAAAAACTCATAATACATGTGAGTCTATATTTCAAATTTTTATTTTGGCCCATAAGACAAAATAACATTTAGCCCATTTAGCAATCTGGCAACTTTGGCCCATATATCGATCTAGCAGATTTTTGGCCCATTTAACGATATAGCAGATTTTCAGCCCATTTAACGATCTAGTAGATTTTTCAGCCCAATTAACGATCTAGTAGATTTTCGGCCCAATTAACAATCTAGCATATTTTTGGCCCATTTAACAATCTAGCAGATTTTCAGCCCATTTAACGATCTAGTAGATTTTTCAGCCCAATTAATGATCTAGCAGATTTTCGGCCCATTTAACAATTTAGCTGATATTTGGCCCATTTAACGATCTAGCATTAAATTTATTATTTACCGATTAATTCATTGATGGCGTTTTCATAAATTTCACGACTTTAACTGTTTTCATGCATTTCACAAAAGTGTTAATTACTACGCATTTTTCGATTTTTCAATTTTTACGATTTTATCCCAATACTTACGGTATAGTATCTAACCCGGGATAAGTGTGAAGTTACACACCTAGTTACTGTGAGAACTAGACTTTCCCGCTCGTCGATACCTAAACGCATCACGATAAATTAGAACACTATTATTTATTTACAAATCGAATCTTAGAAATAATGATCTAGACTTTTACCGTCAGAATTTCGAACCACTTCTATTTGCGGTTTCTCCCCGATTGTTGGTTCGTCACCCGATGAAAATCCACGAACAAACAAAGGTTCAAGAGTACGAACGACTTCAAACAACTCGTTCTTCTCGGATGAGCGTCCACAACCCGGTGGAAAATCTCGAATTCTCGAAACAGTCCTTCGCTTATACTTAGGGGGAATAGCGAAACCACCCCTCTTCCGAACACTATTTACCGCCCTTTTCGTCCCTATCTTGATTGTCTCTATTGACAAAAGATCATTAGTCCGACTAAATAATATACCGAAATTATGACTAACGGTTATAAGGGTGAGATTGGCTTACCACAAATATCCTCGTTCCACAATATGAAAATCGAGCAATAATGTCCCCTAAAACGAAATCGATTAATAATCCATCTATATCAATATGTCGAGTAATATGAGAGTCCTTAATAATCCCTTACCTTAACACCTTAAATCGATTCCAACGATTAACGAAGCTCACGAACACTTGAGTTTCGTCCCTTCACATCACACTATAATATAACAAAAGAAAACATTTAATAAAATGAATGATGATTTTGATCAAAGAGATTCTTCTTACCACCATTAAGATTCGGCCAAGACTTCCCTTAAACCAACATAGAAACCAAAAAAAAAACTCTTACCTATTGTCCAAGTCTTGAAAGAAGAATGATCGAGAAGGATACTTATGTATAGTGGAAGATTCGGCTATGAATAAACAAAGAAAAGAAAAATGATTCGGCAATGGAGTAATCTAACATTCGGCCATGAGAGAAAAATAATAAAGAAAGTATGGTTGGAAAGAAAATAAAAGATAAAAGAAAGAGATGATGTTGATTCGGTTTTCAAGAGAGAAAAGAGAAAGAAAGAGATGAATTTAGGAGCTATATGCATTCGGCATTAGGGAGGAAAAAGAGAAGAAAAGAAAAGAAAAGATCCTTGTTAGCTATGTGATTTCGGTCACAAAGAGAAGAAAAATATTTGGAGAGAAAGAGCAACTAAATCCGAAATGGTCAAAAGAAATGGCAAAAGGAAACAATTGTTTACTCAAAGTTTTTGGCACATTCGGCTAGGGAGAAAATGGATGGAGAGAAAAAAATGTGTCTTGCAAAAGCAAAAATGACCAAAAGGTAATACCCCCAAAAGCTACCAACCAAACTAGCCTATCATAAAAATTCACCACCCAAATTCGGCTCCCCCCTTTAGTCCACAAAACCGTCCCCATTCATGGTCAAAGTGGCCATGAAAAAGTTACCAAAACATCAACCTAGACTCAAGCCTTACAATCCTCCATTTTCCTTAAGTTTGAGAAATCTTATCCCCAAAGTCAAGCAATTCCATCCCTTAACTCATGCTTACCATAACCTTAAGTCCTCTGACCATAAAAATTTAATCCAACTCATCCTAATCCTTATCCATGATCGAAACATGCTAGGATAAAGCAAAAATAAAAGCTCCCAAATTGCATGCTAGGAGATTCGAACCTCTCCCCTCAAGTCCTACTTATGGCGCCATCACCACTTTGCCAATTACTCATCTTATGCCATCTTTTATTACTTAATTAACTTAAACTTCCAGGTCACCTAGTTTCTTTACACTAAAGTATT
This sequence comes from Gossypium rotundifolium, assembly GCA_025506655.1. NCBI lineage: Eukaryota > Viridiplantae > Streptophyta > Magnoliopsida > Malvales > Malvaceae > Gossypium > Gossypium rotundifolium. Next base: position 62,976,576 of record CP106726.1, read on the forward strand.
CTTTGCTAAAATTTATTCTAATTCCAAGTAAACACGAGCCTTCTCAAGACTATATTTAGCACATAATAAAATCATACCCAAGCTAACACCAAGCAACATATTGATACTCAAATTTTTAGGATGTTACAATTTTTGATTAATGCCTTAGTGATGAGAAAACTGAAATTTTCCTTTGATTTTTATCATTTCAATACATGCCTTAGTTTAGATTTTACGTAGAATTTAAATATCTAAAAAAACCCAAAAACCCGAAAAAATATAAAAGAAAAAAAATAGCCAGTGGCCTTATTACAATAAAATATAAACCAAACTAATTAAAAATATTAAATATAACTAGAATAAATAATGTCTCTTGCGGTATCCAAAATGAACTCTTGCATGGCCACCGTGCGCTCCTCTCCAGCCCGGTCCAATGTGCTAAGTGCTACCTGAAAAGTGTTAAACAATGGGGTGAGTCACAAGACTCAGTGTGCATCCCTCAAGCACCTCAGATTGGGCCTTAGCCCACAGAACAAAATAACAGAATATCATATAACAGGAATTATGCGAAGCCCATCCCAATCCTAGATCCATCCTCTACACACAACCCTTACCTGCCAATCACACCATTAGGGATTTCTACAATCAACCCACACCGCTACACACCATCGATGGCAGTTATTCTGCAGTTAGCTGCTCATCGTCAGATTTGTGACATAGTCACCAGAACAGATCGTGGTAGAGCCACTACAATAGATCGTGGCAGAGCCACTACAACAGAACACTTCCCCTTTCATATGCATCAATTGCCCAACCCTGAGCAAACAAAGAAATCAGCATGCATGTAGATAACACTCAATGAATTAATCACTTAATAGTCACAGAAGTCACTAACCTGATGAATCGCCCTTACCCTCCATGGGTTCTCAACAGCCATGCCGAGATTTCAGTATTTAATAGAATATAGACAGATTCATTTATATATATAACAGACAACAGAGATGGTGTGAGAAATTACACACCTGATAACACGTAGTACTACTATTTATGTCGATACCCTCACTAATCGGAACCACTGTTCTCTGTCAACGACTCTAGATCGATTAAATCCTAAAAGAATGTGAAGATAAGGCTCCCCCTACAATTGGCCAAGGGTTATTAGTTACCCCGTTTTATATGTTTAGTTGAATAGATTTCCTTACCTAAAATGATTAGATCCCGGAAGTAGTATGATTCGAGTGCAACCAATTTAGAAACCTAGGTGATTATCAAATCCTAGAATGCCGCCCATGAAAGAAAACACGAGATTAGTCAACCATCTAGCCATTCGGCTATGGTCTCAAAAAAACTGAAAAAGATTGAAAGAATATCATAATCGACACTTACCTCTTCAGAAGGTTTCGGCTACCCCTTGCAGGAAGATTTGGCAATCTCAGGAGAAGAGATCTAGAAATTTTGGCTTTTACAAAAATCCCAAAAAGGGTGAACAAGAGGAGGCTGATGCGTTTTCGGCTTTTAGAAGAACTGAGTGAAGAGTTTCGGTAGAGAGGCTTAGAGATTTTTGGCTAAAGGGCAAATGGGAGTGTGCTTTCGGCTTTTAGTGGATGGAAGAAAAGATGAACAAGTGGGTAGGGAGAATTCGGCTTGGAAGAAAAAGAATGGAAAAAGATTTCAGCAGCAAAGAAAACTGAGAGAAAGCTTTCAGAAAAACTGACAAAATTTTGGCATTTACTACCTCTCACTAGCCATCCCCCTCGCTTTACACACACAGTCCAAATTTTGGCCACCTCTAACCTCCTGGATAGCCTCTCATCTTTTCCCTTATCTTTATCTGAACTCACATCCAAAAGAGTCCTACATCACACCACTCCCTCCCCCTTTATCTGTTCATTATCCATTTTTTTCCCAAGTCAATTATCCTCCAAATTAATAGCCATAATGTTGTCCCACCTAACTCCTTTTAAGTGTCGAAATTGGCCCAATTTCTTAGGCCCCATGCGGCCACACTTGGGCCTCCTCCCTTGCCACTAATGCCCCTTATAGCTCCCCCTTGCCGTGCCCCTTGCTTTGGGCCACAAGCCCACCTTGATATTTAAACTACAGAGACTATCTTTAAAGCACTAGAGTGTCTACACAGAAATTTAGCCAAGGCCTCAGCCCATTCCTGAGCCCAATCTAAACCCCTAACCCTCAAATTAGTACTTTAAACAATCAACACACAAAATAAACAGGCCCATTAACTCAAGATGTTACAGTTCTACCCCCTTAAAATAAATTTCAGCCTCGAAATTTACCTGATCAGAAGAGAAGGGGATATTGCTGTCGCATAACATCCTCTGGCTCCCATGTCGCTTCTTCCGCGCCGTGATTTCACCATAAAACCTTGACCAAAGGGATGGGCTTCCTTCTCAACACCTTTACGTCTTGATCCAAGATTTATACTGGTTCCTCTTCAAAAGACAAGTCTGACCTTACTTCAATCTCTTCCACTGGCACAATATGTGATGGATAGAATGGTAATGCCTTAGCATCGTGACGTGAAACACGTCATGTATCTGCTCCAATTCTAGAGGCAACTCCAGTCGATACGCCACTAGTCCCACACGTTCTAGTACCCGATAAGGTCGAATAAATTGGGGACTTAGCTTACCCTTCCGACCAAACCTCATTACCTTCTTCCACGGTGACACTTTCAAAAAGACTTGATCTCTTACTGCAAATTCCAACTCCTTACGCTTAAGATACGCGTAAGATTTCTGTCGATCAAACGCTTCCTTCAACCGAGCCTAAATCAACCTAACTTTCTCTTCCGTCTCTGAAACTAGTTCTGGACCCAACATGTAACACCCCTAACCCATATCCGTCGTTGAATTAGGGTTACGAGGCATTTTTAAAGAAAATACAGCTTTCATACAATCACATAATCACATAGAACTTATCCATAAATGCATGTATATATATATGTATATAACTTTTTCTTCTTGGAATTAACTATTCAAGTACATGCGTACTCTTATCTATAAATTCCATATTCAATTTGGCTAGCAAATGTAATACCATAAAAAATTTCTTTTATAACCATATTTTACTCATCTACTAGCAACTATCCAAAACAAACAAATATGTATGTATATATAAGTACTACACACATATATATATATAGTCAGCCAAAACATACCTACTCATTGACCAAATGCTCATGCAACCTTATTATTAATACGTTATGGTCGAACATATCCTATGTTCAATATGGCCTAATATATATATACATTATGCATAACTTTACCACGTTACTAAATCATGTATCAAAATACTATTCACTCTCTGATCACTTTAACACCAAATAAAACTAAATGGTTATCTACACTTTGATCAAACGAAATTTCGATACATTCCTTATACATGTAATGGCTGCAATTTCCTATTTAACATATATCATTTTCGCATATAAATCATACACAAATATATCGTAATGCCTTATTACTTACCATTATAACCGAATCCATATGATTAAATATGCTAGTAATTCACCATTATAAAAACATGCATATGTATATATATATATATAAATGCATATACATCAAGCAGTTGTACATATATAAAAAATGAAATATTATACAACTTGAATATATATATATAATTTAATCGAATATACACTATCAAAGCATTATTTAGACTCAAAGTGCCATGAACCACAAACCAAACCATACCTATTATATACATATACAATGGTCGAATACATATACTAGCTAAAACCTTCACAACCATGCAAAATAATAGCATTAACATACCCAGTATCATTACCGAACATAACTATTAGACTTAAACATTAACAATTGGACATGCCATTATACCTATCTCATAAGTAAAGTTTAACAAAAGAAATAGCCATATTCACATGGCTATTATATACATCAACAAAAAGTTTTCATCAAAATAAAGTCAAAGTCTTTCCTATACAAGTCTCTATCCGAAGACCAAAATGAAAGAGTACCAAATTAGATTGATAGTGTGGTCGACTTTCTTGACGATCCCGTTGAGCTTGTAGCCTGAACCTAATCTATAAAACAGAGGAGAACATTTCACACAAATAAGTTTACTAACTTAGTAAGTCCTAAGCTCTTGATAATATAACATACAAACACTTAAACATTTAAATCATTCAACTTATGACATTGCACATATATATTTAAATATATTGATTTCTACAGGGCCGAATACTAATAGTTCATAAACCGAAGTAGTTGTACTTCATTTCCATAAACCTATATCTCTTCGAAGCATAAAGTAAGTATATTACAAGAATCACATGCTCCAAATCGTATAAGTACAACATTCATATCAACCATGTTATCGTACTAAAATTTCTTTCACTCTTAGCATTTCTATTTGAAAATCGAATCTCCATAATAGTACAATCAAGCTCAAATTCAATCATTTAATACTCATGCACATCAATTGTAATCTCAAATGTACATAACATTGTTTCATAGTATTAACTCGACTCAAGTAACATTAAACATAACATACCTTACTTGCTTACCTGAGCCTTTAACTAGATCATTTCATTCAAAAGCATAAGCTTGTATTAACAATCACTGGTATAAAACCTGCTAGACCAAAGGTCCTAGATTTAAACACCCAAGACGAAGCACGCTAGGCATTAAAGCCGAAATAAATCACCGGCATAAAGCACGCTAGGCATTAAAGCGAAATAAATCAGGCATAAAGCACGCTAGGCATTAAAGCCGAAATAAATCACCAAGACGAGGCACCGCAGCATTTAACTCGAAACATATCACCGCACGAGGCACGTGAAACACCCCAAACCCTACCAAAAAGCCTAATCGAATTTGGTATGTTCCTCGAGTAAAACTTTAGCGGAAACACATTGTAAAGTAACTTTGTCTTTTGAAATATTCTTTTTAGGATGAATTAATAAAATCAAAAGGAAACCAAACTTAAGAAAATTTCCTTGAAAACATTTATATATTAGAGACAAAACCTTTTAAATAATTATCGAAAACCAATTTAGTTATTTAATAGATATTTGTTCATGTCAAAATAAAAGTAAATCCAAACACGAAATGAAAGATAGTTTATAGTGGCCTTATTACATAAAATTGGCAAATCCATAATAAAGTCTAAGTAATAAAATTTAACTTAAAGAGTTTAAGTTGGAAAATCTCTACAATACTTGATACGAGCACCGCCACCTCAATTCCTTCACGCCTGATCCATCGCACTATGAGTCATCTAAAAGTTATCCCATAAAATGGGTGAGTCATAAACTCAATGTATAACACATACACTAAAAAGCCCATTTTATCATATGCTTTCAAGCCAAAAAATTTCACATATGGCCATAGGCCCATTTAATCAAATATTTAGCCCGAAGGCCCATTTAGCTCATATTTAGCCCAAAGGCCCATTTAATTCATATTTAGCCCAAAGGCCCATTTAATTCATATTTAGCCCAAAGGCCCATTTCATATGAGATCAAGTAATAAACATACAATATTACATAATTATGTACATGAAATGAAATGCAAGCCCTACCCAACCTAAATATCCATCCGCTACACACCCCGTACCAACCAACACACCGGGATTACTAAATCGACCTCCATCCGCTACACACCATCGAAGGCGATTCTTTGCAGTCAACATGCACATCGCCTTATTGTGGCAAAGCCACCAAAAGCAGATGTGAAGAAGTCACCGATCAAGTCCAAATTTCAAATACGTGACCGAAGTCACCGGAGCCAAATATGTGACCGAAGCCACCGGAGTCAAATATGTGACCGAAGCCATCGGAGTCAAATATGTGACCGAAGCCACCGGAGTCAAATATGTGACCGAAGTCACCAATTTCACATATGTGACCGAAGTCACCAGAATTGTGGTAAAACCACCAGAATACTTCCTCCTTTATTAAACATACCCATATGCCCATGCACATACATATCAAATCAGATTTTCATGCTATTTACCCACAAATCATAATATAGTCATGCTTATTTTATATTGATGCATATAGCAAAAATAAACGAAATATTGGGCAACATACCTGAATTTTGTATACCAATGCTTGGTATCCACAAACAAAACATACTATCACATAATCATTTTTTTAACAATATAAATCTATGGAAATTTTTAATGTATGGTTACACACCTAGTAACAGTGAGAACAATACCCTCTTGCTCGTCCACACCTAATTGATTAATACACTCGGTTAGTATAAACTATTGTTAGCAAAACTATACTTATAAACGATGGATCTAAATCCTTACCCCTGATTCACGAATAGCGAGTTATTTGCGGTTTTCTCCACTAGATGGATCAAAACCACCGATATTCCACCAACGTAAAGTGGTTCGGTTGTACGACTACTTGAATAATCGATCCTCGATAGCGAAGGTCCACAACCCGTGGAAAGTCTCTAACCCCGATACTACTCTTCGTTTGTAGTTCGATGGAAAAGGAATACCTCCTCTCTTCCAAACACTTCGCACAGCCCTTTTCTTACCTATCTTGTTGATCTTAGATCGCCCCTAAAATAACGTAGATTAGTGATCCATCTAAAGAAATTGATATTATCTAAAATAGTAATCTTACCTTGATGATTCGAATGGTTACTTAAAGGTTGTCTTCAACAAGGATTTTGATAAATCTTTTCAAAAGATTCGCCTAGAGAGAAAATAAAAGATTATGGTTCTAAATTTACTAAAGTGAAAGGAAATGATAAAAATAATAATTGATAGAATTCTTACTTGAGTCCTTCAAGATTCGGCTTTAACAAAAAGAGAAGAGAAATGGTGGTTTCGGTTTAAGAAAAAAGAAGAAAGGGAAAAGAAAAGAGAAGGAAAGAAAGAAGGTAGAAAAGAGAAAGAGGAGAAGAAGATGATTATGGTGATTTCTCAAAGAAAAGAGATGATTAAGAACTTTTGCACATTCGCCAAAGAGGTTATTCTTGATCCTATGTGGTTTTAAGCAATGAGAGAAAGATAAGAGAAAAATAATATGAAAAGAAAAGAAAAGAGAATATGATCAAAGAGAAGGAGATTAGTATTGAGACTTAGATGCATTCGGCTAAAGAAGAGAAATGAAGAATTTGGTTCTTTGAACTTTGTAGTTTCAGTTTCAAGAAGAAAATAAATGGGAGAAAGAAAGTTGTATTTGGTTCAAACAATTGAGGCTAAATCAAAAGCAAAAGTGTACCAAAATGTCTAAGGTACATTCGGCCAAAATGAAGAAAATTGGTCAAAAGAAGAAAGCCAAAGCAAAAGAAAGTTTTACCTAAACTCTATGGCAAATTCGGCTAGAGAGAACTTTTGGAGAAAATGAGAAAAGATGGACAAACAAAGACTTTTGGCTAACTTTTCCCCCTAATGGCAAAGCACAAATTCGGCCAAATCAAAGCCAACATATCCCCTTTTCCTCCTTGTTTCTTCCCCATCATATCCAAAAATTTGCTACACAATTAAGCCTCTCCTTTAGCCTTCATGTTGTCTAGATTCATGGTCAAATGACCATGGACACATCCCAAAACATAGCCAAATATCAAGCCTTTGTCCCTTCATCTTATCACCAACTTATCATCCCATGCCTTAAGTTTTAACTTCCTTTTCACGTGGTCAACTAGCCAAAATGAATGAAAGCTCATCCACTCTAGAACTTTCTTGGCCGACACATATAAGAAAGAAAACAAAATTTAAAATCTTCCCTAATGCTAGCTAGAAGATTCAAACCTTACACTCAAGCATACATCCATGCATCTTAACCACTTTGCCAATTACTTAACTTATGCATGGAACTCCTTGCCATTAATTCTTAAGGCCTAATTTACTTAGCTCTCTCTTAATAAAAATTAAAAGTTTTACTAAGCCTTTACTTAATTAATGATGCTTAAATAACTTCCAAAATATACTCATTAATAAATAAACATGCAACATCATTCAATTAAGTAAAATGCATAGCCCCTAATTATCAGGATGTTACAGTTCTACCCCCTTAAAATAATTTCGTCCTCGAAATTACCCGGCCGAATAAGTGAGGGTATTGTCGTCGATCGCTTCCTCCGGTTCCCACGAAGCTTCTTCTGATCCATGATTACGCCATAATACCTTAACGAGAGGAATTGATTTTCTCCGTAAAACCTTTACATCCCGCTCCAAAATTTGAATTGGCTCCTCTTCATATGACAACTCGATCTTAATTCCACCTCCTCAATCGATACTATATGAGATGGATCCGACAGTAACGGCGTAACATTGAAACATGGAACACATCGTGCATTTGTTTCAATTCAAGGCAAATCTAATCGATATGCCACAGATCCCACCCGCTTCACAATCCGATAAGGTCTCAGAACATCCTGAATAGGGCCTATGCATTTCAGTTTAATTGTATGAAATGACAAGTTTCAAGTACTATGAATAAATTTGTGAAACTTTTGGAAACCTAGAAATGCATGGAAATGGAAATGAAAATGAAAATGGAAATGGAAATGGACATTTTGGAAACTTAGACATTTTGGAAACTTAGACATTTTGGAAACTTAGACATTTTGGAAACCCGAACATTTTGGAAACCTAAACATTTTGAAACCTAAACATTTTGGAAACCTAAACATTTTGGAAACTGAACATTTTGGAAACCTAAACATTTTGGAAACCCGAAGATGTAAGAAAATGGCAAGTTCTGAGCAGCTGAAAATTTTAGGAAACTTAGAAATAAGGCGGAATGACAAATTTTAAAGCCCAAAATGGGAGATAAGGCGAGGGCCTTAAAAGAAAAAGTTGGTGAATTTTGACATACAATTGAGCTTGGAAAAGTGGCACGAAGTGTCACTAAGGGTTTATGGGAATGGCATGAGTTCGAGTCACTTGGAAAGCAATTTTGAAAGTTTAATTTTGTTTCCCAAGGCTAGGGATGGACTGACACATGCTTGCTTGAAAGGGAGAGTTTTATTTTATTAAAACTTGTCAAATTAAAGTGATAAATAGAGGATTTATTTTACTAAGATAAATAAGGAATTAAAGGATGGATTAAAGGTTATTTTAATCTAATAAAGTGATAATTAATGGAGATTAAATTATCACTTGAGAGAAAGTAGTGGCCAAGTTTTGGACTCTTGGTCTAGCAGATTCGCTTAAAAGAGGAAAAGAGAGACTTTTCTCTCATTCACTCCACTTGCGAAATTTTGCTCTCCTTCTCCTCTCATTGTCAAACTTCCCCTAAGAAAGGACTCCATCTTTTCTTTTCCTTCCTTCTCGCCATTGCCTAGTCAAAACTTTTCTCCTTTCAATCTCGGTTAGATCTCCATAGCCGGATTTGGTGACCCAAGACAAGGAAACAAGTGATTGAAGGTTTCAAGGTAAGTAAGCCATTCAATTTTCTTTCTTTCTAGTTGTCGAAAGTAAAAGGCTTAATTCCTATTCTCTTTGATCATGGCCGAATATACAAGGGATCTCGGTTTCCACCATCGTTGAACATAAAGATCAAGGATCTAAGGTAAGAACAATTGATTCTTGTTCTTTAAATCAATTTAAACAAGGCTTAAGAAAATAACCTCTCTTTTTGTCTATGGTCGAATGTTAGAGGAGGAGTTTCGGATTTCGGATCCGAGGAAAATTAAGGTAAGACACATTCGGCTAAAGGCCATCTACCAATTATTAAAGTTAGATCAAATCTAACCTATGATCTTTAGGGATTTCGACGGATATTCAAGACAAAAAAAGGGAACTTTCGGATTTGGAATCTCTAAGGTAAGCCTCTAAAATATTGGCTAAGGGTTGTGTGAGTATCTAAATCCATTCCTTAATTTTTGAAAAGCGAAAAACTAACCATATTGAACTACAAGGGTTGGCGAATATCAAGTAGAGGAAAACCCAAACTTAGGGTTTTGTGTAATCACCAAATCGGCAAGGTGAGTTTTTCCTTACAAATCCTACTAGGATTTGGTTTTGTTTAAAAAGGGTTTATTAATGTGTGTTAATGGATGGGCCGAATATAGGATTAATAGATCTAAAATTAGATCGGATTCTCAAGATATCAAGGAAACTATTAAGCGAAAAAGGTGTGTACCCTTACTATCCTTCGATATTGTATGGCTAAATATTTTAATATATGACATGAATAATAATGTGAATGTGGCTATGTACCACAAATGTGGCAAAAAGTACCTGTGCACGCTTCCTACTTCGATAGGATTGTGGAAAAAAATGTTATTTAATAACATGCGAATATCTGAATATGAACATGAAATTAAGTTATGCTATATATATGTTTTGGGGCATTCGGATTTATGCTAAAGGGGAGAACGGTGTTGACTTCGGTCTCACCAACGAAGGTGTTGACTTCGGTCTCACCAATGAAAAAAATGTTGACTACGGTCACATTGCGAAATTTGGTAACTTCGGTTACAACAGTGTCTAAGGACACAACGTGGAGAGTAGCGGATGGAGGGTCGACTTAGTAGTCCCCACTATGCGAGTTGGTACGGTGGAGAGTAGCGGATGGCTTATAGGTTTTGGGTTTGGGTTGCATCACAATTTCATTATTATATGGACTTGATGATTTGAACATGAATGCCTGATTTATTGAATGATAGTATTGTGTGCACATTGAGTCATTGACTCACCCCATTGTGGGAATTATTTTTGGTGATGAGCAAAGGATGGACCGGGTAGGTAGACCATGAGGAGGCCATGCATCACTTGAAGAATTTATTCGAATTTGGACTTTATTTAATTTTAATATTTTTTATTTTGGGTTTAATTGATGTAATAAGGCCATAAGGCCCAATGGATTATTCTTTGTTTTTACATTACTTTTTTAATATTTTGCTAAGAACTATTTTGGACATGTTACATCAAGTTGGATTTACAAGATTAAATAAATGGGTTTCAATCTAAGCCCAAAACAATAGTTTTTCTAAAATTTACAAATTTTCTCTAAGTATCGAATGTGTTTGAAACCGGTTTACTTTAGGAACATACAGATCCTGTTCGGGCTCGTGGGTAGGGTGTGGGGTGTTTCATTTTGTATCGAGCCAGTTTTAAACTCTCTCACTGTGGGCTCAGCCCAAAACGTTTTCAATGCGAGCCCAAAATGATTTTCTTTGAACATAAGCAGGTTTTTTTGGCATGGCCTCTAAGTCTCAGACCATGATCCACCGTAAGTACCCCTAACTTTATGTGTGATTCATGATTTATATAAGGGTAGAAAAGGCATGGAACGTAGAATAGAATGATAGGAATTTGAACCCTAGGATTAGACTACTCAAACACAAACACATAAGACTTAATGTACTAAACCAACCTATGGCTAAGTCACTTGAGCTAGTGGTGTGGTAACCCTTGTACGCATGTCTAGGATTGGATCCCAAGAGCTTGGTATTTAAGCAGTCCTAGTGACTCACCTCCTCTTCGCAGAATCCTACAGTGCGTAGCCCAGTTCACCATAACTCGAGAGGCTCGGTGGTGTGGTAACTCTCAGGCGCATGTCTAGGAATGGTTTCGGTGGGAGCTTGGTATTTAAGCAATCCGCGTGACTCACCTCCTCTCCACACGAATCTCGCCAGTGCGTAGCTTTGGTTCACCCGACCAAGAGGGCTCGGTTATAGGCTAAACATAACGACTAAAACCCGAAAGGAACTAGCCATGTTTTGAAAAAAAAAACAAACAACAAACCCTAGTCTTTTCAAACTTTTAAAACTTTCCTTTCAATCTGAGAAAAATTATTTTTACAACATTTTCTGAAAAACTCACGATTTCTTAAAATTACAAAAATGCCCTTAGGGTGAAATTACCAAAACATACTCGGTTTGTAAAAGGTTCAACTACTCAACGACTTTACCAAAATTTCATGATTTCATAAACATTCAAAAACCCTAATTTGTAAAATATCAAAATACCATGATTTAGAAAAATTACAAAATTGCCCCTAACATACAAAATTACCAAAATGACCCTAATTTCCAAATTTTTGCAACATCCCCATCTTTGAAGGAACAACTTTCCAAAAGAACCCTCAAAATTTTACAACTTTTGAAATACCCCAAAGATATTAATTTTTTTTAAATTTACCCCTGAGGTTAAAAAATTACCAAAATACCCCCGGTTTTAAATTTTTTTTTTTTCAAGTTACCCCTAGACTTTGGAAGTTTTCAAAATAATTCTTGACAAAAACATCAAGGAACCTTATTTTGACAAAATTACGAAAATGCCCCTGTAGGACAAAGTTACGAAAATACCCCCGGGTAGTGGAAAATAACAACAAACAACAAAAACTACAACGTTTCTCTGAATGAACGGAAGTTCATATTTGTTTGATGGATGAATGGATGAATGGAAAAGACTGTGTGTTGTATGATACGAAAGAACCACTCTTAAATTCTTTTTCATAAAACTTCTTCGATAAATAAGTGGAACAATGACTAATACATAAAATTCCTTAATCGATCTCGCTAGAAAATGAGCTCTAGAGGACGTGGTCGTCGTGGTCGAGAAGAGGAAGGATGACGTTGTCGGAACCCGTTAGGTCGGGACAAGGTCCGACAATGAGATGCCACCACCACCACCACCCCATTTGTCAATGTTGAGCAAGCAGAGCTCAGACGGGAAGAAGAGGCATGTCGCAGTCGCTCATGAGTTTTGGAATTGGTGGGCAGTGCAGGAGGAAATGGAGGAAATCAAGTCGGTACCGAACGACTCGAGCTAATAGAGCGAAATGTTTCGAGGAGTATCCAATGTGGCACCTAGTACAATTTGAAATCGGTTAGAAGCAACGGAACGCATCATGGATGAACTTGATCGACTCAGGAGGAAAAACGAAGGGATGGTAGCATTGCTACGTGATGAAGCGTATCAATGGTGGTTGACTGTTCGTGATGGTACCATAGCTGAAAACTTGACCTGGGAATTTGTTAAAGAGGCCTTTCAGAAGAAGTATGTGGGAACCAGGTATACAGATGAGTAGAGAAAGGCTTTTCTAGGGTTAGTACAAGGGAGTAAGTCCGTCGCAGAATATGAGGCGGAATTTCTGAGATTGAGCCGCTATGTTCGAGGGGTAGTGGCGACTGAGCATGAACGCTGTGTTCGTTTTGAGGACGGGCTGAGAAATGATTTAAGATCATAATAGCACCGCATCGAGGCGGAATTCTCTATTTTGTAGAAAAGGCCAAGGTGGCGAGGGATTAAGGATGCTACTAAGCGCACCGTGGACAAGAATAAGACCAAAAGAGGGTTTGGGTCATCAGGAAAGGGTTACAAGAGGCCTCGGGTTGATGGGCCACAGAATCAACAAGCTGGTACAGGCGGGCAGATTCATCCTTGTGAATATTGTGGAAAGAGGCATCCAGGGGAGTGTTGGAAAAAGATAGGAGCATGTTTTAGGTGTGGGTCCAAGGACCATATGTTTAAGGATTGCCCCAAACAACCAGACGAGAGCCGACCGGTAGTTCAGAATGCTAGCCAGACCGGTAGAGGTGGACAGCAGCCTCAACGGGGCCGTGGTTCGAATAACCGTGGTAGTGGTACAGGCAGAGGCCGTGGAACACAGGGCCGAGGTAATACTAATGCTGATGCAAGACAATCGGGTTTGGTTTATGCGGTTCGCCGAAGGGAAGATGGAGACGCGCCGGACGTAATAACCGGTACGTTCTTTATTTTTGACAAACCCTACTTTACTTTGATCGATGTGGGCTCGACCCATTCTTATGTTGCAAGTAGTGTAGTGAAAACATTAGGCCTAGACTCTGAACTCTCTGATAGGCAGATGACTGTAGTAAGCCCACTAGGCCAAACTATAGTGGTAGACAAGATCTTTCGGAATGTACCCCTAGTGATTCAGGGAGTGAGCTTTCGAGCGGACTTAATGGAGTTACCCTTCGGAGAGTTTGAGCTTATACTTGGAATGGACTGGTTAGTGGAACACCGAGCCGTGTTGGATTGTGCGGCTAAACGTATGGAACTAAGAACCTCGGAGGATGAAGTGGTGGTAATGATCGGAGAAAGGAGGAACTATTTATCTAATGTAGTTTCAAAGACCAAGGTCGAGAAGATGGTTAAGAAAGGTTGCAAAGCATTCTTAGCTTTTGTAAGTGCGATAGGTGAAAAGGAGGAAGGTGTTGATGGAGTTAGGACGGTAAGGACTTCGTAGATGTGTTTCCAAAAGAGTTACCGGGAATACCCCCAGACAGGGAGGTGGAATTTGGGATTGATTTGCTACCGGGGACTGCTCCTGTGTCAATCGCTCCATACCGAATGGAACCAAAGGAGTTAGTGGAGCTAAAGGCTCGGATCCAAGAACTGTTGGATCGTGGGTTCATCCGACCAGTGTGTCTCCATGGGGAGCACGGTCCTTTTGTGAAGAAGAAGGATGGAACTATGCGTATGTGCATAGACTACCGTCGATTAAATAAGTGACCATTAAGAACAAGTACCCCTTGCCAAGGATCGAGGACTTGTTCGATCAATGAAAAGGAGCCGCGATGTTTTCGAAGATCGATTTACGGTCGAGGATACCATCGATTGAAGGTGAAGGAGGTCGATATTCATAAGACCGCTTTTAGGATAAGATATGGTCACTTGAGTTTGTGGTGATGCCGCTTGGGTTGACAAACGCCCGGCGTTCATGGACATGATGAATCGGATTTTCCAACCCTACTTGGATAGATTCGTCGTTGTGTTCATCGATGATATTTTGGTGTATTCAAGTCGGAGGAGGAGCATGATGAGCATCTCCGAGTCGTGTTGGAAGTATTAAGGAGAAAAAGCTATATGCCAAATTCAGCAAGTGCGAATTTTGGCTTAGGGAGGTGGCATTCTTAGGGCATGTGGTATCCGCAGAAGGAATAAGTGGACCTAGGAAGATCAAGCGGTGTTGGATTGGAAGCCACCTAGGTCCGTGGCTGAAATCCAAGTTTCTTAGGCTTGGCGGGCTATTACTGAAGGTTCGTGGAAGGATTCTTGTCAATAGCCGCGCCTTTAACCAAGTTGCTAAGGAAGGAAGTACCTTTGAATGGACTACTAAATGACAAGAGAGCTTTGAAAAGCTTAAGAAGGTCTTGTGGAGGCTCCGGTGTTAATTCACCAGAGGCGTGAAAGGAATTTGTGGTGTAATCTTGTGATGCTTCGTGATACGGGTTAGGTGTGCTAATGCAAGATGGCAAAGTAGTCGCTTATGCGTCTCGGCAGCTAAGGCCTCATGAGCTTAACTATCCAACTCACGACTTGGAGCTAGCAGCGGTGGTTTTCGCCCTTAAGGTTTGGAGGCACTACCTTTATGGAGAAAGGTCAGTTATCTATACAGACCACAAGAGCCTTAAGTATTTATTAACTCAGAAGGAGTTGAACTTGAGGCAACGAAGGTGGGTGGAATTGCTAAAGGACTACGACTGTTCGATAGAGTATCATCCGGGCAAGGCGAACGTAGTAGCCGATGCCCTAAGTCGGAAGGTTGTATCGGATCTACGGGCCTTGTTCGCTCATATAAGTCTATATGATGATGGAAGCCTATTGGCAGAGTTGCAAGTCAGGCCCACATGGCTAAAGGAAGTGAAGGAGGGACAGTTGGCTGATGATGACTTAAGTATTAAGTTGCAGCAAGCACAGCAAGGGGGATTAGAGGATTATGATGTCAACAATGAAGGAGTATTGTGCTACAAGGGTAAAGTCTGTATGCCGAAGAATAAGGAGTTGAGACAAAGGATTCTTCGGGAAGCGCATGGTAGCCCTTATGCCATGCATCCCGGGGGCATCAAGCTGTATAGAGATCTAAGGGAACAATTTTGGTGGTCTGACCTGAAGCGAGAAGTGACTGAATTTGTGGGGAAATGTTTGACATGTCAGCAAGTTAAAGCTGAACACCAAGTCCCATCAGGATTGCTCCAACCAATCGAGATTCCCCAATGGAAGTGGGAAAGAATTACCATGGACTTCGTTAGTGGGCTTCCCCTTACGCCTACTAAGAAGGACTCGGTATGGGTGATTGTGGACCGTTTGACCAAGTCCGCACACTTTATCCCAGTCAGAATGGATTATTCCCTTCAGAAGTTGGCTAAGTTGTATGTGGCGGAAATTGTGAGATTACATGGAGTACCAATGTCGATCATCTCTGACAGAGACCCAAGGTTTACGTCTCGATTTTGGAAAGCACTTCATCAAGTTTTAGGCACTAAGCTAGACTTCACTACTTTTCATCCACAATCGACGCAGGCGGAAGCGAAGTTATACAAGTGTTGGAAGATATGTTGAGAGGCTGTGTAATGGATTTTCGAGGAAGTTGGGAAGATTACTTGCCTTTAGCTGAATTCGCCTACAACAATAGCTATCAGGCCAGCATTCGAATGGCACCATACGAAGCATTGTATGGAAGGAAGTGTAGAACACCTACTTGTTGGACCGAGTTAGGAGAACGTCGAGTTTTGGGTCCAGAGTTGGTGGCAGAAACTGAAGAGAAGGTTGAGTTAATTCGGGCACGGTTGAAGGAAGCCTCTGATAGGCAAAAGTCGTACGCAGACCTTAAGCGAAAGGAAATAGAGTTTGAAGTGGGAGATCAAGTATTCCTGAAAGTCTCACCTTGGAAGAAGGTAATGAGGTTTGGCCGCAAAGGAAAGCTAAGCCCAAGATTTATAGGGCCTTATCAAGTACTAAAGCGAGTTGGGCCAGTGGCATACCAACTAGAGTTGCCACCAGAATTGAAGCAGATGCACGACGTATTCCATGTGTCCATGCTACGTCGCTATCGATCGGATCCATCTCATGTGGTACCGGTTGAAGAAGTGGAACTAAGGCGGACTTATCCTATGAGGAAGAACCAATTCGGATCTTAGAACGTGATGTGAAAGTACTACGAAGAAGACAGTTCCTCTAGTCAAAGTGCTATGGCGCAATCATGGAGCGGAAGAAGCTTCATGGGAGCGAAGAGGCGATGAGACAACAATACCCTCAACTATTTTAGTTAGAAAATTTGGGACGAAATTTTGTTTAAGGGGTAGAAGCGTAACATCTGAATAGGCCTATGCATTTCAGTTTAATTGTATGAAATGACAAGTTTCAAGTACTATGAATAAATTTGTGAAACTTTTGGAAACCTAGAAATGCATGGAAATGGAAATGAAAATGAAAATGGAAATGGAAATGGACATTTTGGAAACTTAGACATTTTGGAAACTTAGACATTTTGGAAACTTAGACATTTTGGAAACCCGAACATTTTGGAAACCTAAACATTTTGGAAACCTAAACATTTTGGAAACCTAAACATTTTGGAAACCTGAACATTTTGGAAACCTAAACATTTTGGAAACACGAAGATGTAAGAAAATGGCAAGATTCTGAGTCATGAAAATTTTAGGAAACTTAGAAATAAGGCCGAATGACAAATTTTAAAGCCCAAAATGGGAGATAAGGCAGGAGGGCCTTAAAAGAAAAAGTTGGTGAATTTTGACATACAATCGAGCTTGGAAAAGTGGCTCAAGTGTCACTAAGGGTTTATGGAATGGCATGAGTTCGAGTCACTTGGAAAGCAATTTTGAAAGTTTAATTTTGTTTCCCAAGGCTAGGGATGGATGACACATGCTTGCTTGAAAGGGAGAGTTTTATTTTATTAAAACTTGTCAAATTAAAGTGATAAATAGAGGATTTATTTTACTAAGATAAATAAGGAATTAAAGGATGGATTAAAGGTTATTTTAATCTAATAAAGTGATAATTAATGGAGATTAAATTATCACTTGAGAGAGAGTAGTGGCCAAGTTTTGGACTCTTGGTCTATGATTCGCTTAAAAGAGGAAAAGAGACTTTTCTCTCATTCACTCCACTTGCCGAAATTTTGCTCTCCTTCTCCCTCTCATTGCCGAAACTTCCCTAAGAAAGGACTCCATCTTTTCTTTTCCTTCCTTCCGCCATTGCCTAGTCAAAACTTTTCTCCTTTCAATCTTTGTTAGATCTCCATAGCCGGATTTCAAGAACTCCAAGACAAGGAAACAAGTGATTGAAGGTTTCAAGGTAAGTAAGCCATTCAATTTTCTTTCTTTCTAGTTGCCGAAAGTAAAAGGCTTAATTCCTATTCTCTTTGATCATGGCCGAATATACAAGGGATCTCGGGTTTCCACCATCGTTGAACATAAAGATCAAGGATCTAAGGTAAGAACAATTGATTCTTGTTCTTTTAAATCAATTTAAACAAGGCTTAAGAAAATAACCTCTCTTTTTGTCTATGGCCGAATGTTAGAGGAGGAGTTTCAGGATTTCAGATCCGAGGAAAATTAAGGTAAGACACATTCGGCTAAAGGCCATCTACCAATTATTAAAGTTAGATCAAATCTAACCTATGATCTTTAGGGATTTCGACAGATATTCAAGACAAAAAAAGGGAACTTTCGGGATTTGGAATCTCTAAGGTAAGCCTCTAAAATATTCGGCTAAGGGTTGTGTGAGTATCTAAATCCATTCCTTAATTTTTGAAAAGACGAAAAACTAACCATATTGAACTACAAGGTTGGCGAATATCAAGTAGAGAAAACCCAAACTTCCGGTTTTGTGTAATCACCAAATCGGCAAAGGTGAGTTTTTCCTTACAAATCCTACTAGGATTTGGTTTTGTTTAAAAAGGGGTTTATTAATGTGTGTTAATGGATGGGCCGAATATAGGGATTAATAGATCTAAAAATTAGATCGGGATTCTCAAGATATCAAGGAAACTATTAAGCGAAAAAGGTGTGTACCCTTACTATCCTTCGATATTGTATGGCTAAATATTTTAATATATGACATGAATAATAATGTGAATGTGGCTATGTACCACAAATGTGGCAAAAGTACCAGTGCACGTTTCCTACTTCGATAGGATTGTGGGAAAAAAATGTTATTTAATAACATGCGAATATCTGAATATGAACATGAAATTAAGTTATGCTATATATATGTTTTGGGGCATTCGGATTTATGCTAAAGGGGAGAACAGTGTTGACTTGGTCTCACCAACGAAGGTGTTGACTTCGTCTCACCAATGAAAAAATGTTGACTACTGGTCACATTACGAAATTTGGTAACTTCAGTTACAAAGGTGTCAAGGACACAACGTGGAGAGTAGCGGATGGAGGGTCGACTTAGTAGTCCCCACGGTGTGCGAGTTTGGTACAGGTGGAGAGTAGCGGATGGCTTATAGGTTTTGGGTTTGGGTTGCATCACAATTTCGTTATTATATGGACTTGATGATTTGAACATGAATGCCCGATTTATTGAATGATAGTATTGTGTGCACATTGAGTCATTGACTCACCCCATTGTGGGAATTATTTTTTGGTGATGAGCAAGCGGACGGACCGGGGGCGGTAGAGACCATGAGGAGGCCATGCATCACTTGAAGAATTTATTCTAATTTGGACTTTATTTAATTTTAATATTTTTTTTATTTTGGGTTTAATTGATGTAATAGGGCCATAAGGCCCAATGGATTATTCTTTGTTTTTACATTACTTTTTTTTAATATTTTGCTAAGAACTATTTTGGACATGTTACATCAAGTTGGATTTACAAGATTAAATAAATGGGTTTCAATCTAAGCCCAAAACAATAGTTTTTCTAAAAATTTACAAATTTTCTCTAAGTATCGAATGTGTTTGAAACCGGTTTACTTTAGGAACATACCAGATCCGGTTCAGGCTCGTGGGCCGGGTGTGGGGTGTTTTAGGTCCAATGAACTTGGGACTTAGTTTCCCTTTGCGTCCAAATCTCATCACCTTTTTCCAAGGTGAAACCTTTAGGAAAACTTGGTCTCCCAACGTGATACTCTATTTCCTTCCGTTCTAAATCTGCGTCGATTTTTGTCTATCGATGCTTCCTTTAACCGAGCCGGATTACCTTAACCTTTTCTTGATTCAACCACTATTTCGGACCCAAAATCGTCGTTCCCCTAATTACATCCAACACGTAGGAGTGCGACACTTCCGTCCATATAGTGCTTCATACGGTGCCATCGTAGATAATGGATTGAAAGCTGTTGTTGTACATAAATTTCGCTAACGGTAAGAATTCCTCCCAACTTCCCTTGAAATCTATCACACAACCCTTAACATATCTTCTAAGATCTGGATTACTCTTCGGATTGGCCGTCTGATCGAGGATGAAATGCCGTCTTGAAGTCCAATTTGGTGCCCAAAGCTCGATGCAATGCTTTCCAAAATCGCGTAAATCTCGAATCTCATCTCAAATTATCGACAACGGCACTCCATGCAATCTCACAATCTCAATACATATAACTTTGCCAATTTCGCAAAGAGTAATCAACCCGAATGGGATAAAATGTGCGATTTCATCAATCGGTCCACTATCACCCAAATGGAGTCTTTCTTAGTAGGCGTGAGGGAAGCCCACTAACAAAATCCATGGTGATTCTCTCCACTTCCATTGCGGAATCTTTATTGGTCAGAGCAATCTAGAAGGTACTTGATGTTCAAACCTTAACTTGTCGACACGTCAAGCACTTCCCTACAAACTCAATAACTTCCGCTTAAGACCGGGCCACCAAAATTGATCTCGCAAATCTCGTATAACTTATTTCCTCCGGGATGCATAGCATAGGGACTACCATGCGATTCACAAGTATCTTTTGTCTCAACTCCCGATCCTTCTAAGCATACAAACTTTACCTTTGAAGCACAATACTCCATCATTGTTATCTGAAATCTTCCAATTTCCACTCTACACCGTCGAAGCTTTTCACTCAGATCTTCATCTATTAACTCTCTCTTTACTTGACTTAACCATGTCGACAACTCAAGTTCGCCAACAAGCTTCCATCATCGTAGAGACTAAGATGTGCAAACATCGCTCTCAAATCGACACCACTTTTCGACTTAGGCGTACGCCACCACATTCGCCTTACGGGTGGTACTCGATAGAACGATCGTAGTCTTTTAACAACTCTATCCACCTTCTCCGCCTCAGATTCGGTTCTTTCTGAGTCAGTAGATATTTCAGACTTTTGTGGTCCGTGTATATCACTGACTTTTCCCCGTATAAGTAATGTCTCCAAACCTTAAGAGCAAAGACTACAGCTGCCAACTCCAAGTCATGCGTCGGGTAATTAACCTCGTGCGGTCTCAACTGTCGAGTCGCATACGCAACTACCTTTCCGCCTTGCATCAGAACACATCCTAATCCCTTCTGCAGATACCACATGTCCTAAAAATGCAACTTCTTTCAGCCAAAATTCACACTTCTTTGAATTTGGCGTCTGACTTCTTGTCTCTTAAAACTCGCTAACACAATCAGAAGATGCTCATCATGTTCTACCGGACTTAGAATACACCAAGATGTCGTCTATGAATACCACGACGAGGCGATCCAAGTAAGGCTGAAAATTCGGTTCATCATATCCATAAACACAATTTGGGGCATTCGTCAATCCGAATGGCATTACGAAATTCATAATGCCCATATCTAGTTAGGAAAGCCGTCTTATGGATATCCGCTTCTTTCACTTTAAGCCGATGATACCGACCTTAGATCAATCTTAGAGAATACCGCAGCTCCCTTAAGTCGATCGAGCAGTCGTCGATCCTTGGCAAAGGATACTTGTTCTTGATGGTGACTTATTCAAGCTGCCAGGTAGTCTATACACATCCTCATCGATCCGTCCTTCTTCTTCACGAATAGAATCGGTGCTCCCCATGGAGACACACTAGGTCGATGAATCCACGATCAAGCAATTCTGAATCTGAGCCTTAAGCTCAACCAATTCCTTGGTGCCATTCTATATGGAGCAATAGAAGCTGGCGCCGTTCTGTGCAATAAGTCTATCCGAATTCTACCTCACGATCCGGAGGCAAACACGAAGTTCTTAGGAAAAACATCTACAAATTCATTCACCGTCGACTTCATTAACGATTGCTTCCTTAGCCTCCAAAGCATTCACCAACATCGGAAAAGCTTAGCATCCTTTCCTAACCATCTTTTCCGCCTTAAGAGTGATACTACATTAGATAAGTAGTTAGTCTCTCGCCCATCACTACAACTTCCTTGTCATCAAAAGTTCTTAAGGACATTCTCTTAGAAGACAATCCACATTTGCACGGTACTTCACAAGCAGTCCATGCCTAAAATTAGGTGAATTCTCAGAATGGCAACTCCATTAAATCATTTGAGCTGTATCCCTTGGACTTCTAGAGGCACTTCCTTAAAAGTTTGCCTACAACTCTTGCTTGTCCTAGAGGACTAAAATACGATCATCTTCCTAGGTACATTTGAAGTCACATGCAAAGTCCCGGATACTTCACTAGCGATATAGGAATGAGTTGACCCTATATCTATCAAAGCAATAAAGGGCAACCGAAATCAAAACGTGCCGTGATAACATCGGTGCGTCACCGTCTTCTCTCTGCGACGAGCGCATACACCAAACTGGTTGTCTCGCCTCGAGCTACCATCGCCTCGCTCAAGTTCGCGTCCTCTACGGAACCATTTCCCCTTCCATTTGGACCACGTCTTCTTATCGGTTCTTTGTCCACCACATCGGCTGATTAGCACCCTAACTTGTCGGGCGGTTCTTCTCCGAGTTCATCGGACAATCCTTGATCATGTGATCCTTGAACCGCACTTGAAACATCCATGGTTTTCTTCCGGCATTCTCCGAGTGCATTTTCCCACACCGAGAACAAGTACGACTTTGTACACCAGAAGCGATCTGTTGACCTTGCGGTCCATCATTCCTTGATTTCTTCCGAAAGTTTCGGACGACCCAAGACCCAAAGCTTCTCTTATTCTTACTCTAACCTCTGTCCAGGATTCTCTCTCGATCCGTTTAGCCTCTTGACAATTCTTGCCCTTTCCACTAAGATTGCAAAATCTCTTTCACGGTGTGGAGCAATCATCACTCTTAGCTCATCTCTAAGTCCATCTTCAAATCGACATAGCGTTCATATTCGATAGCTACTATCCTCCGGCATAACAAACTAAGTCGTAAGAATTACGCTTCATATTCATTTATAGACTTGTTTCCTTGAACAGATTCAAAATGTCTTCCTCGAGAGTCAATATAGCTAGCTCCAACATATTTTCCCTCGAATTTCACTTTAAAATACCCCCAATCCAGACGATCCACAGGGGTACTTTCCTTAATAGTGAGCCACCTTTGGTAGGCTTCATCACGAAGAAGTGAAATAGCACCTTTCAATTTCTCTTCATCGGTGCGATCTATATCGTCCATGATTCTCTCATTGCTTCCAACCAATATTCACTACATTTGGAGCTACTCCAGATACTCCTCCGAAAACTTCAGCTCCATTCGATCTAAGTCTCTCACTCTCGACTTTGAGACCCATTTCGAACTAGCTTACATTACTCGTTCCAAAACCCAAAGCATGACTTGTGAATCTTTGTGTCACCACCTTCATTTTGTTCTTGAAAATCCGCCCCAACAACGGTGGTGGAGCTTCATTCTCGGAACCTTGACCAGGACAGGCTGGTTTCAAAGCAGTCATCCTTCCTCTTCCATGTCCTCGACGACCCGTCCCTAGAGCTCATGTCTACTACGTATCTTATCATTTTTTATGAAAAGTCTTATGTATTAGAATCTTTTCACTTCTTATTAAAAGAAAGTTTTATAAACAGATCTTGATGGTTTCGTAGTAGTACACATACACCTAGGGTCTATGTCTCTAAAGTTTCCTTAGACTTATCAAACATTCATATCATTTATCAAATAAAAGTACATACCGATGGATCCGGGTCAAGAATTCGAGTGCCATGCTCTTATAAAACCATTTAACTTAAGAAAATTTTCAAAAAGTCTTTTGGGCCAAAATTTTGAAAGCGTTGTGGGCTTCAAAACTCGAGGCCGAGAGTTTAAAGCTGGCTCGATACAAAGTTGAACCACCCCAAACCCGCCAAAAAAGCCTAAGGATTTGGTATGTTCCTCGAGTAAAACTTTAGCGAAACACATTGTAAAGTAACTTTGTCTTTTGAAATATTCTTTTTAGGATGAATTAATAAAATCAAAAGGAAACCAAACTTAAGAAAATTTCCTTGAAAACATTTATATATTAGAGACAAAACCTTTTAAATAATTATCGAAAACCAATTTAGTTATTTAATAGATATTTGTTCATGTCAAAATAAAAGTAAATCCAAACACGAAATGAAAGATAGTTTATAGTGGCCTTATTACATAAAATTGGCAAATCCATAATAAAGTCTAAGTAATAAAATTTAACTTAAAGAGTTTAAGTTGGAAAATCTCCACAATACTTGATACGAAACCTTTGCCACCTCAATTCCTTCTTTGCTTAGATCCATCGCACTATGAGTCATCTGAAAAGTTATCCCATAAAATGGGTGAGTCATAAACTCAATGTATAACACATACACTAAAAAGCCCATTTTATCATATGCTTTCAAGCCCAAAATTTCACATATGGCCATAGGCCCATTTAATCAAATATTTAGCCCAAGGCCCATTTAGCTCATATTTAGCCCAAAGGCCCATTTAATTCATATTTACCCCAAAGGCCCATTTAATTCATATTTAGCCCAAAGGCCCATTTCATATGAGATCAAGTAATAAACATACAATATTACATAATTATGTACATGAAATGAAATGCAAGCCCTAGCCCAACCTAAATATCCATCCGCTACACACCCGTACCAACCAACACACCGTGGGATTACTAATCGACCCTCCATCCGCTACACACCATCGAAGCGATTCTTTGCAGTCAACATGCACATCGCCTTATTGTGGCAAAGCCACCAAAGCAGATGTGACGAAGTCACCGACCAAGTCCAAATTTCAAATACGTGACCGAAGTCACCGGAGCCAAATATGTGACCGAAGCCACCGGAGTCAAATATGTGACCGAAGCCATCGGAGTCAAATATGTGACCGAAGCCACCGGAGTCAAATATGTGACCGAAGTCACCAATTTCACATATATGACCGAAGTCACCAGAATTGTGGTAAAACCACCAGAATACTTCCTCCTTTATTAAACATACCCATATGCCCATGCACATACATATCAAATCGATTTTCATGCTATTTACCCACAAATCATAATATAGTCATGCTTATTTCATATTGATGCATATAGCAAAAATAAACGAAATATTGGGTAACATACCTGAATTTTGTATACCAATGCTTGGTATCCACAAACAAAACATACTATCACATAATCATTTTTTAACAATATAAATCTATGGAAATTTTTAATGTATGGTTACACACCTAGTAACAGTGAGAACAATACCCTCTTGCTCGTCCACACCTAATTGATTAATACACTCGGTTAGTATAAACTATTGTTAGCAAAACTATACTTATAAGCGATGGATCTAAATCCTTACCCTCGGATTCACGAATAGCGATTATTTGCGTTTTTCTCCACTAGATGGATCAAAACCCGTCGATATTCCACCAACGTAAAGTGGTTGGTTATATGTACGACTACTTGAATAATCGATCCTCGTTAGCGGAAGGTCCACAACCGGTGGAAAGTCTCTAACCCCGATCTTGCTCTTCTAAAGAATACCTCCTCTCTTCCAAACACTTCATGACTTGCCTTTTCTTACCTATCTTGTTGATCTTAGATCGCCCTAAAATAACGTGAATTAGTGATCCATCTAAAGAAATTGATATTATCTAAAATAGTAATCTTACCTTGATGATTGAATGGTTACTTAAAGGTTGTCTTCAACAAGGATTTTTGATAAATCTTTTCAAAAGATTGACCTAGGAGAAAATAAAAGATTATGGTTCTAAATTTACTAAAGTGAAAGGAAATGATAAAATAATAATTGATAGAATTCTTACTTGAGTCCTTCAAGATTGGCTTTAACAAAAAGAGAAGAGAAATGGTGGTTTGGTTTAAGAAAAAGAAGAAAGGAAAAGAAAAGAGAAGGAAAGAAAGAAGGTAGAAAAGAGAAAGAGGAGAAGAAGATGATTATGGTGATTTCTCAAAAGAAAAGAGATGATTAAGAACTTTTGCACATTCGGCCGGAGAGGTTATTCTTGATCCTATGTGGTTTTGACAATGAGAGAAAGATAAGAGAAAAATAATATGAAAAGAAAAGAAAAGAGAATATGATCAAAGAGAAGGAGATTAGTCTTGAGACTTAGATGCATTCGGCTAAAGAAGAGAAATGAAGAATTTGGTTCTTTGAACTTTGTAGTTTCGGTTTCAAGAAGAAAAATAAATGGGAGAAAGAAAGTTGTATTTGGTTCAAACAATTGAGGCTAAATCAAAAGCAAAAGTGTACCAAAATGTCTAAGGTACATTCGGCCAAAATGAAGAAAATTGGTCAAAAGAAGAAAGCCAAAGCAAAAGAAAGTTTTACCTAAACTCTATGGCAAATTCGGCTAGAGAGAACTTTTGGAGAAAATGAGAAAAGATGGACAAACAAAGACTTTTGGCTAACTTTTCCCCCTAATGGCAAAGCACAAATTCGGCCAAATCAAAGCCAACATATCCCCTTTTCCTCCTTGTTTCTTCCCATCATATCCAAAATTTGCTACACAATTAAGCCTCTCCTTTAGCCTTCATGTCGTCTAGATTCATGGTCAAATGACCATGGACACATCCCCAAAACATAGCCAAATATCAAGCCTTTGTCCCTTCATCTTATCACCAACTTATCATCCCATGCCTTAAGTTTTTAACTTCCTTTTCACATGGTCAACTAGCCAAAAATGAATGAAAGCTCATCCACTCTAGAACTTTCTTGGCGACACATATAAGAAAGAAAACAAAATTTAAAATCTTCCCTAATGCTAGCTAGAAGATTGAACCTTACACCTCAAGCATACATCCATGCATCTTAACCACTTTGCCAATTACTTAGCGTATGCATGGAACTCCTTGCCATTAATTCTTAAGGCCTAATTTACTTAGCTCTCTCACTCTTAATAAAAATTGAAAGTTTTACTAAGCCTTTACTTAATTAATGATGCTTAAATAACTTCCAAAATATACTCATTAATAAATAAACATGCAACATCATTCAATTAAGTAAAATGCATAGCCCCTAATTATCAGGATGTTACAGCCTGCTAGGCATTTAGCCCGAAACATATAAATATGGTCAATCAATCCACACATATTTCATAATTACATTACATATACTATTCAACTAAGCTTATTCATATCACATTATCAAAGTATGCAATCAATCTAATTCACTTATAGACATTCGGCTAAGACATAAGTATGTACTCAAATTTATCAAACTTTATCATTTAATATCTTCATAATTAATTCTTTGATATGTATCGACAAGGACTTACCTCGGTTGTCGTAGCCAAGGTGCAAATCGGCTATTCGAGAACCTTCGTCTTTCCCCGATCTAAATCCGTTTTTCTTTGTTCTTGATCTAAAACACATTAAAATTTAGCTCATTCAAGTACATTTCATCTCAATTTAGTCCCTAAGCACATAAATAGGCAATTTACCATTTTACCCCTACTATTTCAAATTTTTACAATCTAGTCCTAATTGCATAAAACACAAAATATACATTATTTCAATATAACACTCAAGGGCCGAATATGTATAAGGACCATATAAGTCCATTTCCTTCATTTATTTTGCATTTAAGCCCTCTCTAATTTTTATTTTTACAATTTGGCCCTAAAACAAAATTCTTCAAAACTTCAATACATAATATACTAATTTTAACTTATATTTTATCTAACATCATCAAACATCAAAAACTATATAAACCTATCAATAGCCAAACATCAAGCATGCTTAG
Organism: Gossypium rotundifolium; assembly: GCA_025506655.1. Classification (NCBI taxonomy): domain Eukaryota; kingdom Viridiplantae; phylum Streptophyta; class Magnoliopsida; order Malvales; family Malvaceae; genus Gossypium; species Gossypium rotundifolium. The sequence goes on from CP106726.1 coordinate 63,004,323, forward strand.
ATTCAAAAATTACAACATGGGTCGGCTACGGTTCGAAGCAACGATCTCAAAAACGTAAAAATTATTAAAAACCGAACAAATTTACATACCTAAATCAAGCAAAACTCAAAGCCGAATGTGCCAAGCTTTCTCCTTTTTTTTTCTTTTGTGTTTTTTGGCCAAAGAGATGAATAATGCATGTCTTTCTTATTTTTTTTTTTGTTTTATTAACATATATTAACTAGTTTATTTTAACATAAAATGTAATAACATATAATATAAAATACTAACACTATTACATGCATTATGATGGCCGCCCACTAACTTAAAAATGGGCTATTTGCCCTTTTAATACCTCATATTAAAAAGCCATGCTCAAATTAACACATTGCACCTTAGTTTGCCACTTTTACTTTTTACGCGATTAAGTCCTTTTTATCAAATTCAATACATAAATGATAAAATTTTTCTACGAAACTTTCACACACATAAATTCATATATAATAAACATTAAATATAATATTTAAATATTTCTCGGGCTCAGATTCGTGGTCCCAAAACCACCATTTCGATTAGGGTCAAATTCGGTTTGTTACAACTCTCCCCCTTAAGGATTTTCGTCCGCGAAAATCTTACCGTTAAACAACGTCGGATATTGTTGCCTCATTGAATCTTCAGGTTCCCACGTAGCCTCTTCAGCTCCGTGCCGATTCCATAATACTTTCACTAAGGAAATCTTCTTGTTTCTTAACTCTTTCATTTCCCGAGCTAAAATACGGATCGGTTTTTCCTCATACGTCATATCAGGTTGTATCTCAGTCTCAGACGGAGCAATCACATGTGACGGATCTGATCTGTATCTACGGAGCATAGAAACGTGAAATACATCGTGTATCTTTTCTAATTCAGAGGGTAGCTTCAACTATAAGCAACAGGCCCAACACGTTCAATGATCTCATACGGTCCAATGAACCTCAGGCTCAACTTGCTTTTCCGGCCAAAACAGAGCACTTTCTTCCACGGAGAAACCTTTAAAAATACTCGATCTCCGACCTGAAATTCAATGTCCTTACGTTTTAAATCAGCATAAGCCTTTTGACGATCCGAAGCAGCTTTCAAATTGTCCCTAATAATAGCTACTTTCTGTTCAGTTTCTTTAATCAAATCAACCCCGTGTATCTTATTCTCGCTGAGCTCAATCCAATATAATGGTGTTCGACACTTTTGCCTGTACAAGGCTTCATAGGGCGCCATCTTGATACTAGATTGAAAAGCTGTTATTATAAGCAAATTCAATCAAAGGTAGGTATCGTTCCACGCACCTTCAAACTCGAGAACGCAACATCTCAACATGTCCTCAAGTATACGAATAGTTCGCTCAGACCGACCAAATGCATCTGCGGATGAGAAGTCGTACTAAAATGTAGTTTAGTACCTAAGGCATCTTGTAACTTCTTCCAAAATCGCGATGTAAATCTCGGGTCTCATGCGAAACAATAGAACTCGGTACACCATGCAATCTCACAATTTGCGATACATACAATTTAGCAAGTTTATCGAGTGAAAAGTGCATCTGAACCAAGCACAAAATGAGTGATTTAGTCGGTCTATCAACTATAACCCAGACGGCATCTTTCTTACTCGGTGTCATAGGAAGACCGGATACAAAATCCATTGTAATTCTATCCTATTTCCACTCAGGTATCATGATTGGCTGAAGTAGTCCGGATGGCACTTGATGTTCCGCTTTTACTTGCTGACAAATTAAGCATTTCGAAACAAATTCAGATATATCCCATTTCATGCCCGACCACCAATAGAACTGTTTCAAATCATTATACATCTTTGTGCTACCGGATGTATTGATAATCGACCACTATGGGCCTCACTCGAGAATCATCTATCAAATCGAGTTCTTGAACACATATTGACTTTTAAAATTTAAGCAGTTATTTGCATCAATCAAAATCGATTACGCACCTTTTCACCTCGAATTCGACTAGCAATCGAATCCTTGTCAACTTTCTGTGCATCACAAATTTGCTGAATAAACATCGGTCTTGCTTTTAACTCGGCTATGATCGAACCATCACTAGACATAGCTATCTACGCGTTCATTGCACGAAGAGCAAACAATGATTTTCGACTTAACGCATCTGCAACAATGTTAGCTTTTCCCGAATGGTAGTCAATCACCAATTCATAGTCTTTCAACAATTCTAACCATCTGCGTTGTCTTGAATTTAGATCTTTCTGAGTCATTAAATACTTTAGACTTTTATGATCTGAATAAATGTGACATTTCTCGCCAAATAAATAGTGAAGCCAAATTTTCAATGCGAAAACAATGGTCGCAAGTTCTAAGTCATCGTCGGGTAATTTCTTTCATGCGGCTTCAATTGTCTTGAGCGTAGGCTACAACTTTGCCTTCCGCATCAAAGCGCAGCCCAAACCATTTAAAGAAGCATCAAAATAAACAACAAATTCTTTACCCGATTTCGGCTGAGTTAACACTAGAGCTTCTGTCAAAAGGGTTTTTAGCTGATCAAAACTTTTCTGACACTTTTCTGACCACTCGAACCTGACATCTTTCTACAATAACTTTGTCAACGGGGTAGCCATCATAGAAAAACCCTTCACAAATCGTCGATAGTAACCCGCAAGTCCCAAAAAGCTTCAAACCTCGGAAACATTTTTCGATGGCTTCCAATCAAGTATAGCCGAGATTTTGTTCGGATCAACTCGAATGCCTGATGCTGAAATAACATGTCCCAAAAAGCTGACCTCTTTCATCCAGAACTCACACTTACTAAACTTCCCATACAACTGCTGATTTCGCAAAGTTTGTAGCACTAACCTCAAATGCTCAGCATGCTCGATTTCATCTTTGGAGTAGATCAATATATCATCAATAAACACTACCACAAATCGATCCAAAAACTGTCTAAAACCTCGATTCACCAAATCCATAAAAATAGCAGGTGCATTAGTAAGCCCAAAAGGCATAACCGAAAACTTAAAATGTCCGTACCTAGTTCAGAATGTAGTCTTTAGCACATCTGTATCTCTTACTCGCAACTGATAATAACCCGATCTCAAATCTATCTTTGAAAATACTGAAGCCCCTTTCAATCGATCAAACAAATCATCAACTCGAGGTATGCGGTACTTATTCTTTATAGTTACCTTATTGATTCTTAGATAATCAATACACATTCGCATCGTTCCATCTTTTTTTCTCACAAAAAATGGTGCACCCAAGGAGAGAAACTTGGTCGTGCAAAGCCCTATCTGTTAACTCTTGCAAGCTGTGCTTTTAACTCTTTTAGCTTAGTAGGTGCCATCCGATATGGTTCTATTGAGATCGGAGTCATTCCGGTGCTAATTCAATGCCAAACTCAATCTCTCGTCTTTGGGGTAAACCCGATAGTTCTTTAGAAACACATCGAGTATTCACATACAATCAGATGCAGATTCAATCATTTCTCGAGACAATTTATTATCCGATTACATAAGCCAAATAAGATTTGCACCCTTTTCTCACATATACAGGCTAACATCGAGGATATAACTATAGAAACCCACCTAAATCACTAGATTCAATTCTAATGATTTCACCATTACGTGTCTTAAATCAATAAGCTTTCTTTTGCAATTCACCTTTGCATCATCGAAGTTAACCAATCCATTCCCAAAATTATATCAAACTCATCGAAAGACAACAGCATTAAATCAACTGGGAAGCAAAAATCCCGAATCATTAATGGGCAACTTTTACACACTTTATTAACAAACACACATCTACCCAAAGGGTTGGATACGCGAATCACAAACTCAGTAGACTCAACTGGCAGAGTCTTACTGAATACCAGAGTTTTACATACATATGAATGGGTCGAACCAGGATCAATCAATGCAATCACAGTAGTATCATAAAGGGTAAAAGTACCGGTAATGACATCTGGATAAGCAGCATCCTCCCTAGCTCGAGTAACATAAGCTCTAGCTGGAGCTCTAGCCTTAGATCGAACTGCTGTGTTCTTTGTCCCTCTCTGACTACCACCTACATTGCCGAATGCTCGGGTGGTGCGCCCGTCTTGATGCACCTTTGCCAGTCTAGAGTTACAGGTCAGACCGCTTAGCTAACATCGGGCACTCTCGAATAAAATAGTGCGAGGATCCACATTTAAAGCGGGACCAATCACGAACTCTACAACTCCCAGAGTGCCATTTTCCACAATGTTTGCATTCAACTCTATTCTGTGGAACGTTATCAACACTGGCCATCGAGGTAGCTCGGGAGCCCACTGAAGGTCGATCACGTCTAGGTGAATCTGAAGTAGCTTTATGTCGGCTGAAGTCATCTCTAAACTTCTTAGATGTGGAATGAAAATTCTTACCCGATGGTCTTTTACGAGTGTCTCTAGCTTCTGTCTCAGCCTTTCTTTTTTCCTTCCCAAGCTCTTCAGCTTTGCAAGCTCACTCGACTAGTGTCACAAACTCTTTGGTCTCAAGAATGCCAACAAGCAACTTTCAATCTTCATTCAAACCATCTTCAAACCTTTTGCACATAATGGCTTGATTGATACACACTCCAGAGCATATCGGCTCAATCGACAAATTTTCGCTCATATTGACCACGGTCATTTTCCCTGTTTGATTCAAGAAATTCTTTTTGTTTCGGTCGATGAACCTCTCGATCGATATATTTCTTCGAATTCATTCGGAAGAAGTCCCATGTCACTTTTTCTTTTGGAACCACCGATACTAGTGTATTCCACGGTGATAGGCGGTGTCTCAAGTAAAGATATAGCACATTTCAAACATTAAATGCAGAGTGCGGATAGCTCATCAAGTACCGAATAGTGTTATCAAGCCACATTTCATTTCGCTCTGCATCATCATCATCATTAGCCTTGAATTCTTGACCCTAAATTTCTGATTTTATCAACCGGAGGCCTACTAGATCTCATTGGATCTATCATCGAAGTCTTTGAAGGTACAGGAGTTGGATTATTCGAGGGTGGAGGTTGTTGTACAGCCGGATTATTCTGAACAAACTGGGTAAACCATTCATTCATCATTTGGTAGAAGGCTTGTTTAGCCTCTCCCTCGTGGTTACCCGTAACTAGTTGAGAGTCTAATGGTGCTGATCCATGTGCGAGACCAGGCGCGACACTCTCCACATCATCAGCTATGGCTCTATCGGGATCGGAATCCATTTACTATATAAAATACAATTGAAATTGTCAAAAGTCACCACACTATCATATATACAATTCAAAGGCCTGTATAGCTAGACTCTTACATACTACGGTAGTCCTAGAATCGACTAAACTGTAAGCTCTGATACCAATAAAATATAACACCCCTAACCCATATCCGTCGCCGAATTAGGGTTACGAGGCATTTTTAAAGAAAATACAGCTTTCATACAATCACATAATCACATAGAACTTATCCATAAATGCATATATATATATGTATATAACTTTTCTTCTTGGAATTAACTATTCAAGTACATGCGTACTCTTATCTATAAATTCCATATTCAATTGGATAGCAAATGTAATACCATAAAAAAGTTTCTTTTATAACCATATTTTACTCATCTACTAGCAACTATCCAAAAACAAACAAATATGTATGTATATATAAGTACTCGCACAACATATATATAGTCAGCCAAAACATACCTACTCATTGACCAAATGCTCATGCAACCTTATTATTTATACGTTATGGTCGAACATATCCTATGTTCAATATGGCCTAATATATATATACATTATGCATAACTTTACCACGTTACTAAATCATGTATCAAAATACTATTCACTATCTGATCACTTTAACACCACCAAATAAAACTAAATGGTTATTTACACTTTGATCAAACGAAATTTCGATACATTCCTTATACATGTAATGGCTGCAATTTCCTATTTAACATATATCATTTTAGCATATAAATCATACACAAATATATCGTGTAATGCCTTATTACTTACCATTATACACCGAATCCATATGATTAAATATGCTAGTAATTCACCATTGTAAAACATGCATATGTATATATATATATATAAATGCATATACATCAAGCAGTTGTACATATATAAAAAAATGAAATATTATACAACTTGAATATATATATATACATATAATTTAATCGAATATGCACTATCAAAGCATTATTTAGACTCAAAGTGCCATAAACCACAAACCAAACCATACCTATTATATACATATACAATGGCCGAATACATATACTAGCTAAAACCTTCACAACCATCCAAAATAATAGCATTAACATACCCAGTATCATTACTGAACATAACTATTAGACTTAAACATTAACAATTGGACATGCCATTATACCTATCTCATAAGTAAAGTTTAACAAAAGAAATAGCCATATTCGCATGGCTATTATATACATCAACAAAAAGTTTTCATCAAAATAAAGTCAAAGTCTTTCCTATACATGCCTCTATCCGAAGACCAAAGTGAAAGAGTACCAAATTAGATTGATAGTGTGGTCGACTTTCTTGACGATCCGTTGAGCTTGTAGCTGAACCTAATCTATAAAATAGAGGAGAACATTTCACACAAATAAGTTTACTAACTTAGTAAGTCCTAATCTCTTGATAATATAACATACAAACACTTAAACATTTAAATCATTCAACTTATGACATTGCACATATACATTTAAATATATTGATTTCTCTGAGGGCCAATACTAATAGTTCATAAACCAAGTAGTTGTACTTCATTTCCATAAACACATATCTCTTGAAGCATAAAGTAAGTATATTACAAGAATCACATGCTCCAAATCGTATAAGTACAACATTCATATCAACCATGTTATCGTACTAAAATTTCTTTCACTCTTAGCATTTCTATTTGAAAACCGAATCTCCATAATAGTACAATCAAGCTCAAATTCAATCATTTAATACTCATTGACATCAATCGTAATCTCAAATGTACATAACACTGTTCTCATAGTATTAACTCGACTCAAGTAACATTAAACATAACATACCTTACTTGCTTACCTAAGCCTTTAACTAGATTATTTCATTCATAAGCATAAGCTTGTATTAACAATCACTGGTATAAAACCTTCTAGACCAAAGGTCCTAGATTTAAACACCGGCACGAAGCCTGCTAGGCATTAAAGCCCGAAATAAATCACCGGCATAAAGCCTGCTAGGCATTAAAGCCCGAAATAAATCATCGGCATAAAGCCTGCTAGGCATTAAAGCCCGAAATAAATCACCGGCACGAGGCCTGCTAGGCATTTAGCTCGAAACATATCACCAAAGACGAGGCACGCTAGGCATTTAGCCCGAAACATATCAAGCATGAGGCACGCTAGGCATTTAGCCGAAACATATAAATATGGTCAATCAATCCACACATATTTCATAATTACATTACATATACTATTCAACTAAGCTTATTCATATCACATTATCAAAGTATGCAATCAATCTAATTCACTTATATACATTCGGCTAAGACATAAGTATGTACTCAAATTTATCAAACTTTATCATTTAATATCTTCATAATTAATTCTTTGATATGTATTAGCTTAAGGACTTACCTCAGTTGTCGATAGACCGTGCAAATCAGCTATTCGAGAACCTTCGTCTTTCCAGATCTAAATCCATTTTTCTTTGTTCTTGATCTAAAACACATTAAAATTTAGCTCATTCAAGTAAATTTCATCTCAATTTAGTCCCTAAGCACATAAATAGGCAATTTACCATTTTACCCTACTATTTCAAATTTTACAATCTAGTCCTAATTGCACAAAACACAAAATATACATTATTTCAATATAACACTCAAGGGCGAATATGTATAAGGACCATATAAGTCCATTTCTTTCATTTATTTTGCATTTAAGCCCTCTCTAATTTTTATTTTTACAATTTGGCCCTAAAAACAAAAATTCTTCAAAACTTCCAATACATAATATACTAATTTTTAACTTATCTTTTATCTAACATCATCAAACATCAAAACTATATAAACCTATCAATAGCGAACATCAAGCATGCTTAGATTCAAAAATTACAACATGGGTCGACTACGGTTCAAGCAACGATCTCAAAAACGTAAAAATTATTAAAAACCGAACAAATTTACATACCTAAATCAAGCAAAACTCAAAGCCGAATGTGCCAAGCTTTCTCCTTTTTTTTTTCTTTTGTGTTTTTCGGCCAAAGAGATGAAAAATGCATGTCTTTCTTTTTTTTTTGTTTTATTAACATATATTAACTAGTTTATTTTAACATAAAATGTAATAACATATAATATAAAATACTAACACTATTACATGCATTATGATGGCCGCCCACTAACTTAAAAATTGGCTATTTGCCCTTTTAATACCTCATATTAAAAAGCCATGCTCAAATTAACACATTGCACCTTAGTTTGCCACTTTTACTTTTTACGCGATTAAGTCCTTTTTATCAAATTCAATACTTAAACGATAAAATTTTTCTACGAAACTTTCACACACATAAATTCATATATAATAAACACTAAATATAATATTTAAATATTTCTCGAGCTCGGATTCGTGGTCCCAAAACCACCGTTCCGATTAGGATCAAATTCGGTTTGTTACACAACACCTGACGCTCACCCAACTCCGTCCAACAAGTAGGAGTGCGACACTCCCGCCCGTACAACGCTTCATAAGCCGCCATCTGAATACTAGATTGATAGCTATTGTTGTACTCGAATTCTGCCAAAGGTAAATACTCCTCCCAACTACCCTGAAATCGATGATGCAACCTCTTAACATATCCTCCAAGTCTTGGATTACCCTCTTGGACTGACCATCAGTCTGCGGATGAAAAGCAGTACTGAAGTCCAGCCTTTTTCCCATTGCCTGATGCAAAGCCTTTTAGAATTGTGACGTGAACCTAGGGTCTCTATCCGATATAATTGACACAGGTACACCATGAAGTCTCACAACCTCAGCCACGTACAGCTTAGCCAATCTTTGCAGAGAATCGTCAACGCGAACCGTATGAAATGAGCAAACTTCGTCAGTCGATCAATAATCACCCAAATCGAATCCTTCTTAGTGGGCGTAAGAGGTAACCCACCTACAAAATCCATCGTGATTCTTTCCCATTTCCACTGCAGAATCTTCACCGACTGCAACAACCCTGAAGGTAAACTGGTGTTCCACCTTCACCTGCTGACACGTCAAACATTTACCCACAAATTCTGTTACCTCTCGCTTCAAACCTGGCAACCAGAACTGCTCTCACAAACCCCAATACATCTTAACGCCTCTAGGATGCATAGTATGTGTAACACCCCAAACCCAACCTAGAAGTTAGGCCCGAATCTGGTGTGTCACATTGGGGTGCTTTTCGAGAAACCATGGTTCCATTTGAAAACCTTTCTTGATATTAAAAACTAAAGTCCCAGTTTGCATTTGTTCATTATTAATCAACATTTATTAAAAAGTTATTACCAAAAAAAATTTATTTTTTGTGGGAACTTAATTAAAATGACTGACTTATGAAAACGTGATGTTTACGACCTATTTGCTAAAGCATAGTATTTTGAAAGCAGATATTGTTTTGGAAAACCGTGATACAAAGTTTAGCAGATTTAAAACATAATAAACTAAAAATCCAAAACTAAAACCAGAATTTATGAGAGGCCTTACTACAAAATATTAACCCAAGTTAAAAATAAGTAAAATACTAGAGTCCAAAAGCTTTCGTAGTGTGGCCACCTCCGAGTCCTCCAAAGACGTTGAACCGCCATCGAGGATTACCCGAGAAAAAAATATTAAAAAGAGGGTGTGAGTTTACGAAAACTCAGTGTGCATAACCCTCATCAATAAGAACATGAATCCTAGCAGTTTGAAATGAAGCCCATTTCGAGAATAATGGCAATTGGGCCTTAGCCCATAAAAGCCTCGATTGGGCCTTAACCCATAAATGTCACGAATCATATTTATCGGGCCTAAGCCCATCTCAAATAAAACCACATATGCAATGCATTAATACCCATACCAACCCTACACTCCGTCTCCTGTCCAACCCTGCACTCCTGTGGGGATTTAATCGACCCACCCATCCCTACGCTCCTTATGTAGCACCGGTTGCGACACTAACTTATCGGTCTTGACATAGTCGCTTTCGGTGGCTAAAGCCTTGATGGATCCACGATCGTTAGCGACCATGCGATCCTATCGCACTTCCCTTTCGAACAATCCCATCCCATGCAACATAATAACACATGAATGCAACATACAATAATAATCATACGATAACAATCATAAATCACATACAAGAATAATCATATAACATGTAGGGGTATTTTCGTCATTTTTGCCCTCTAGGGGCATATTGGTTATTTTACCCATCGAGGGTATTTTCGTAATTTACCAACCAAGGGTATTTTCATAATTTACCTACCAAGGGTATTTTCGTAATTTACCTACTAAGGGTATTTTCGTAATTTACCCACTAAGGGTATTTTCGTAATTTACCCACCAAGGGTATTTTCGTAATTTACCCACCAAGGGTATTTTTGTAATTTACCCACCAAGGGCATTTTCGTAATTTACCTACCAAAGGTAATTCAGTAATTTACCCACTAAGGGTATTTTTGTAATTTACCCACCAAGGGTATTTAAGTAATTTCACAAATTAGGGGTATTTTGGTAATTTCGTAAATCGGGGGTATTTCGGTAATTTTTACAAACTAGGGGTATTTTGGTAATTTTACAAACTGGGCGTATTTTGGTAATTTTGTAAATCGAGGATATTTTGGTAATTTCACAAATCGGGGGTATTTCGATAATTTTATAAATTTAGGGTATTTTGGTAATTTTGTAATCTGAGGGTATTTTGGTAATATCACAAATTGGGGTTATTTCGATAATTTCGTAAACCAGGGGTATTTCGATAATTTTACAAATTAGAGGTGTTTTGGTACTTTACCAATATAAGGGTATTTTAGTAATTTAACAAATATAAGGGTATTTGGTCCCTCTTGAATTTTAGTTATGAACTTTGGCCCATCAACAAGTCCTCGCAGCTAAAGTGAACAGACACTACGCACTAGGTAGGATTCTAGAAAAGAGGAGGTGGGCCACTAGGGCCGCTTAAGTACCAAGCTCTCCCTAGATCCAATCCTGAACACATGCGCTTGGTTGCCACACTTCAACCCCGCAACTTGTTCACAGACATGTTTAACTATAATTAAGTCTTATGGAATTTACGAGTTGTTCAAACTAGACCTAAGGTCCATAAACCCTAACATGCATGCCTACGTCCCCATAAGCCCAAATCACTCCCTCACGGCCAATGAGGCCCAAATCTCATCATATGGCCTACTAGGCCCAAAACAAATCCAATACATGTGTCATGCATGACTAATTCAATTCGTATAACCAACCAAACCATTTCATCAAACTTAGCCTCAAGGCCCACCGGGCCCATTTAGCCACTTTCGACTTTGTCGATTTCGTGTGTGTAGTGTTTGTACACACCTGGTAACCTCGCGTGCTGTAAACCCCTTAGTCACAAACCTACAATCGACATCACCTAACGATTAAACATAACTTAATATACACTTATCGAAAACCAAAACCTCACCGTAACCTTACCGTGTACCTCACATTCTAGTAGCCCTTCCTTTGCTACTATTGGCGATTATCCTCTAGGTCTGCACCCAAATGCCCAGCAAGGTATATTAACTCTCCTCATAGAATGCTCTATATATATCTAGCTTCTCACCTTCCTTCTTTGTATCTTATCGATGTGGGATCCCTCCGTTAGCAGGGTTTAAATCCAACTCAAACTCTTCTCATCCAATTCGCAAAATAAATACTCCCTTGCTTGTCATGAGATTTGAACCCAAGCTCTCTTGCACCCTTAATGATGCCTTGCCACTAGACCACTCACTTTCTTGTGTCTAAAATCATGCGCAACTAAATATAACCCTATGGCAAAATTCTATAGTCCTTTTAAAAAGAAATCCAAAATGCAAAAGCCAAGACTTGAACCCTGGACCTCCTTCCCTCCTTGTGGCGTCACCCCCTTGCCTCTTATATGGCATCACTTCGCCACTGCACCACACACTCCACTTGTCATTTCCCCTACATTTTATTATTAAAGCCTACCTATCAACTCCCAGGGTTTTTTTTTACCTAAAACCAAAATTTTTCCTATAGCCTAACTTTAACCCAGGACTTCATAAAAGCCCCCTAACCTTCCAAAAACACTCACCTAATAGGTCCAACTTGCCTTAGTACCATTCTCTTGTTCTCAAAAATTTTAAATGCTACTACCCCAAGGCCCATTGGGCCCAATCCTACTAGGCCCAGTTCCAGGATGTTACAAATCTACCCTTCTTAGAGAAATTTTGTCCCCGAAATTTCCAACTATCTCATAGCCACACAATACCGGATATACCACTACGCTTCTGCTGCGCACTCTAGTCCTAATTATCTAAATTACAAATTTTATGAATTTAGCTCATAGTTCCAGTAATTAAACAAATATTTTATGGAAGTAGTAGTTAAGATTTGTTTTCGAAATTGCCAGCTCACTATAGTTTTTAGTCTCCTACAGGCCTCAATATAGTCTATCATCTAAAGTAAGCCCAGTATCTACCTACAGCAATAACAGTTTAAAACAGATAAGAGAACTTACTTGGTCCGACGTTAGAGACTCGGTGTGCCACACAAAAACCTTTCAAAACTACTTAAAAATTATTTGTAAACATCTTTAAAATAAACACTAAAACCCATCTCACAGCCCGAGTTTTGCAACCTAGGCTCTGATACCACTAAATGTAACACCCCAAACCTGGCCTAGAAGTTAGGCCCGAATTTGGCGTGTCACATTGGGGTGCTTTTCGAAACCATGGTTCCATTTGAAAACCTTTCATGATATTAAAAACTAAGGTCCTAGTTTGCGTTTGTTCATTATTAATTGACATTTATTAAAAAGTTATTACCAAAAAAAAAACTTTGTTTGTTGTTGAAACTTAATTAAAATGACTGACTTATGAAAACGTGATGCTTACAACCTATTCGCGAAAGCGTAGTATTTTGAAAGCAGATATTATTTTGGAAAACCATGATACAAGGTTTAGCAGATTTAAAACATAATAAACTAAAAATCCAAAACTAAAACCAAAATTTAAGAGAGGCCTTACTACAAAATATTAACCCATGTTAAAAATAAGTAAAATACTAGAGTCCAAAACTGCTCGTAGTGTGGCCACCTCCGAGTCCTCTAGCACGTCTAACCGCTTACTGAGGATTACCTGAGAAAAAATATTAAAAAGAGGGCATGAGTTTACGAAAACTCAGTGTGCATAACCCTCATCAATAAGAACATGAATCACAATAGTTTGGACTGAAGCCCATTTCAGTAACGGTGGCAATTGGGCCTTAGCCCATAAAAGCCTCAGTTGGGCCTTAACCCATAAATGTCACGAATCATATTTATCTGGGCCTGAGCCCATCTCAAATAAAACCACATATGCAATGCATTAATGCCCATACCAACCCTGCACTCCGTCTCCTGTCCAACCCTGCACTCCTGTGGGGATTTAATCGACCCACCCATCCCTACACTCCTTATGTAGCACCGGTTGCGGCACTAACTTATCGGTGCAGCATAGCTGCTCGGTGGCTAAAAGCCTTCGGTGGATCCACAGTCGTCAAGCGACCATGCGATCCTATCTGCACTTCCCCTTTCGAACAATCCCATCCCCATGCAACATAATAACACAAGAATGCAACATACAATAATAATCATACGATAACAATCATAAATCACATACAAGAATAATCATATAACATGTAGGGGCATTTTTGAAACACCCCAAACCCGGCCCACGAGCCTTGACCGGATCTGGTATGTTCCCTGGTGTAAACCGTTTCAAATTCTTTTGTTACTTAGGAAAAACTTGTGTGTTTTGAAAGAAAGATTGTTTTGGGTTGGGCTTGAGTTGAAAACAAGTTTATTTCATTATTAAAAATCCTTTACTTTAGGTGACAAAACGTTTAGGCTTTGTTTTAAAATAAATTTACTAAATCTTTTAATAAATTAAAGTTTGTAAGCTTAATAAATAAAAGCAAAGTAAAGTAGTTCTACTATGGCCTTATTACATCAAATAATTCCCAAAAAAAAAAAGAATAAAATTCAAAGTACTTAATAAAATAAAAATCCAAATTGAATAAATTCCTTGCTATGCATGGCCACCTTTAAGCTCCTGCCGACCTGGTCCATTACTGATCGTCACCTAAAAAAGGTTCCCACAATGGGGTGAGTCAACAGACTCAATGTGTACACAACACTAAAATTTAATAATTCAGGCATACATTATCATACATGTTCATATAACAGATACAAAATAATGATGCAACCCGAACCCAAACCTATATGCCATCGCTACACATCACCCGCGTACCATCCACGCACAGTGGGGACTACTAAGTCAACCCTCCATCCGCTACACACCATCGAAGGCGTCATTGCAATCGGCGTGCTCATCGCCTTATAAAATTCGTGGTCTTAGGTCACCACATTCAAATATCGTGGTCTTAGGTCACCACATTCAGATATCGTGGTCTTAGGTCACCACATTCGGATATCGTGGTCTTAGGTCACCACATTAACTTCCCTTTTCATATAACCCATATGCCCCCATATTTCATACACAATATGCAAAATCATGCCTTAATTCACATTCTTATCACTTTTCACATGTTAAAATAACATATATTCATAGTCCTAGTAGGAGTAGGAAGCGTGCACAGTACTTTTGTGCCATAGTATGGTACCTTAGCCATATTCACATTCTTATGAACATGCACATATTAATTAATGCCACAAATCTTATTAAAAAATAGTGTGGGGTACACACCTGATTTGCTTAACAATTTCTTTGAAATCCAATTAGATCTCGCCTTAGATCTTTAACTTCCTACATTCGGCCCATATTAAAGTTTTTAATGAAAACCCATTCGGCCACAAAATCAAATCCTAGTAGGATTTTTACACTAAAACTTACCTTGATGCCGATTTGATTATCACTCAAATCCCGAAAACTTTGCTATTCTCCTCCTTGTATTCGGCCAAACACTGGATCTCTACATAGGTTAGTTTCGGCTTTTTAACATGTAAGAAATAGATCTTAGTATTAATATAGGCCTTGGCCGAATGCTATAGGTACTTACCTTGTGGATTTTAAATCCCGAAACTCACTGAATAACTAGGGAACACGTGGCCTATGGTGTACCTTCGGGAAAAGAATTTCTCCTTCCTTGTAGTCGACTGATCCTTAGATCTATTAACTTGTTAGTTTCGGCTATTTTGAATAATTATGAACTAAATCTAAAACACCAAAATAAGCCTTGGCCGAATATTCACATAGGCTTACCTTGAAATTCTCAAATCCCGAAATCCTTGTATACCTCTGTCGAAATCCCTATAGATTCACACATTAGATCTGATTTTCAATCACTTAAATATGATAAATGGTCTTTGACCGATTCACTCACCTTAGATCCTTGAAAGTCCCGAAGGATCTCTTCTTTGTACTCGATAACTACTAAATCTCGAAGCCTCCCTTCCATAATTCGGCCAAGAACAACAATAGGGGTTAGTCCTTAAATTTCGATAAGTCAACAAGAAAAGGGAGGGAAATCGAACATCATTTGATCTTACCTTAATACTATAATCGACGGCACCTTTGCTTAAACCACAGAGATTCGGCCTAAGACTTAAAGAATAGTCGGCTATGAGCCCCTTGTATATTCGACTTCAACAAGAGTAAAAAGAGAAAGGTATAAGGCCTTAGGGAGAATCGGCAATAGTGGTCCTTTAGGAAGAGATTTCGGCTAGAACAAGTTAAAAGAAAGAGGAAAGAAAGTGATAGGTTTTTGGAGAGAAAAGAGTAATGAAGGATAGGCTAAATGATGTTATGAAATTCGGCTACTCCTCCCTCCTATTTTTGGCCGAAAGTACCAACCCAAGGAGTCCCCCAATTGGCCAACTCTCCATATCTTGATAAATTTTATCTTTTAATTATCACCTTAATAAAATGAATCCCATCAATTATCTATTCTTTTATCCACTTAAAATAAAAGGAATTTAATCCACACTTGAGCACACCCTTTAGCCGAATTTTAAAGAGAATAAAACTCCTCACATAAGTTCCTTAGTGCCGTTGAAACACCCCACACCCGGCCCACGAGAATGGACCGGATCTGGTATGTTCCTCGAAGTAACCCTATTCAAATTCATTCGAATACTTTGAAAACTGTGTGTTTTGAAAGATAATTTGTTGTGGGTTGGGCTCGAGTTGAAAACAAATTTATTTTATATCAAAAGCTCATTTGTTTCAGGTGACAAAATGTTTAAACTTATTTTAAATTAAATGGGCTTATTCCTTATAAAGCCCTAAATTCATAACATAGTAATTAAAGCGTAAATAAAATAAATCACGATGGCCTTATTACATAAAACGAAACCCAAAATAAAAGCATAAAGATGCTTAAAATAAAATAAAGATTCAAATTAAATTAAACTTCAAGTTGAACATGGCCACCACAAGTTCTGTCAGTCTGGATCCATTACCGCTCATCACTTGAAACATATTCCCTAGCAGGGGTGAGTCGATAGACTCGATGTGTAACCAACACCAAAACATAATAGAAATAGGCACACCATACATATCATATTCATATAAAATTCAAGGTAATGATGCAAACCCGAACCTAAACCTATATGCCATCTGCTACACTCCATACCAACTCGCACCAGTGGGGACTACTACGTCAGCCCTCCATCCACTATACACCATCGAAGGCAGTCGCTGTAGTCGACGTGCTTATCACCCACTTAAGATATTGTGGCATAACCACCTAATATTTGTGTCATGAGACACCACATTTAGATAATGTAACCGAAGTTACCACATTCACTTAGTGAGACTGAAGTCGTCACATATTCTTAGTGAGACCGAAGTCATCATGTTTCACTTAGTGAGACCGAAGTCATCACATTCACTTCCCCTTTCTCAAATAACCCGAATGCCCCAAATTATACATATCATGCATATCATATTTAATTACACTTTCACATCACTTTTCACATGTTAAATATAACATATTTCAAAATCCTAATAGGAGTAGGAAAACGTACCTAAGTACTTTGTACCATCATATGGTACTTTAGCCACATTCTTACACTTTTATATTAACATATATATCATATTTAAGCCATAAATCTATTAAGATTAGTGTAGGGTACACACCTGATTTGTTTTAGCGATTCCTTGAGATTCCGAAAAGCTATATCTAATGTTTAGATCCTTAGTCCCTACATTTGATTTATCATTTATTACTTAGCATAAATTCTATTTGGCTATGATATCCAAATCCTAGTAGGATTTGTAAAAAGACTTACCTTTGATGCCGATTTGATGTTTATTCAAATCCAAAACTTGGTTTTCCTTCACGATATTGACCAACCTTGAATCTCAATATGGGTTAGTTTTTGGCTTTTTAATAATTAAAGAACCGATCTATGTAATCATACAAGCCTTGGCCGAATATTTTTAGGTGTTTACCTTATGGATTTTAAATCCCGAAAACTTTACTTTTCTCTTCCTTGTATTCGGCCAAAACCTAAATCCTTGAATCGATTAATTTTTGATCACTTTTGATCTAAATACTTAAGATTGGCCTTGGCCGAATATATGAACACACTTACCTTGAAGTTCTCAAATCCCGAAATTGATCTTTTAGTTTAGGTTCTTGTCGAAATCACATGTTAGATCTGATCTATCATTCAAGTATGGAAGAGACCTTTTTGGCCGAATGTACATAGATGTACTTACCTCGTTTTCAAATCCCAGATGATCCTTTATACTATTCGGCTATGGCACTTTTATGGATCACAAAGTTTCGGCTTTTGTGAAAGGATAGTAGAAGAAAAGAAAAGAAAAGAAAAGAGAAGGAGAGAGTTTTTGAGAGAGAATTGGCTAAAGAGAGGAGAAAAGATTGATGCTAATTTGCTAGAGTATTTTCGGCAGGGTTTCCTTGAAGAGAAAAGAATGAAGAATGGCCCTTTACTTTCCCTCTTTGGCCAAAACTACTAGCCTTAGAGTCCCTCAATCGCCAACTCTTCCTATGTGATAAATTTTAATTTTTATCAAATATTAAATTCCATCAAATCTCCTAATTAGCCGAAAATTCCAAAGGAATTAAAACTCCCCTTTCAAGATCCTTTGTGCCGTCCAACTCTCTTCTTATGGAAGCAAAATAAAACTTATTTTATTTGCTTCTTATGTGACTCGAACTCAGGCCCAACACCCTTGCATGTGGGCCATTTCCTGAGGCCTTAAGTGGCATCTTCAGGCCACTTTTCCAAGTCCGTTTTTGGGTCAAATTTCACGTGCTTTTTATTTTAGGGTCACTTGGCCTTAAGTTCCCCTTTGAACTTTAAAATTCGACATTTCGGGGTCATTTTTAAGTTTCCAAAAATTTTCGCGTGGCTCTGTAACTTGACATTTCCCAGGTTTCCAAAATGTTTAGTTTCCTCTTTTAGCTTAGTTTCCAAAAATGTTTGCCTTCCTCTTTTGGCTTAGTTTCCAAAATGTTTACTTTCCTCTTTTAGCTTAGTTTCCAAAATGTTTACCTTCCTCTTTCAGCTTAGGTTTCCAAAATGTTCACTTTCCTATTTTTAACGTAACATTTCCATACATTCTCAAGTTTCCAAAAAAATATTCAGAATTTATTCAAAACATATAAAACATGTCTTTTCATACAATTTGGCCAAAATACATAGGCCCTTTTCAGGATGTTACAGTTCTACCCCCTTAAAATAATTTCATCCTCGAAATTTTCCTAACTAAACAATTGAGGGTATTGCTGTCGCATTGCCTCCTCTGGTTCCCACGAAGCTTCCTCCGATCCATGATTGCGCCATAACACTTTGACTAGAGGAATCGATTTTCTTCGCAACACTTTCACGTCATGTTCCAAAATCCGATTCCTCGTAGGTTAAGTCTGGCCTTAGCTCCACTTCTTCAACTGGTAGTACGTGAGAGGGATCCATCGGTAGCGACGTAGCATGGACACATGGAACACGTCGTGCATCTGCTACAACTCGGGTGGCAACTCTAGCTGGTATGCCACTGGTCCCACTCGCTTTAGTACCTGATAAGGCCCTATAAACCTTGGGCTTAACTTCCCTTTCTGACCAAACCTTATCACCTTCTTCCATGGTGAGACTTTTAGAAACACTTGGTCTCCCACTTCAAACTCTATTTCCTTCCGCTTGAGGTGGCATAAGACTTCTTCCTATCCAAGGCTTTCTTTAACCGTGCTCGAATTATCTCAACCTTCTCTTCCGTCTCCGCCACCATCTCTGGTCCCAAAACTCGACGCTCTCCTAACTCAGTCCAACAAGTAGGAGTACGAAACTTCCGTCCGTACAATGCTTCATATGGTGCCATTCAATTCTAGCTCGATAAGCTGTTGTTGTGGCGAACTCGCTAAAGGCAAGTAATCCTCCCAACTTCCTCGAAAATCCATCACACATCCTCTCAACATATCCTCCAACACTTGTATTACCCATTCGATCGCCTGCCGTCGATTGTGGATGAAAAGCCGTAGTAAAATCCAACTTGGTGCCTAAAGCTTGGTGAAGTGCCCTCCAAAACTGAAACGTGAATCTTGGGTCTCTATCCGAAATAATTGACACCGGCACTCCGTGTAGTCTCAAGATTTCTGCCACATATAGCTTGGCTAACTTTTGAAGAGAATAATCCACTCTTACCGGGATGAAATGTGCAGATTTAGTCAAACGGTCCACTATTACCCATACCGAGTCCTTCTTAGTAGGCGTAAGGGGAAGCCCACTAACGAAGTCCATTGTAATTCTTTCCCACTTCATTGCGGAATCAGGATTGGCTGAAGCAATCCCGATGGAACTTGGTGTTCAGCCTTAACTTGCTGACACGTCAGACATTTTCCCACGAATTTCATAACTTCTCGTTTAAGATCAGGCCACCAAAATTATTCTCTTAAATCTGACAACTTAATGCCTCGGGATGCATAGCATAAGGGCTACTATATGCTTCGAAGAATCTTCTGTCTTAACTCCTTGTCCTTGGCATACAGACTTTTCCTTTGTAGCACAATACTCCTTCATCATTAACCTCATAGTCCTCCAAATCTCCGTTCTGTGCTTTTTGTAACTTAACACTTAAATCCTCATCAACCAAGCTGTCCCTCTTTCACCTCCTTCAACCACGTTGGCTTGACTTGTAACTCAGCCAACAGGCTTCCTTCCTCATACAAGCTTAGATGGGCAAACATTACTCTTAGGTCCGACACAACCTTCCTACTTAAGGCATCCGCTACTACATTCGCCTTGCGGGTGATATTCTATCAAGCAGATCCACGATCTTTCGGTAATTCCACCCACCTTCGTTGCCTCAAGTTTAACTCCTTACGAGTCAACAGTACTTGAGACTTTGTGGTGCATGTAAGTCACCGACCTTTCTCCATAAAGATAATGCCTCCACACCTTGAGGCGAAGACCACTGCTTTGCCAATTCAAGTCATGGGTTGGGTAGTTCACCTCATGCGGCCTCATCTGCCGAGACGCGTGGCGACTACTTTTCCATCTTGCATAAGAACACATCCTAACCCGTATGTGAAGCGTCACAATACACCACAAAATCCTTTCACGCCTCAGTTGAATCAACACTAGAGCTTAGTTAATACCTTCTTGAGTTTTTCAAAACTCTATTCTTTGCTTGTCCGTCCACACAAAGAGTACTTCCTTCCTCAACAATTTTGTTAATGGGCGGCTATTGATGAAAATCCTTCCACGAACCTTACGTAATAGCTCGCTAATCCTAAAAACTACGAATCTCGCCACCGACTTAGGTGGTTTCCAATCAACACGACTTTGATTTTTTAGAATCCACCCTTATTCCTCGGCGGACACCACGTGTCTAAGAAAGCAACTTCCTAAGCTAAAATTCACACTTCTTGAATTTGGCATAAAGCTTCTTCTTCCTTAATACTTGTAACACAATCAGGAGATGCTCATCATGCTCCTCTTCGGACTTGGAATATACCAAAATATCGTCGATGAACACTACAACGAACCTATCTAAGTAAGGTTGAAACACTCGGTTTATCATATCCATAAATGCGGCTGGGGCATTTGTCAACTCAAACGGCATTACCACAAACTCAAAATGGTTGTATCTTGTTACGAAAGTCATCTTATGGATATCCACCTCCTTTACTTTTAGCGGTGATATCCCGACCTTAAGTCGATCTTTGAGAACTCTTCGCCGCTCCTTCATTTGGTCAAACAAGTCATCAATCCTAGGCAAGGGATACTTGTTCTTGATGGTCGACTTATTCAATTGACGATAGTCTATGCACATACGCATAGTTTCGTCCTTCTTCTTCACAAATAGGACCGGTGCTCCCTACGGAGACACATTGGGTCGAATAAACCCACGATCCAACAATTCTTGGATTTGAGCCTTGAGCTCCACTAACTCCTTTGGCACCATTCGGTATGGAGTGATTGACACAGTCTTTGTTCACGGTAGTAAGTCTATTCCAAATTCAACTTCTCTATCTCGGGGTATTCCTGATAATTCCTCCGGAAACACATCCTCAAAGTCCCTTACCGTTCTGACTCTTTTGACACCTTCTTCCTTTTCATCCAACGCACTTACAAAGCCTAAGAATGCCTCGCACCCTTCTGAACCATCCTTTCAAATTTTAAGCATCGAAACTACATTGGTCAAGTAGTTTCTTCTTTCTCCTATCATAATGACCACCTCATCCTCAGGGGTCCTTAGTTCCATTTGTTTAGCCACACAATCCAACATGGCTCAGTGCTCTACTAACCAATCCATACCAAGTATGAGGTCAAATCCCCTGAAGGGTAACTCCATTAAGTTGGCCCGAAAGTTTACTCCTGAATTTATAGGGATACATTCCGAAAGATCTTATTCACCACTATGGTTTGGCCTAATGGGCTTACTACCGTCATCTCCCTATCAGAAAGTTCAGAGCCTAGGCCTAGTGTTTCAACTACACTACAGGCAACATAAGAATGGGTCGAGCCCACATTAATTAAAGCACAATAGGGTTTGCCATGAATGAGGAACATATCGGTTATGACGTCCGGCGCGTCTCCATCCTTCTTACGATGAACCGCGTAAACCAAACCGGCTGCCTTGCCTCAGTATTAGCAGCACCTCTGCCACGTCCTCTGCCAGCACCATTACCTTTCGAACCTCGACCTCGTTGAGGCTGCTGTCCTCCCCTACCAGCTTGATTAACATTTTGAGTTGCTGGCTATTTGTCATCTGATATCTTTGGATAGTCCTTGAGCATATGGTCCTTGGACCCACACTTAAAACATCCTCCCATCTTTTTCCAACACTCACCTAAATGCTTCTTTCCACAATGCTCACAAGGACGATACTACCCTCTGGTACCAACTTGTTGACCCTTCGACCCCTCATTTCTAGGCCTTTTCTGCACATTTCCCGATGATCCATAACCCCTCTTGGGTCTATTCCTATCAGAGTTCTGCCTAGTCGAATCCTTGATTCCCTCAGCTACCTTAGCCTTTTCAACCAACACGGAGAACTCCGTTCCTGATGTGGAGCTATCAATAATCTTAGATCATCCCTTAATCCGTCCTCAAAACAGACACAACGTTCATGTTCAGTTGCGACTACTCCTCGAGCATATCGACTTAACCTCAGAAATTCAGCCTCATATGCTGCCACCGACTTATTCCCTTGAACTAGTCCTAGAAAAGCTTTCCTCTCCTCATCAATATAGCGTGTACCGACATACTTTTTTTTATATGCCTCCTTAGCATACTCCCAGGTCAGATCCTCAGCCGTGGCACTATCCGGACGCTTAACCACCATTGGTGCGCTTTATCACGTAATGATGCCACCATCCCTTTCAACTTCTCTTGAGGGTCGGTCGAGTTCATCCATAATACGCTCGGTTGCTTCCAACCAATACTCACCATCTTGGGTGCCACACCGGACACTCCACGAAATACCTCGGCCAGTTGGCTCGAGTCATTGGGGTCTGATTTTGAGCTCCGTATTTCCACCGCACGACCACCATTTCCAAAACTCGTAACATGGCTTGCGACACGGCATCATCCCCGTCCGAGCTTTCTTTTCGATATTAACAAATGGGGTGGTGGTAGCGGTGGTAACTCATTGTCAGACCCTTGGCCCGATCTAACGGGTTCTGACACAATTATTCTTCCTCTACCGCGTCCTTGACGATCGCGTCCTCTAGAACTCATTTCTAATGTCGAGATCTGATTAAGAAGTTTTATGAGTTAGTACTTTTGTTTCACTTGATCACCCGTGAAGAAATCTTATGAATAAGAGTTTAGGAGTGGTTCTTTCGTATGCATACAGTCTTTTCATTCATTCATACATTCATCAAACAATTATGAACCTTAGTTCATCCAGAGAAACGTTGTGGTTTTCATTTGTTGCTGTTTTCCACTGCCCGGGGGTATTTTCGTAATTTTGTCTTATAGGGGTATTTTCATAATTTGTCAAAATAAGGTTCCTTGGTGATTTTGTCGCAAAGTATTTTGGTATTTTTAAGTTCTTGGGGTATTTTGGAAAATTTTTAAAATCGAGGGTATTTCGGAAATTTTTGGACCTTGGGGGTATTTTGGTAATTTTCCCACAAACCGGGGTAAATTGTAAAATTTTAATAAATCGGGGATATTTTAGAAGTTGCAAAATTTTGAGGGTTCTTTTTGAGAAATTTATTTTCCAAAACGATGAAGTTGCAAAAAGTTTGGAAGTTAGGGTCATTTTGGTAATTTTTAATAAGTTAGGGGCCATTTTGTAATTTTCCATAAATCAAGGTATATATTTTTTTTTCTGATAGTTTGCAAATTAGGGTTTTTGAACATTTATGAGATAATGATATTTTGGCAAAACTGTTGAGTAGTTGGGCATTTTATAAACCAAGGGTATTTTTGTAATTTTACCACTAGGGGTATTTTTGTAATTTTATAAGTTAGAAATTTTTGAAAAAAATTGTGTATAAGCAATAGTTTTCATGAATTAAGGGAAAAAATGATTTAAGAATTTTAATATTAAGGTTCCGAAAAATGGCTAGTTCCCTTTCGGGTTTTAGTTATTGGGTTTAGCCTAAAACCGAGCCTTCTTGGTCAGGGTGAACCAAAGCTACGCACCAGGCAAGATTCGAGTGGAGAGGAGGTGAGTCACGTGGATCGCTTAAGTACCAGGCTCCCACTGAAACCATTCCTAGACATGCGAGTGGGGTTGCCACACCCACTAAGTCCTCCAGGTTAGGGTGAGCAGAAGCTACGCACTGCAGGATTCCCTGAAGAGGAGGTGAGTCACTAGGACCTGCTTAAATACCAAGCTCTTGAGGATCCAATCCTAGACATGCGTACCATGGTTGCCACACCCTAACTTGTCTGACTTAACCATAGGTTTGTTTAGTGTATTAAGTCTTATGTATTTGTGTTTGAGTACACTAATCTTAGGGTTCAAGTTCCTGTCATGCTATTCTACGTTCCATTCCTTTTCTACCCTTCTATAATTCACATAATCACACAGATAGATAGAGGTACTTACCTGGTGGACTGCGGGTCGGAGACTCGGGGACCATGTCATCATACCTGTCCATTTATAAAAAAAATACTTTCATAAAACTCATTTGGGCTTGTTTTGAAAACGTTTTGGGCCTTAGGCCATAGGCCGAGAGTTTAAAATTAGGCTCTGATACCAAACTAAAACACCCCACACCTGGCCCACGAGAATGGACCGGATTTGGTATGTTCCTCGAAGTAACCCGGTTCAAATTCATTCGAATACTTTGAAAACTGTGTGTTTTGAAAGATAATTTGTTGTGGGTTGGGCTCGAGTTGAAAACAAATTTATTTTATATCAAAATCCATTTGTTTGGTGACAAAATGTTTAAACTTATTTTAAATTAAATGAGCTTATTCCTTATAAAGCCCTAAATTCATAACATAGTAATTAAAGCGTAAATAAAAATCGTCACGATGGCCTTATTACATAAAAGCGAAACCCAAAATAAAATTATGCAAGACTTAAAATAAAACAAAGATTCAAATTAAATTAAACTTCAAGTTGAACATGGCCACCACAAGTTCTCGTAGTCCGGTCCATTCTTGCTCATCACCAAACATATTCCCTAGCGGGGTGAGTCGATAGACTCAATGTGTAACCAACACCAAAACATAATAGAAATAGGCACACCATACATATCATATTCATATAAAAATTCAAGGTAATGATGCAAACCCAAACCCAAACCTATATGTCATCTGCTACACTCCACCCGTACCAACCTATACACTGTGGGGACTACTAAGTCAACCCTCCATCCGCTACACACCATCAAAGGCAGTCGCTGCAGTCGACGTGCTCATCGCCCACTTAAGATATTGTGGCATAGCCACCTGATATTTGTGTCATGAGACACCACATTTAGATAATGTAACCGAAGTTACCACATTCACTTAGTGAGACCGAAGTCGTCACATATTCTTAGTGGGACCGAAGTCATCACGTTTCACATAATGAGACCGAAGTCATCACATTCACTTTCCCTTTCTCAAATAACCTGAATGCCCCAAATTATACATATCATGCATATCATATTTAATTACACTTTCACATCACTTTTCACATGTTAAATATAACATATTTCGAAATCCTAGTAGGAGTAGGAAAACGTACCTGAGTACTTTGTACCATCATATGGTATTTTAGCCACATTCTTAAACTTTCATATTAACATATATATCATATTTAAGCCATAAATCTATTAAGATTAGTGTGGGGTACACACTTGATTTGTTTTAGCGATTCCTTGAGATTTCGAAAAGCTAGATCTAATGTTTAGATCCTTAGTCCCTACATTTAATTTATCATTTATTACTTAGCATAAATTCTATTTGGCTATGATATCCAAATCCTAGTAGGATTTGTAAAAAGACTTAAAAAGACTTACCTTTGATACCGATTTGATGTTTATTCAAATCCTGAAAACTTGGTTTTCCTTCACCTGATATTCGGCCAACCTTGAATCTCAATATGGTTTAGTTTTTGACTTTTTAATAATTAAAGAACCGATCTATGTAATCATACAAGCCTTGGCCGAATATTTTTAGGTGTTTACCTTATGGATTTTAAATCCCGAAAACTCCACTTTTCTCTTCCTTGTATTCGGCCAAAACCTAAATCCTTGAATCGATTAATTTTTGATCACTTTTGATCTAAATACTTAAGATTGGCCTTGGCCGAATATATGAACACACTTACCTTGAAGTTCTCAAATCCCGAAATTGATCTTTTAGTTTAGGTTCCTGCCAAAATCACATGTTAGATCTGATCTATCATTCAAGTATGGAAGAGACCTTTTTGGCCGAATGTACATAGATGTACTTACCTCGTTTTCAAATCCCGGATGATCCTTTATACTATTCAGCTATGGCACTTTTACGGATCACAAAGTTTGACTTTTGTGAAGGGATAGTAAAAGAAAAGAAAAGAAAAGAAAAGAGAAGGAGAGAGTTTTGTGAGAGAGAATTCTAAAGAGAGGAGAAAAGATTGATGCTAATTTGCTAGAGTATTTTTGGTAGGGGTTTCCCTTGAAGAGAAAAGAATGAAGAATGGCCCTTTACTTTCCCTCTTTGGCGAAACTACTAGCCTTAGAGTCCCTCAATCGCCAACTCTTCCTATGTGATAAATTTTAATTTTTATCAAATATTAAATTCCATCAAATCTCCTAATTAGTGAAAATTCCAAAGGAATTAAAACTCCCCTTTCAAGATCCTTTGTGCCGTCCAACTCTCTTCTTATGGAAGCAAAATAAAACTTCTTTTATTTGCTTCTTATGTGACTCGAACTCAGGCCCAACACCCTTGCATGTGGGCCATTTCCTGAGGCCTTAAGTGGCATCTTCAGGCCACTTTTCCAAGTCCATTTTTGGGTCAAATTTCACGTGCTTTTTATTTTAGGGTCACCTAGCCCTAAGTTCCCCTTTGAACTTTAAAATTCGACATTTCGGGGTCATTTTTAAGTTTCCAAAAATTTTCGCGCGGCTCTGTAACTTGACATTTCCCAAGTTTCCAAAATGTTTAGTTTCCTCTTTTAGCTTAGTTTCCAAAATGTTTACCTTCCTCTTTTGGCTTAGTTTCCAAAATGTTTACTTTCCTCTTTTAGCTTAGTTTCCAAAATGTTTACCTTCCTCTTTCAGCTTAGGTTTTCGAAATGTTCACTTTCTTATTTTTAACGTAACATTTCGATACATTCTCAAGTTTCAAAAAAATATTCAGAATTTATTCAAAACATATAAAACATGTCTTTTCATACAATTTGGCCAAAATGCATAGGCCCTTTTCAGGATGTTACAGCCGTCCACCTCCTTTGCTTCTTGTAGCAAAATAAAATCCTTTATTCACTTCCCACGTTGCTCGAACCTAGGCCCATTTGCATAGCTTGTGGCGTCACCTACCTGGGCCTTAAGTGGTGCCTCCAAGCCACTTAAACAAGCCTATGTTTGTGTCAAATTTCTTCTATTAATTTTCTTAAGGCCACCTTGTTTTAGTTTCCTCTTTTACTTAACATTTCTAAATCATTTCCTTACATTTCCAGGTTTCCAAAAATGTTCACTTTCCTATTTTAACTTAACATTTCCAAGTTTCCAAAATGTTCACTTTCCTCTTTTAACTTAACATTTCCAAGTTTCCAAAATGTTCACTTTCCTCTTTTAACTTAACATTTCCAAGTTGCCAAAATGTTCACTTTCCAAGTTTCCAAAAATGTTCATCATACATTCATAATACATAAGTCATGCCATTTCGTATAATTAAATCAAAAAATACATAGGCCCATTTTTAGGATGTTACAGTTTTCGTCATTTTTGCCCTCTAGGGGCATATCGGTCATTTTACCCATCGAGGGTATTTTTGTAATTTACCAACCAAGGGTATTTTCATAATTTACCTACCAAGGGTATTTTCGTAATTTACCTACTAAGGTTATTTTCGTAATTTACCTACCAAGGGTATTTTCGTAATTTACCCACCAAGGGTATTTTCGTAATTTACCCACTAAGGGTATTTTCGTAATTTACCCACCAAGGGTATTTTCGTAATTTACCCACCAAGGGTATTTTCGTAATTTACCCACCAAGGGCATTTTCGTAATTTACCCACCAAGGGTAATTCGATATTTTACCCACCAAGGGTATTTTCGTAATTTATACACCAAGGGTATTTAGTAATTTCACAAACTGGGGGTATTTTGGTAATTTCATAAATCGAGGGTATTTCGATAATTTTGGAAACCAGGGGTATTTCGGTAATTTTGTAAATCGAGGGTATTTTTGTAATTTCATAAATCAAGGGTATTTTGGTAATTTCACAAATCGGGGGTATTTCGATAATTTTGCAAACTGAGGGTATTTTTTAATTTGGGGGTATTTTGGTAATATCATAAATCGAGGTTATTTCGATAATTTCATAAACCGGGGTATTTTGATAATTTTACAAATTAGGGGTTTTTTGGTACTTTACCAATATAAGGGTATTTTAGTAATTTAACAAATATAAGGGTATTTGGTCCCTCTTGGATTTTAGTTATGAACTTTGGCCCATCAACAAGTCCTCGCGGCTAAAGTGAACAGACACTACGCACTAGGTAGGATTCCAGAAAAGAGGAGGTGGGCCACTAGGACCGCTTAAGTACCAAGCTCTCCCTAGATCCAATCCTAGACATGCGTACGCCCGTTGCCACACTCCAACCGTGCAACTTGTTCACAGACATGTTTAACTAGAATTAAGTCTTATGGAATTTACAAGTTGTTCAAACTAGACATAAGGTCCATAAACCCTAACATACATGCCTACGTCCCCATAAGCCCAAATCACTCCCTCATAGCCGATTAGGCCCAAATCTCATCATTTGGCCTACTAGGCCTAAAACAAAACCAATTCATGTATCATGCTTAACTAATTCAATTCGTATAACCAACCAAACCATTTCATCAAACTTAGCCTCAGGGCCCACCGGGACTTTTGGCTTTGTTGATTTCGTGTGTGTAGTGTTTGTACACACCTGGTAACCTCGCATACTGTTAACTCCTTAGTCACGAACCTACAATCGACATCACCTAATGATTAATCATAACTTAATATACACTTATCGAAAACGAAAACCTCACCGTAACCTTACCGTTTACCTCACGTTCTAGTAGCCCTTCCTTCGCTACTATTGGCGATTATCCTCTAGGTCTGCACCCAAACGCCCACCAAGGTATATTAACTCTCCTCATAGAATGCTCTATATATAGCTAGCTTCTCACCTTCTTTCTTTGTATCTTACCGATGTGGGATCCCTCCGTTAGCAGAGTTTAAATCCAACTCAAACTCTTCTCGTCCAATTCGCAAAATAAATACTCCCCTGCTTATCATGAGATTTGAACCCAAGCTCCCTTGCACCCTTAATGATGCCTTTCCACTAGACCACTCACTTTCTTGTGTCTAAAATCATGCACAACTAAATATAACCTTATGGAAAAATTCTATAGTCCTTTTAAAAAGAAATCCAAACTGCAAAAGCTAAGACTTGAACCTTGGACCTCCTTCCCTCTTGTGGTGTCACCCCTTGCCTCTTATGTGGCATCACTTCGCCACTACACCACACACTCCACTTGTCATTTTTCCCCACACTTTATTCTTAAAGCCTACCTATCAACTCCCAGGGTTTTTTTTTCACCTAAAACCAAAATTTTTCCTATGGCCTAACTTTAAACCGGAACTTCATAAAAGCCCCCTAACCTTCCAAAATCACTCACCTAATAGGTCCAACTTGCCTTAGTTCCATTCTCTTGTTCTCAAAAATTTTAAACGCTACTACCCCCAAGGCCCATTGGGCTCAATCCTAGTAGGCCCAGTTCCAGGATGTTACAGTATGGGCTACTATGCGCCTCCTGAAGAATCATCTTCCTTAACTCCACATCCCTTGGCATACATATTCTCTTACTGAAACATAGAACACTATTACCATCCAAACCATAGTCTTCTCCTTCACCATTCTGCACTTGCCGGAGTCGAGCACTCAAGACATCATCTAGAAGCTGCTTCTCTTTAATCTGATTTGTCCACATTGGTCTCACTTGGAGTTTAGCTACCAAATTGCCATCCTCATATAGTCTGAGATGAGTGAACATCGCCCAGAAATCTACTATTGCCTTTCGACTCAGCGCATCTGCCACCACATTAGCCTTACTCGGATGATATTTGATCGAACAGTCATAGTCCTTCAAGAGTTCAATCCACCTACGTTGTCTTAGATTCAACTCCTTCTGGGTAAAGAGATACTTCAGGCTCTTATGGTCAGTGTAAATAACTGACTTCTCCTCGTACATGTAGTGTCTCCATATCTTCAGAGCGAACACCACCGCATCCAATTCCAAATCATGCGTGGGGCAATTCAACTCATGTGGTCTTAACTGTCGGGATGCATATGCAACAGCCTTCTCATCTTACATCAGCACACATCCTAAACCTGTGTGTGATGCATCACAGTAGACGGTAAACTCTTTTCCCGCCTCTGGCTAAATTAACACCGATGCTTCTATCAAAATTCTCTTCAGTTTCTCAAAGCTCTCCTGCTGTTGGTTGGTCCAAACAAACGGTACTCCCTTCCTCAACAACTTAGTTAAAGGTGCCACAATTGATGAGAACCCCTCAACAAACCTCCTGTAGTACCCCGCCAATCCCAAGAAACTTTGAATCTCGCTGGCTCGACTTGGCGGTTTCCAATCCAATCTGACTTCTATATTAGGCGTTCAACCATAACTCCCTCTGCAGAAACCACATGCCCTAAGAAAGTTACTTCCACTAGCCAGAACTCACACTTACTGAACTTAGCGAACAACTGCTTCTCCATTAGAATTTGCAACACCACACGAAGATGTGCATCATGCTCCTCCTCGGACTTGGAATAAACCAGAATGTCATCAATAAACACCACAACAAACTAATCAAGGTATGGTTAGAACACCCAATTCATCATATCCATGAATGCCGCTGGCGCGTTCGTTAACCCGAACGGCATCACCAAAAATTCATAATGACCGTAGCGAGTTCGAAATGCCATCTTATGAATGTCCCCTTCCTTTACCTTTAACTAATGATATCCCGACCTTAAATCTATCTTCGAAAAGACTGAAGCTCTTTTGAGCTGATCGAACAGGTTGTCGATTCTTGGCAGCGGGTACTTGTTCTTAATTGTTAACTTATTCAATTGACGGTAGTTCACGCACATACGCATAGATCCATCATTCTTCTTCACAAATAGGACTGGCGCTCCCTACGGATACACACTGGGTCAGATAAAACCTCGATCCAACAGTTTCTAGATCTAAGCTTTGAGTTCCACTAGCTCCTTGGCGCCATTCTGTAAGGAGCAATGGACACTAGAGCTATAACCGAGAGTAGCTCAATTCCAAACTCCACTTCGCGATCCGGAGGTAACCCTGGCAGCTCCTCAGGAAAAACATCCGCGAAATCCTTTACCATTCTAACCTCCTCAACAGTTACCTCCTTAGAATTCAAAGCACTGATAAAGGCTAGAAATGCATTGCATCCTTTCCGCATCACCTTAACAGCCTTCAATGCAGATATTACGTTGGACAAATAATCCCTTCTTTCCCCTAGCACAACCACCTCCCCACCTTTCGAGGTGCCCAACACCATGCGCTTAGTCTCACAATCCAGCTTAGCACGATGTTTAGCCAACCAATCCATTCTTAAGATAAGGTCAAACTCCCCAAACGGTAATTCCATTAGGTCCGTCGAAAACACTACTCCTTGAGTCTCTAAGGGTACACCCTAAAATAGTTTGTCCACTATCCTAGATTGTAACATCCTGAAAAGGGCCTTTGCATTTTCGGTTTTATTGTACGAAATGACATGTCTTATGTGTTATGAATGTATTTTGAATATTTTTGGAAACCTGGGAATGTATGGAAATGTCAAGTTAAAATAGGAAAGTGAACATTTTGGAAACTTGGAAATGTTAAGTTAAAAGAGGAAAGTGAACATTTTGGAAACTTAAGTTAAAAGAGGAGAGTGAACATTTTGGAAACTTAAGTTAAAAGAGGAAAGTGAACATTTTGGAAAACTGGAAATGTATGGAAATGGTAAGTTTAAGAAGAGGAAACTAAGGCAAGGTGGCCTTCAGAAAATTAATAGAAGAAATTTGACACAAAAAGGGGCTTGGAAAAGTGACAAGGAGGCACCACTCAAAGCCCAGTAAATGATGCCACCAGCATGTGTGCAAGCTTAGGTTCGAGCAGCAAGGAGAGCATTTCTGAGAGTGTTTATGCATCTGAATTGGGCTCGCGGCCCAATTCATTATTAAAGCTAAACTAATCATAGGGAGGCGCCACTTAGGTGGATAATTTGGGCCTCGTATGGCCACAAGGAGTCAAATAGAATAAGTTTAAATTCGGCTCATCAAGGGAAGG
The DNA here is from genome assembly GCA_025506655.1 of Gossypium rotundifolium. Taxonomy (NCBI): domain Eukaryota; kingdom Viridiplantae; phylum Streptophyta; class Magnoliopsida; order Malvales; family Malvaceae; genus Gossypium; species Gossypium rotundifolium. The sequence continues at coordinate 63,036,970 of CP106726.1, forward strand.
GGGTGGACGGCATCTAGCTAAGAATTTAAGTAATTTTTATTTAATTACTTAAAGAGGAAGCAATGGACAGCAATAGGGACTCTTAAGGGAAGAGTTTAATTCTCCTTAAAACTCGGCTAAATAGGTGGATAAATGATGATTTATTTTAGATTATTTTCAAAGAGATAATAAATGGATTATTCTTTAATTTTTAATTAAAGAGATAAAGCTATCAAAATAGAAGAGTGATGGCCAAGTAAGGGATTCTAAGTTAGTAATTTCGACTATAAAAGGAAAAGAGGGCCATTCATTCTTTCTTCTAACTCTCTCTCTGTCGAATTTCTTAGTGCTCTCCTCTCTTCTCTTCTCTTTCATTTGTTAAGCCGAATCTATAGTCCACCATTGCCAAAGTTCTCAAGTCTTCTTTTCTTTATTTTTTTTGTGGGAACCGAATACCCCAAGAGAACCCCTAGCCGACTTCTCCATTAAATCCAAAAGCCAAAACCTTATCATCTAGTCATCAAGGCCGATTCTTTGAGGGGCTTTTAACAAGGGTGTTGTCGATTTCTTCAAGTAAGGGTAAAGATCTTATTCAGTTCATCCTTTTTCTTTTAAGATTAACCGAAACTAGGAAATCTAACCCCATTATTGTGTTAGTTGAAACTTGGAAAGAAGGCTTCGGGATCTGTCCATAAGTCAACCATAAGGAAGAAATCTTCCAAGATCTAAGGTAAGGAATATTCGGCCAAGGCCTATTTCGGTGTACTAGATCTAGTTCATAATCATTCAAAATAGCCGAAACTAACAAGTTAATAGATCTAAGGATCAGCCGATTACGATGAAGGAGAAGTTCTTTTCCCGAAGGTACACTAAAGGCCATGTGTTCCCTAGTTATTCGGTGAGTTTCGAGATTTGAAAATAAATAGGTATGTGCCTAAATATATTCGGCCATAGGCCTGTTTTGATAACTAGATCTCTTTCATAATTGTTTAAAAAGCTGAAACTAACCTGTGGTATGATTTAATGTTTGGCCAAATACAAGGAGGAGAATAGCAAAGTTTTGGGATTTGAGTGATAAGCAAATCGGCATTAAGGTAAGTTTTAGTGCACAAATCCTACTAGGATTTGGTTTTATGGCCGAATGAGTTTTTCATTAAATCTTTAATTATGGGCCGAATGTAGGGAGTTAAAGATCTAAGATCGAAATTCGGGATTTTAGGTAAAATTGTTAAGCGAATCAGGTATGTACCCTACCCTAAGTTTTAATATGTTCATGGCTATGTTTTAAATTAAATGTGTTATTAAGAATGTGAATATGGCTAAGGTACCATGTTATGGTACAAAAGTACTCAGGTACGTTTCCTACTCCTACTAGGATTATGAACATATGTTATTTTTAACATATGAAAACTGGTAAGAATGTGAATTAAGGCATGAAATTGCATAATGTGTATGAAATATGGGGCATATGGGTTATATGAAAAGGGAAGTTAATGTGGTGACCTAAGACCACGAAATCTGAATGTGGTGACCTAAGACCACGAAGCCGAATATGGTGACCTAAGACCACGATATCCGAATGTGGTGACCTAAGACCATGAATTCGAATGTGGTGACCTAAGACCACGAATTTTATAAGAGGCGATGAGCACGTCATTGCAATGACGCCTTCGATGGTGTGTAGCGGATGGAGGATTAACTTAGTAGTCCCCACGGTGTGTAGGATGAATACGGTGGTGTGTAGCAGATGGCATATAGGTTTGGGTTTGGGTTGCATCATATTGTTTAAATGCTTTATGAACATGTATGATATTGTATGCTGAAATATTAAATTTTAGTGTTGGTTACACATTGAGTCTCATTGACTCACCCGTTGTGGGATTATTTTTCGGTGACGACCGATGATGGGCATGTAATGCAGATGCTTAGTGGAGGCCATGTGAAGTTGATTTCTTTTATTTGGACTATTTTACTTTTAAGTATTTTGAATTTAAATTTTGGGAATTATTTGATGTAATAAGGCCTTAGTAGGAATATTTTATTCATCTTTATTTGTTAAGTTTACAAACCTTATCTTATTAAAAGATTAAGTAAAATATTTTTTAAAAACAAAGCCCAAACGTTTTGTCACCTAAAGTAAAGGATTTTTAACAATGAATTAAACTTGTTTTCAACTCAAGCCCAACCCAAAATGATCGTTCTTCCAAATCACACAAGTTTTTCCTAAGTAACAAAAGAATTTGAAACGGTTTACACCGGGGAACATACCAGATTAGGTCAAGGCTCGTGGGCCGGGTTTGGGGTGTTTCAGTTTGGTATCAGAGCCCAGTTTGAAACTCTCGGCCTTGGGTTTAAGGCACAAAATGTTTTCAAAGTTAAGCCCAAAAGAAATTTTGTGAATTAAGCAGGTTTTTTTGGCATGGCCCACTAAGTCTCCGACCCGAAGTCCACCATGTAAGTACCCCTATCTCCTGTGTGATTTATAATATGACTTGTAGAAGGTAGAAATGGAAGGGAACGTAGATTAGCATGATAAGCACTTGAACCCTAGGACTAGTTACCCCAACAATTACATAAGACTTAAATGCCTAACTAAACAAACCCATGATTAAGTCAAGAAGTTAGGGTGTGGCAACCATGGTACGCATGTCTAGGATTGGTTTCATGGGAGCTTGGTATTTAAGCGGTCAGTGTGACTCACCTCCTCCCACTCGAATCCTACAGTGCGTAGCCTCGGTTCACCTTAACCAAAAGGACTTACACCTGCTAAACCCCAACTAAAACCCGAAAGGGACTAGCCAGTATTTTATGGAAACCCTAGTTTTAAAATTTCTAAATTATCCTCTTGATTTGAAAAAGATTATTTTATAAAATTTTCTTGAAATATTTCGATTTACAAATTTACTAAAATACCCTAGTGGTAAAATTACAAAAAATGCCCCTGGTTTATGAAATTTCCAATTACCCACAATTCTTATCAAAATTTCATTACTTTATAAAAATGTTCAAAAACCCTAATTTGCAAAATATCAAAATACCCTAATTTTAGGAAAATTACAAAATTACCCTTACCCTGTAAATTACCGAAATACCCCCGAGTTACAAAATTACCAGAATGACCCCTATCTTCAAAAATTTTTGAAACAACACTGATTTGGAAAACAAATTCTCAAAAAACAACCCTCAAGTTTTGTAAATTCTAAAATATCCTTGATTTATTAAGATTTACAAATTCACTCGGGGTAATTACCAAAATACTCTCAAATTTCAAAATTTTCCAAAATACCCCCGGGAATGCAAAATTTCCAGAATACCCTCATTGACAAAAACATCAAGGAACCTTGTTTTGATAAATTGCAAAAAAAAAAAACTACCCCTATAGGATAAATTACGCAAATACCCCCGGGTAGTGGAAAAACAACAACAATGAAAACTACAACATTTCTCTGAATGAATGAAAGTTCATAATTGATTGATGGATGTGTGAATGTGAAGATTGTGTGCATACGAAAGAACCACTCCTAAAATTCTTTTCATAAAACTTCTTCACGGTTAAACAGTGGAAAAAAGAACTAATGCATAAAACTTTTTAATCAGATTAAATCGAGACGTTAGTAATGAGTTCTAGTGGACGTGGTCGAGGTAGTATCAAGGAAATGTGTTAGTTTTATTAAAATCGAGTCTTGTGACAACAACAGTAGTGTAGTGGGTTAGATTGTTTGATTGTTCGTTAGTAAGTGATTTCGAGGACGAAATTATTTTAAGGGGGTAGAACTGTAACATCCTGAAAAGGGCCTATGCATTTTCGGTTTAATTGTACAAAATGACATGGCTTATGTGTTATGAATGTATTTTGAATATTTTTGGAAACCTGGGAATGTATGGAAATGTCAAGTTAAAATAGGAAAGTGAACATTTTGGAAACTTGGAAATGTTAAGTTAAAAGAGGAAAGTGAACATTTTGGAAACTTAAGTTAAAGAGGAAAGTGAACATTTTGGAAACACGAAATGTATGGAAATGTTAAGTTTAAAAGAGGAAACTAAGGCAAGGTGGCCTTAAGAAAATTAATAGAAGAAATTTGACACAAAAGGGGCTTGGAAAAGTGACAAGGAGGCACCACTTAAAGACCGATAAATGACGCCACCAAACATGTGTGCAAGCTTAGGTTCGAGCAAGAAGGAGAGCATTTCGAGAGTGTTTTGCATCTGAATTGGGCTTATGCCCAATTCATTATTAAAGCTAAACTAATCATAGGGAGGCGCTACTTAGGTGGATAATTTGGGCCTCGTATGGCCACAAGGAGTCCAATAGAATAAGTTTAAATTCGGCTCATCAAGGGAAGAGGGTGGACGACATCTAGCTAAGACTTTAAGTAATTTTTATTTAATTACTTAAAGAGGAAGCAATGGACGGCAATAAGGACTCTTAAGGGAAGAGTTTAATTCTCCTTAAAACTCGGCTAAATAGGTGGATAAATGATGATTTATTTTAGATTATTTTCAAAGAGATAATAAAGGGATTATTCTTTAATTTTTAATTAAAGAGATAAAGCTATCAAAATAGAAGAGTGATGGCTAAGTTAGTAATTTTGGCTATAAAAGGAAAAGAGGGCCATTCATTCTTTCTTCTAACTCTCTCTCTGCCGAATTTCTTAGTGCTCTCCTCTCTTCTCTTCTCTTTCATTTGTTAAGCCGAATCTATAGTCCACCATTGCCAAAGTTATCAAGTCTTCTTTTCTTTTTTTTCTTTTTGTGGAAATCGAATACCCCAAGAGAACCCCTAGCCGACTTCTCCATTAAATCCCAAAAGCCAAAACCTTATCATCTAGTCATCAAGGCCGATTCTTTAAGGGGCTTTTAATAAGGGTGTTGTCAATTTCTTCAAGTAAGGGTAAAGATCTCATTCAGTTCATCCTTTTTCTTTTAAGATTAATCAAACCAGGAAATCTAACCCCATTATTGTGTTATTTGAAACTTGGAAAGAAGGCTTCGGGATCTGTCCATAAGTCGACCATAAGGAAGAAATCTTCCAAGATCTAAGGTAAGGAATATTCGGCCAAGGCCTATTTTGGTGTACTAGATCTAATTCATAATCATTCAAAATAGTCGAAACTAACAAGTTAATAGATCTAAGGATCAGCTGATTACAAGGAAGGAGAAATTCTTTTCCCGAAGGTACACCATAGGCCACGTGTTCCCTAGTTATTCGGTGAGTTTCGGATTTGAAAATAAATAGGTATGTGCCTAAATATATTACGTAGTAGAGCTGCTTTTGATAACTAGATCTCTTTCATAATTGTTTAAAAGCCGAAACTAACTTTGTGGTATGATTTAATGTTTGGTAGAATACAAGGATGAGAACAAAGAAAGTTTTGGGATTTGAGTGATAAGCAAATCGGCATTAAGGTAAGTTTTAGTGCACAAATCCTACTAGGATTTGGTTTTATGGCCGAATGAGTTTTTCATTAAATCTTTAATTATGGGCCAAATGTAGGGAGTTAAAGATCTAAGATCAGAATTCGGGATTTCAAGTAAAATTGTTAAGCGAATCAGTTGTGTACCCTACCCTAAGTTTTTAATATGTTCATGGCTATGTTTTAAATTAAATGTGTTATTAAGAATGTGAATATGGCTAAGGTACCATGTTATGGTACAAAAGAACTCAGGTATTTCCTACTCCTACTAGGATTATGAACATATGTTATTTTTAACATGTGAAAACTGGTAAGAATGTGAATTAAGTCATGAAATTGCATAATGTGTATGAAATATGGGGCATATGGGTTATATGAAAAGGGGAAGTTAATGTGGTGACCTAAGACCACAAAATCTGAATGTGGTGACCTAAGACCATGAAAACTGAATGTGGTGACCTAAGACCACAATTCGAATGTGGTGACCTAAGACCACAAATTTTATATAGGCGATGAGCATGTCGATCGTAGCTTGATCGCCTTTGATGGTGTGTAGCGGATGGAGGTTGACTTAGTAGTCCCCACGGTGTGCGGGATGGTACGGTGGTGTGTAGCGGATGGCATATAGGTTTGGGTTCAGTTGCATCATATTGTTTAAATGCTTTATGAACATGTATGATATTGTATGCCCGAAATATTAAATTTTAGTGTTGGTTACACATTGAGTCTTGACTCACCCCATTGTGGGATTATTTTTCGGTGACGACCGGTGATGGACCGGCTACAGATGCTTAGTGGAGGCCATATGAAGTTCAGATTTCTTTTATTTGGACTATTTTACTTTAAGTATTTTGAATTTAAATTTTGGGAATTATTTGATGTAATAAGGCCTTAGTCACACAAGTTTTTCCTAAGTAACAAAAGAATTTGAAACGGTTTACACCGGGGAACATACCAGATTAGGTCAAGGCTCGTGGGCCGGGTTTGGGGTGTTTCATAGATTGTCTCAGCGGGCTAACCACAGTCATCTTCCTAGTAGTTATTTTAGATTCTATACTTAAAGTCTCATATACCGAGCATGCAACGTAAGAGTGGGTTGATCCAATGTCAAATAAAGCAAGAAATGGATTATCAGTAAAAAGAAAAGTACCAGTTATGACATCCGGTGCGTCACCATCCACCCGTCGATGAGCTGCATAAACTAGACCCGACTGTCTCGCGTCTACATTACCTGCACCCCTACCAGGTGCTCGACGACCCCGACCGAACCCATTTCCTCCTCTGGCTGGGCCACGATCCCTCGGTAATGGCTGACCACCTCTCCTAACCTGATCAGAACCTCGTCCAACTGGCTGCACCTGATCCACCTGTGAACAGTCCTTTATCATATGCTCCATGGATCCACACTTGGAGCATCCACCGGTTCTCCTTCTGTACTCCCTGAAATGTACTTTCCCGCACAAGTTACAAGATCGATTCTGACCCCCCGTAGCAGATGTAGGAGAATGAGTTGGCCCTCAAACCAAGGCATTTTTGAAAATTCCCAGATGATCTCGACGGCCCAAAATTTCTCTTATTCTGATTTCGATCCTTATCCTTATTTTGCTTCTCAGTCCGCTTCACCTCCTCAGATATTTTAGCTTTCTCAACCAGAACTGCAAAGTCCCTTTCTCGTTGTGGTGCTACCAACACTCTCAACTCATCCTGTAATTCATCTTCGAACTGTACATAGCGCTCATAGTCAGTCGATACAATTCCCCGAGCATAACGGCTCAAACATAGAAATTTTGCCTCGTACTCAAACACAGATTTACTTCCCGCACCAAATTTAGGAATGCCTTCCTTTGCGCATCCACATAACTGGCCCCGACTTTCTTTCCTTGAAATGACGCCATAAAGAAATCCCAGTCGATCCGGTTCGCGATAGTACCCTCCTTTACCGTGAGTCACCACTGGTAAGCCTCGTCTCGAAGAAGAGACACAACCCCTTTCAATTTCTCCTCCACAATGAAGTCTAGGTCATCCATTATGCACTCACTTGCCTCTAACCAATACTCAGCTGTGTTAGGGGCTACGCCAGAAACTCCCCTAAACACCTCCGCTCCGTTGGCTCGGAGTCATTCAGACACAGATTTTTGAGCTACTAATCCCGTGCCTGCCCCAGCAATTCTCTCAAGGACTCGCAACACACTTGAGATACAGCATCATCTCCGACCGTCTGCTCCTGAAATTCTCCCTCCATAGCTGGCAGATCCAGCATCTCATTTCCTGACCTATGCCTAGACCCTACTAGCTCTAACACAGTCACCTACCCCTACCACGACCACGCGACGGACGTCTTCGACCCCTTGTACTCATTCTTCTGATCGATATTTATCTGATTAGAAATTTTATGAATTAATAATTCTTTTTTCCACTGATTAATACGGACAGTCTTATGGAAAGTAATTTTAATAGTAGTTCTCTCGAATTCGAATTCTATCTACAAGTTCAGTTCTCAAATTAGTCTTTCCTAGTTCTAAAGTTCCCATTCAATCATACAAACAGCATCCACGAACTTACATTCATCACCTAGGGGTATTTGTGTCATTTCACTACCTAAGGGTATTTTCGTAATTTTTTTACTTATAGGGGTATTTTCATACTTTTTCAAAATAAGGTGTCTTGGTGATTTTACAAAATAAGGGTATTTCAGTAATTTTGTAATTTAGGGGTATTTTGGTAATTTTACAAATTTTGGTAACTTTTGTAACTCAAGGGTAATTCAATAATTTCTCAATAAGGGTACTTTGGTAATTTTCCAAACAAGGGTATTTTGGTCATTCTGCAAAATCAAAGGTATCTCGATAAATTTCCTCAACCTAGGGTTTTTGGGATAATTTACAAAAAATTAGGGTCATATAAGCAATTTTACAAAAATAGGTCTTGGTCCCTTTCGGGTTTTAGTTATAAATTTTAGCTTTGTCAACAAGTCCTTGTGGCTAAGCGACGATCCTACTACGCACCACGTAGGATTCCAGAAAAGAGGAGGTGAGCCACTAGGACGGCTTAAATACCAAGCTCTTCCGGATATGCTTGTTTCCACACCTTAACCCTGTGACTTGCTTACAGACATATTTAATTAGGGAAATTAAGTCTTATGAAGTGTAAAGATTTTTTTTAAGCTAAGCCTAAAGTCCATCAATTTCTAATTAAAATAATCTACGTCCCATAAAGCCCAACAAGCCCACATACCTATATAACACACAATGAGTTCAGAATACTTACCTGGCGAACTTGGGCCGGAGACGCAGGTGCCATGTCGAGAAATCCATCCTGTATCATTTATAAACATGTATGTTTCCAAAACCCATCTTTAGAAAACATTTTGAGCACAAAACCCCAAAGCTAAGTTTTGAACCGGGCTCTGATACCAATTTGTAACACCTCAAACCCGACCCAAACACCACGACCGAATCCGGCATGTCACTAAGAAGATCTTATAAAACATGTCACATTTTCGAAAAACATTTTTTGAGCTTAATCGTTTATTCGGTAAACTTTAGTAAATTAGTAAAAGATATAATTTTTTATTAATGCCTTAGTGATGAGAAAACCGAAAATTTCCTTTGATTTTTATCATTTTAATACATGCCTTAGTTTAGATTTTACGTAGAATTTAAATGTCTAAAAAAAACCCTGAAAACCCAAAAAAACATAAAAGAAAAAAAAATAGCCAGTGGCCTTATTACAATAAAATATAAACCAAACAAATTAAAAATATTAAATATAACTAGACTAAATAATGTCTTTTGTAGTATCCAAAATGAACTCTTGCATGGCCACCGTGCGCTCCTCTCCAGCCCGGTCCGATGTGTTAAGTGCTACCTAAAAAGTGTTAAACAACGGGGTGAGTCACAAGATTCAGTGTGCATCCCTCATGCACCATCAGATTGGGCCTTAGCCCACAGAACATAATAACAGAATATCATATAATAGGAATTATGCGAAGCCCATCCCAATCCTAGATCCATCAGCTACACACCACCCTTACCTGCCAATCACACCATTGGGGATTTCTACAATCAACCCACACCACTACACACCATCGATGGCAGTCATGCTGCAGTTAGCTGCTCATCGTCAGATTTGTAACATAGTCACAAGAACAGATCGTGGTAGAGCCACTACAACAGAACACTTCCCCTTTCATATGCATCAATCACCCAACCCCGAGCAAATAAAGAAATCGGCATGCATGTAGATAACACTCAACAGAATTAATTACTTAATAGTCACAGAAGTCACTAACCTAATGAATCGCCCTTACCCTTCAGGGTTTTCAATAGCCATGCTGAGATTTCGGCATTTAACAGAATATAGATAGATTCATTTATATATATAATAGACAACAGAGATGGTGTGAGAAATTACACACCTGATAACACGTAGTACTACTCTTTATATTGATACCCTCGCTAATCGAAACCCTTGTTCTCGCTCACGACTCTAGATCGATTAAATCCCGAAAGAACGCGAAGATAAGGCTCCCCCTACAATCGGCCAAGGGTTATTAGTTACCCCGTTTTATATGTTTAGTTGAATTGATCTCCTTACCTAAAAAGATTAGATCCCATAAGTAGTATGATTTGAGTGAAACCGATTTAAAAACCTAAGCAATTATCAAATCCCGGAATGTCGCCCATGAAAGAAAACATAGGATTAGTCAACCATCTAGCCATTCAGCTATGGTCTCAAAAAAACTGGAAAAGATTGAAAGAATAACATAATCAACACTTACCTCTTCAGAAGGTTTCAGCTACCCCTTGCAGGAAGATTTGGCAATCTCAAGAGAAGAGATCTAGGAATTTTAGCTTTTAGGAAAATCTTGAAAAAGGTGAACAAGAGGAGGCTGATGTATTTTTGGCTTTTAGAAGAACTGAGTGAAGAGTTTCGGTGGAGAGGCTTAGAGATTTTCGGCTAAAAGAGAAAATAGGAGTGTGCTTTCGGCTTTTAGTGGATGGATGAAAAGATGAACAAGTGGGTAGGGAGAATTCAGCTTGGAAGAAAAAGAATGGAAAAAGATTCAGCAGTAGAGAAAACTGAGAGAAAGCTTTCAGAAAAACTGACAAAATTTTGGCATTTACTCCTTCTAACTAGTCGTCCCCCCTTTACACACATAGTCCAAATTTCAGCCACCTCTAACCTCCTGGATAGCCTCTTATCTTTTCCCTTATCATTATCCGAACTCACATCCAAAAGAGTCCTACATCACACCACTCCCTCCCCCTTTATCTGTTCATTATCCATTTTTTTCCCAAGCCAATTATCCTCCTAATTAATAGCCATAATGCTGTCCCACCTAACTCCCATTAAGAGCTAAAATTGGCCCAATTTCTTGGGCCCCATGCGGCCACACTTGGGCTCCTCCCTTGCGACTGACACCCCTTATAGCTTCCCCTTGCTACGCCCTTTGCTTTGGGCCACAAGCCCACCTTGATATTTAAACTATAGAAACTATCTTTAAAGCACTAGAGTGTCTACACAGAAATTTAGCCAAGGCCTCAGCCCATTCCTGAGCCCAATCTGGACCCATAACCCTCAAATTAGTACTTTAAACAATCAACACACAAAATGCACATGCCCATTAACTCAGGATGTTGCATAGGGGCTGGGGCGCAAGGGTTCTTCAAAAACCCTAGGTTTCTGCCAATTTCATTTAAGTATTGGACCATTTTGGGCCACTTGTATCTGGCTCTGTTGGCAATTGGTTAGCGGGCCATCTGTTTGGGCTCAGTTGGGTTTTAGTAATGAATTGGGCTATGTAAATGGACTGTTCAAAATAAACATTTTTTTATTTTTGGTTTTGTTTTGGTTTTTTTATTCAGATGGGCCCGGGCAAAAATGGGTCTCTACAAGTATAAATATTAAAATATCCTCAAACAATATAATTTATTTTGATTATGAAATGATATTTTGTAATTTCCTTAATTGAGTTGGTATTCAGTTGATTCGTGACATTAATTTAATTTGGGACTTAATTAATAATATAGATATGTATATAACAATTGTTTATTTTTTAAAATAATTTAAAATTATTAAATATAATATTTATGTAAACGTTCTTTTGGTTAATAGATAAAAGAATTAAGTATTATATAAAATGATATTTTGTATTATTTTCTTACAACTTATGTATTTTTAATTAATAAAATTAATAACTCCTTGGAATAAATAAACCTTGGAGCCAAGCATAACAAGCAAAAAATGAAGGTTAATAATTGTTGATACAAGTTTTGGTGTTAATAGGTTTAAGACAATTCACATGAGATGTTGAGAGTCATTAACCGTGATGTGAGAATGTTTGGAGAGGTATGAAGATACTTTAACAAAGTTTTGGTAATCCTTAGATTGCTTGGCTCTCCTTGGAGATGCAAGGAATTTACATACAGTATCTACATCAAATTTTCTATTGTTTTTTAAGTAAAAAGATTGAAATATCCTCAAATAATATAACTTATTTTAATTACGAAATGATATTTTCGTAATTCCTTTAACTGAATTGGTGTTCGATTGACTTGTGACACCAACTCAGGGGTTTGAATAATAATATAGATACATATATAATAATTGTTTAACTTTTTATTTTTAAATAATTTAAAATTATTAAATATAATATTTATGTAAATATTTTTTGGTTAATAGATAAAAATAATTAAGTACTATATAAAATGATATTTTTGTATTCATTTTCTTGCAATTTATATAATATTTTTAATAAATAAAAATTAACAAATCCTTGAAATAAATACAGCTTTGAGCCAAATGTAACAAAGCAAAAGCGAAGTTAATAATTTTCAATACAAGTTTTGGTGTTAAGAGGTTTAAGACAGTTCACACGAGATGTTGAATGCCATTAATGTTGGCCCACAAAATATGCCACCTAGTCAACAATGGATATTTCACTAACTTACTTATTTTCTACCCTTAGTGTAAGCAACTTAAACACCAAACAGTAAATCGATATAATTTTCGTCAGGCGGGCTGTTACAATTCTCCCTTACTTAGAAAATTTTGTCCCCGAAATTCTTACGTGCGAATAGTTGAGAATATTGTTCTTTTATCAAACTCTCTCTTTACCAGGTGGCTTCTTCCGAATTTTGATTTCTCTAGAATACCTTTACCAATGAGATTCTTTTGTTTCTAAATTCTTTCACTTCTCTTGCCAAAATGCAAATAAGTTCTTCTTTATAAGACAAGTCTAGCTTCACTTCCATTGCTTTGACTTGCACAACATGATTTGGATTAGATCGATATCTTCTTTACATGGACATGTGGAACACATTTTTTATCTCTGAAAACTCCGGTGGCAGTGTTAATCTATACGCCATTGGACCAACTTATTCCAGAACTTCATATAGTCCTATAAAACGCGGGCTTAACGTCCATTATTTACTGAAGCTTATGACTTTCTTCCAAAGAGGAACCTTTAAAAATACTTAGCCACCTACTTCAAACAAGATTTCTTTCCTTTTTAAATTAGCATATGCTTTCTGTTGATCTTGAACAGCTTTCAAATGGGTTCGAATGATTGAAACTTTTTCCTTTGTTTCTCATACCAAGTCACGACTACCATTTTCCTTTTGCCAAGTTCCATCCAATAGGTGGGTGCCTGCACCTTCTTAAATACAAGGCTTCAAATGGAGACATCCCCAAACTAGCGTGATTTCTATTATTGTACGCCAACTCTGCCAAAGGAAGATATTTTTCCTAATTCAGTCCAAACTCTAACACAGCTTTTGAGCATGTCCTTTAGAACTTGAATCACTATTTTAGATTTCCTATCTGATTGAGGGCAAAAGTTAGTACTAAATCGCAACTTGGTTCCCAAAGATTCTTGTAGATGCTTCCAAAATCTCGATGTAAACCTTAGATCCTGAACTAATACTATGGATGTGGAATTCAATGGGAAGTACAATTTCAAAAATGTATAGCTCAGCCAATATTTCCAACAAACAATTCATGCACACATGAAAGAAATAGGCTGACTTAGTAAGTCGATCTACGATTACCCAGATCGAGTTCTTCTTCGAAGAATTGAGAAAAGACCCAAAACAAAATTATGGTAATCTTGTCCCACTTCCACTCAGGTATCTATAAGGGGTATAGCTTGCCTAAGGGAACTTGATGTTCTGCCTTTATCTGCTGGCATGTCATACAACTTAAGAAGTTGTAACAACCCGATTTTGACCCTAATTAGAACGGTGGTTTTGGGACCACTAATCCAAGTCAAAAAAATATTTTAATATTATTTTTCGTGTTAATTATATATGATTGAGCATGTGTTAAAGTTTCGTAAGATAATTTGTCTGTTTGAGTGTTTAATTTTAGAAAAATGACTAAATCGCATAAGTGGGAAAAGTAGCCTTTTGTTTGATTAAGTGGTTAAATTGACGTGTCTTTATGAAGAGAAGGCCTTATGTTGTAAATTATCCTTTTTTGAGTATAGTGGATGGCATTATGTAAGTTAAATAGTATATTATATTGTTTATAAAAGATAAATTATTAATGGTTTATTATAATGATATTATTTTAATAAAAACAAAACATAAAAAGAAAGTGGCCATTTCTCATCCTCTTAGTGCCAAAAGTAGAAAAAAAAAAAGAAATCTAAGCTAGGTTCGGCCATGGAATTAGCTTGATTCAAGGTGAGTTTTAGCTCGGTTCGTGATAATTTTTACGTTTTTGAGATCGTTGCTTTGAATACTATTCGACCCATGTTAGAATTTGTGATTTTGATGCATGTTTGGTGTTTGGCCATTTATGGAAACTTGTGTTCTGTAATGTTTGATGACAAAATATTAAGGCTATGTTTTAGATTAACATGTTTTGAATTGGAAATTTTGATGATTTTGAGTAATTAGGACTAAAATATGAAAATTATAATTTGAAGGGTCAAAATGTGAAATAAATGAAATATATGAGTTTGTATAAGAACTATGAATATTCTTCCCTAAAGGAGTGTGGTGAAATTTTGAATATTTTATGTTTTATGCGGTAGGGACTAAATTGTAAAAAAGTATAAAATGTCAGGGGTAAAAATGTAAATTGCCTGTTTATATATTTTTGGAGTAAATTGAGTGAAAATATATTGAATGAGCTTAATTTGAAACTTATTTAGATCAAGAACAAAAAGGATCGGGGATTGATCGAGGAAAAACGAAGTTAATTGAATAGCCGCGAAATCTCGGTCGTCGATATCCGAAGTATGTTTTTAAGAAATTGGTTGAAATGAATTTTAATCTATATTAATGTACATATGTTAAATAGAAGTAAGTATGCTTAATTTCTTAGTGCCAATTGTGACATTGAATGAATTATATACTAGCCGAATGTAAGGTTGGTATATATATATATATATAAGCTTTTGATTTACTTAAGTTGAATGAATATATATATATATTAAGAGATTTTTAAATGTGAAATTGAAATGGAGATGGTTGTATTTGAATAGGTGGGTATACATGTGTATTGGATATTGCCGAATGTGATAATGTTTTGTAGGACAAATGGGTTGGTTTGAACATATATATATATATATATATTTATATATATGTATATATGAATGAAAATGAGATCATATGTGTTTATATGAATGAGGAGGAAGTCGGTCAATGAGCACTAAGTGTGTGAGCTTAAATACCTAGCACTAAGTGTGCGGAATCAGTCAATGAGCACTAAGTGTGCGAGCTTAAATATCGAGCACAAAGTATGCGAAATCGGTCATATATCACTATTAATATGAGAAATTAAGGTAACGACACTAAGTGTGCGATACATTACGAGGATTCTGGTATTATATGTGCAAGGAATAAATATGTCAATATTAAGCACGTGATTTGTTATTATGTTTTGGTGTGAAATGTTCAGGTTGCCTATTTCTTAATTGTAATATTTATCGAATGTACTAAAGGGTAAGTATAAAGATCAAGTATGCAAAGATAAACTATCTTTTGTATGATAAGTAAGTTTCATTATTGAAATGTTAATGCCGTATCATGTATGTTTGTATGAAGATTATAAGAATTGAATGTGAGAGTGAATTTCAGTATTTATATATATATATATATATATTATATATGCATGAAATTGTTTGAGGCAAGAAGAAGATTATAAACTTAGATGAATGCTATTACCGAATGTTAAGATAGTTTGTTTTAAGGGTTTTGGAATGTATGGGTTCTTCATTATAATATCTAATTTATTATATTGAAATTGCTTATAACTTACTAAGCTATGATAGCTTACAATGTGTATTTGTTTGTATGGTTTTATAGATTTTTGAAGGCTAGTTTTGGGCTCGGGGATCTTTGTCAAAGTCTATCGCACTATCAACTAACTTTGGTACCTTACAAGTTGTACTTCTTTTGAAATTATGGCATGTATAGACTATGTCACTTTTGAATTATTTTTGAATGGTGTGTATATATATATAAAATGCCATGCGAAAGTGGCTATGTTTCTATGCTTGTGTTTGATTTGAATATGTTTGATCATGCTATTAATATTTGTGTATGTTTGGCCTTGTTATAAGCTTATTTTGGAAGTTCATTACATAATAGGTTATATGATATAATTGAGTACATGAATTCAGTTTTGAGTAAGACATATAGTGTATTTTAGTCGGTGGATGTACTTTTGCTTTATTATATATGTACCTACAACTTAAGTTATGAGATGGCTATGTTATATTTTATGTATGTGACTATTGAATGTGGGATTTTAATGATCAAATTGTAGTATACTAGTTTATAAATATTCACCATGGTATTGATCTAATTTGGAGTTTATAATTTGCATTGGATTTTCATATGGTATTTGGATATGAGGTTTGAATGATTAAATTATCTTTGTGAACATCTAGTTTTGGTATTTATGTGATTTAATTAATATAATTACATGAATGGTATGAATGATATTAGGTTATGTTCTTAAGTTGAGTACATTCGAAAATAATATGTGTGAGGGGTTTGATCTATTATGTTTTAGGTCATGTATATGCTTGGTTTTTGAGTAATTTGATCATATCCCTTATAAAGGATGGACCGATAATATTGTTAGATGTTTTTGGCAATTGGTAAAGTTTTGGCATATATGTATATTTATCTTAAAGGTTGGGTGCATTGTTGGTAAATTGAACAAAAGTAAATGTGCATGTTCGGTTATTGTAACCAAAATGACCAAATGAGTAGTACTTTTACTATTTGATAAAAATTTGCTTATATATGAAATTGATGATATAGATTTGTGATATGTAAGTTAATGTTTAAAGCATGTCATGAAAGTACATCATTATCTTTAATGCATTCAGTTATGACTTTATATTGGTAACTTGTTACTATGATCTTGTTAAGCTTGGAAATGTCTTGTAACCCTAATTCTGCGACGGATACGAGTTAAGGGTGTTACAATTTGATTGGTATCAAAGCTATGGTTTAGTTTGCTCTCGGACTAACGTAGTGCATGTGAGTCTAGCTATACATGCCACAATTTTTACTGTGATAGTGTGATGACTTCTGACCACGAAATGTGTTTTTTTCTTTCATATAGTAATAGATCTTGATCCCGAGCGAGTCATAGCCAATGACGTTGAGAGTGTGGCGCCTGCTCCCGCGTAAGAGATCGCGCCGGTTGAATCTCAACCAGTTACGAGTAATCAAGATGTGGGGGCTAAGCAAGCCTTCTTTAGCACAATGAATGATTGGTTTAATCAGTATATCCGGGAAAATTCGGCTGTTCAACAACCCCCAAATCTGAATAATCCACCTGTAGTACCTATGGTACCCTCGATCATTAATCTCGAGAGAATAAATAAGCCTCCGATCGACAGAATTAGAAAACATGGGCTCAAGAGTTTAGAGTTGAAGCGGATGATGATGCTGAACGAGCTGAATTTTGGCTTGATAATACAATTCGTGTTTTCATTAAACTATCCTGCACACCTGATGAGTGCCTGAGATGTGTTATATCCTTGTTACGAGATTCTGCCTATTACTGGTGGAACACTTTGGTTTCAGTCATTCAGAAGGAACGAGTCACTTGGGACTTATTTCAGATGGAGTTTTGCAAGAAATACATTAGTTAACGATTCATAGATTTGAAACGCAAAGAATTTCTTGAGCTTAAATAGGGTCGTATGACCGTATCTGAGTATGAACTCAAGTTTGTAAGACTTAGCCGATACGCCTCTAAGTGTGTTTCATCTGAGGCTGCTATGTGTAGAAGATTTGAAGAAAGATTAAATGAAGACATAAAATTACTGGTTGGTATACTCGAAATAAATGATTTCGTGGTACTTGTTGAGCGAGCTTGTAAAGCCGAAGAGCTAAGAAAAGAAAAATGAAAAGTCGAGTTTGAAGCTAGAGATTTTCGTCAGAGATCAGCGGGTAAGTTTTCTCAATTGACATCAAAGAAGTTCAAAAATGACAATAGTCGATCCAAAGCTAATACAGGGATCTCTATACAAGAACGACCACCAGTGAGTTCACGAACTACCTCGATTGCTAGTGTTGGCAATACTCGACCGAGTAAACCCGAGTGTCAACAGTGTGGTAGGCAAAATTTTAGTGAATGTTGGAGCAAGTCCAACAACTGAGCTTGCTAAAAGTGTGGTTCGCAGGATCACTTCATTCGGGATTGTCCGGAGTTAGCTAAGAAGGATAATGTTCAGAGTGCAAGATCGAGCTGTGCTGCAGCTAGAGGTAGACCACCTCGAAGTGTGAGAGGTAGGAGCGGCACTCAGAGAGGGACTTTGGATATAGCTATTCGACCAGAGGCTCGGGTGCCTGCTAGAGCCTATGCCATTCGTGCCCGAGAGGAGGCTTTATCTTCAGATGTCATCACCGGTATATTTACTCTCTTTAATACTAGTGTAATTTCTTTGATTGACCCTGGTATTCCTAAATGTGTGAAACATTAGTATTCAGTAAGACTTTACCTGTTGAGTCTACTGAATTTGTGATTCGAGTTTGAACCCCTTGGGTCGGTGTGTACTAGTTGATAAGTGTGCAAGAATTGCCCTTTGATGATTCGAGATTCATGTTTTCCAGTTGATTTGATGTTACTACCATTTGATAAGTTCGATATCATCCTCGGTATGGATTGGTTAACTATGCACGATGCAATAGTGAATTGCAGGCAAAAGACTATTGATCTGCGATGCCAAAATAATAAGATAATTCGAATAGAATCTACAGATTTGAATGGGCTACTAGCAGTGATATCTTCGATGTTGGCTCGATAGTATTTGAGAAAGGATTGCGAAGTTTACTTATAGTAAAGTGATCGAAAAGAAGATAGAAGCTGTACCATTTGTATGTGAGTATGCGGATGTGTTTCCAAAAGAATTATCGGGTTTGCCACCTGTTCGAGAAGTAGAGTTTGGTATCGAGTTGGTGCCAAGTATGACTCCAATTTCTATAGCTCCATATAGAATGGCACCAACTAAATTAAAAGAGTTGAAAGCCCAGTTGCAAGAATTAACAGATAGGGGTTTTGCTCAACTGAGTTTCTCTCTTTGGGGTGCGCCAGTTCTATTTGTGAAAAAGAAAGATGGAACTTTGAGAATTTGCATCGACTATTGACAACTCAATAAACTGACCATAAAGAATAAATACTAGTTGTCGTGCATTGATGATTTTTTTGATCAGCTAAAGGGAGCCTCAGTATTTTCAAAGATTGATTTAAGACCGGGTTATTATCAACTACGAGTTAGAGATTCAGATGTACCTAAGACTGCTTTTCTGATGAGATACGACCATTGTGAGTTCTTGGTGATGCCGTTCAGACTCATTAATGCCCCTACTGTTTTCATGGATTTGATGAATCGAGTATTTAGACAGTATCTAGATCAGTTTGTGGGTGTGTTTATAAATGATATTCTGATCCATTCGCGTGATGAAACTGAGCATGCAGAACACTTAAGACTTATGCTATAGATTTTGCGTGATAAGTAGTTGTACGCGAAATTCAGTAAGTGTGAGTTTTGGTTATGTGAAGTTAGCTTCCTGGGGCATGTTGTTTCAGGATCAGGTATTCGGGTGGGTTGATCCGAGAAAGATCTCGGCTATACTTGAATGGAAACCACTGCGGAATGTTTTTGAAGTTTGGAGTTTCATAGGGCTTGTCGGTTGTTATAAACACTTCGTGAAAAGGTTTTCAATAATTGCAGCTCTGATGACAAAGCTGTTGCAGAAAGATGTTTTTTTCGAGTGGTCAGAGAGGTGCCAGAAGAGTTTTAATCAGCTAAAAACCTTGTTAACAGAAGCTCTAGTGCTTGTTCAGCCAGAGTTGGGTAAAGAATTTGTTGTCTTCAGTTATGCATCCTTGAATGGATTGGGCTGTGTTTTGATGCAGAAAGGTAAGGTTGTAGCCTATGCCTCGAGACAGTTAAAGCCACACGAAAAGAACTATCCGACACATGATCTCGAGCTAGCTGCCATAGTCTTCACTTTGAAAATATGGCGTCATTATCTATTTGGTGAAAAATGTCATGTCTATTCTGATCACAATAGTCTAAAATACTTAATGACTCAGAAGGATCTGAATTTGAGACAGCGACGATGGTTGGAATTGGTAAAAGATTACGAGCTCGTGATAGATTATCACCCGAGGAAAGCTAATGTGGTTGCTGATGCACTAAGCCAAAAATCACTATTTGCTCTATGTACAATGAATGCGGATATGGCTATGACTGGTAATGGTGCGATCATTGCAGAATTGAAAGCGAAACTATTATTCGTTCAATAGATTTGTGAATCTTAAAAGATTGATAATGATATATTAGTAAAAAGGAATCTTTGTGGTTCAAATATTGACTCAGAATTTCATATTGATGCTGAGGGTTGCTTACAATTCAGAAACCGAATCTGTGTACCAAAGGATCCTGAGTTGATTCGGATGGTTTGTAATGAAGCTCATAATGGTAGAATGTCTATTCACCCAGGTAGCACAAAGATGTATAATGATTTGAGACAACATTACTGGTGGTACAGTATGAAACGAGATATTTTAGACTTTATGTCGAAGTGTTTAATTTGTGTCAACAAGTAAAAGCCGAGCATCAGGTGCCATCAAGATTACTTTAGCCGATTATGATACCTGAGTGGAAGTGGGATCGAGTCACGATGGATTTCGTAGCTGGGTTGCCGTTGACACCGAACAAGAAAGACGTAATCTAGGTTATTGTTGATAGATTGACAAAATTGGCTCATTTTATTCCGGTATGTACGGATTTCTCGCTTGATAAGTTAGCTGATTTGTACATTTCCCAGATTACGATTGCATGAAGTACCTATTTCTATTGTTTCAGGTAGAGATCCGAGACTTACATCACGAATTTGGAAGAAACTACAAGATGCTCTAGTTACTAAATTGCATTTCAGTACTACTTTTCACCCTCAAACGGATGGTCAATCCGAACGTATTATTTAAATACTGGAGGATATGTTGAGATGTTGTGTTCTTGAGTTCGAGGGTACATGGGAACTATACTTGCCTTTGATTGAATTTGCATACAATAATAGCTTTCAATCGAGTATCAAAATGGCACCTTATGAAGCTTTGTACGGCCAAAATGTCATACACCCTTATATTGGACCGAGCTAAGTGAAATCAAGATATACAGGGTTGATTTAATCAAAGAGACCGAACAGAAAGTAAAAGTGATCCGAGAAAGTTTGAAAGCAGTGTCGATCGACAGAAATCATATGCGGACTTGAAACGTAAAGATATAGAGTTTCAGGTGGGTGACTGAGTATTTTTGAAAGTCTCGCTGTGGAAGAAAATACTTAGATTTGGTCGCAAGGGAAAGCTGAGTCCGAGATTTATTGGGCCGTATGAGATAATTGAGCGTATCGGGCCGGTTGCGTATAGGTTGATGTTGCCATCTGAGTTAGAAAAGATCCACAATGTTTTTCATGTTTTGATGCTTTGACGATATCGCTTCGATCCTTCTCATGTGATTAGCTCGTCAAAGATTGAGATTCAGCCTGATTTGACTTATGAGGAAGAACCGATTCGTATTTTGGCTCACGAAATAAAAGAATTACGTAATAAGAAAATCCCGTTGGTGAAAGTATTGTGGCATAAGCATGGAGTTGAGGAGGCAACTTGGGAGCTTGATGATTCAATGAAAGAACGCTACCCAAATTTATTCATCGGTAAGATTTTCGGGGACGAAAATCCCTTAAGGGGGAGAGTTGTAACAGCCCGATTTTGACCCTAATCAGAATGGTAGTTTTGAGACCACGAATCCAGTCAAAAATATTTTAATATTATTTTTTATGTTAATTATATATGATTGATCATGTGTTAAAGTTTCGTAAGATAATTTCTCCATTTGAGTGTTTAATTTTAGAAAAAAGGACTAAATTGCATAAGTGGAAAAAGTAGCCTTTTGTTTGATTGAGTGGTTAAATTGATGTGCCTTTATGAAGAGAAGGCCTTATGTTGTAAATTATCCTTTTTGTAAGTATAGTGGACGGCATTATGTAAGTTAAATAGTATATTATATTGTTTATAAAAGATAAATTAATAATGGTATATTATAATGATATTATTTTAATAAAAACAAAACATAAAAAGAAAGTGGCCATTTCTGATCCTCTTAGTGCCAAAAGTAGAGAAAACAAAAATAAGAAATCTAAGCTAGGTTCGGCCATGGAATTAGCTTGATTCAATGTGATTTTTAGCTTGGTTCTTGATAATTTTTACGTTTTTGATATCGTTGTTTTGAATACTATTCGACCCATGTTAGAATTTCTGATTTTGATGCATGTTTGGTGTTCTGCCATTTATGGAAACTTGTGTTTTGTAATGTTTGATGACAAAATATTAAGGATATGTTTTAGATTAACATGTTTTGTATTGGAAATTTTGATGATTTTGAGTAATTAGGACTAAATTATGAAAATTGTAATTTGAAGTGTCAAAATGTGAAATAAATGAAATGTATGAGTTTGTATAAGAACTATGAATATTCTGCCCTAAAGGAGTGTGGTCAAATTTTGAATATTTTGTGTTTTATGTAATAGGGACTAAATTGTAAAAAGTATAAAATATTAGGGGTAAAAATGTAAATTTCTCATTTTTATATTTTTGGAGTAAATTGAGTGAAAATATGTTGAATGAGCTTAATTTGAAATTTATTTAGATCAAGAACAAAAAGGATCGGGTATTGATCGAGGAAAAATGAAGTTAATTGAATAGCCAGGAAATTTTGTCCGTCGATATCCGAAGTAAGTTTTTAAGCAATTAGTTGAAATGAATTTTAATCTATATTAATGTACATATGTTAAATAGAAGTAAGAATGTTTAATTTCTTAGTGCCGAATGTGACATTGAATGAATTATATACTAGCCAAATGTATGGTTGGTATATATATAAGCTTTTGATTTACTTAAGTTGAATGAATATATATATTAAGATATTGTTAAATGTGAAATTGGAATGGAGATGGTTGTATTTGAATAGGTGGGTATACATGTGTATTGGATATTGCCGAATGTGATGATGTTTTGTAGGACAAATGGGTTGGTTTGAACATATATATGTGTGTGTATAAATGAATGAAAATGAGATCATATGTGTTTATATGAATGAGGAGGAAATTGGTCAATGAGCAGTAAGTGTGCGAGCTTAAATACCGAGCACTAAGTGTGCGAAATCGATCAATGAGCACTAAGTGTGTGAGCTTAAATATCGATCACTAAGTGTGCGAAATCGGTCAATGAGCACTAAGTATGCGAGCTTAAATACCAAGCACTAAGTGTGCGAAATTGGTCATATATCATGATTAATATGATAAATTAAGGTAACAGCACTAAGTTTACGATACGTACGAGGATTCTGGTATTAAATGTGCAAGGAATTAATATGTCAATATTAAGCACGTGATTTGTTATTATGTTTTGGTGTGAAATGTACAGGTTGCCTATTTCTTAATTGTAATATTTATCGAATGTACTAAAGGGTAAGTATAAAGATTAGGTATGAAAAGATAAACTATTTTTGTATGATAAGTAAGTTCCATTGTTGAAATGTTAATGTCGTATCATGTATGTTTGTATGAAGATTATAAGAATTGAATGTGATAGTGAATTTGTATTATATATATATATATATGCATGAAATTGTTTGAGGTAAGAAGAAGATTATAAACTTAGAAGAATGCTATTACCGAATGTTGAGATAGTTTGTTTTTAAGGGTTATGGAATGTATGGGTTGTTTATTATAATATCTAATTTATTGTATTGAAATTGCTTATAACTTACTAAGTTATGATAGCTTACAGTGTGTATTTGTTTGTATGGTTTTATAGATTTTTGAAGGCTAGTTTTGGGCTTGGGGATCTTTGTCAAAGTCGATCGCACTATCAAATAAATTTGGTACCTTACAAGTTGTACTTCTTTTGAAATTATGGCATGTATAGGCTATGTCACTTTTGAATTATTTTTGAATGGTGTGTATATGTATATAAAATGCCATGCAAAAATGGCTATGTTTCTATGCTTGGGTTTGATTTGAATATGTTTGATCATGGTATTAATATTTGTGTATGTTTGGCCTTATTATAAGCTTATTTTGGAAGTTCATTACATAATAGGTTATATGATATAATTGAGTACATGAATTCAGTTTTGAGTAAGACATATAGTGTATTTTAGTTGGTGGATGTACTTTTGATTTATTATATATGTACCTACAAGTTATGAGATGACTATGTTATATTTTATGTATGTGACTATTGAATGTGGGATTTTAAAAAATGTCATTCTTTAACTAATATCAATTAACCAAAATACCTATACATAACAAGGTACCAAATCACCACATATACTACATATCATAAAGCACGTTTACCATATACATATTCAACTATCATTTCATCTTTTATCATTCAAACAAACAAGCCAAACATTAATCATAACAAGGCTACTCACATACATACCAAACTTTGCCACTATACCATCAATATACCAAAACTCAACCAAGTCATATGGCCATTTCAACATTTAGATACATAGGCCAACATTAATTAGAAGACATATACATGCCATTATAACCAAAATCAAAACATCTGAAGGTACCGATAGAACCGATGGATAGTGTGATAGAACTCCGACTAGCTTCTAACCCAATTGAGCTTTCGATAATCTAAAAAGTAAAGAAAAACAACTACGTAAGCAATGAATGCTTAGTAGTCTCATATAAAATTTAATCATATTAATCCATTTCCCATATGAAATTTATACACATCAAGAATAATCATATACCGATACCACACGATTCATGAAACCAAATTCAACAACTCACAAAATGAGTAAATCCACAATATCACTTATACATATTATCCCTGGCATAGTAGGATTTAAAAAAAATTTAAACTCTTCCAAATTTCTTTATTTTCATTTGCATTTCATTACTGTCTACACCCGTTCCATACGCATAACACAAGTCATAAGCATATCATTCAACCATAGACACAAGCTAGTGCATTTAAACATAGTCCTTTTGAATTAATCACATGATAAGTCATTTCATAAGAATTTGCATAATTTAAACCTTACCACATTTTCATGAGTACAAGCATAATTTCATATGAATACTTACCATTTCAATGCAACTTATAAATAAATAGAACACCATTCAACCAACAGCTTGGCACTTGCCTAAGTATCAAACAACAACACATGTTAGCATACTTGTACATATTTCATATAAATTCAACATTGAAAACCTTATTTTATCAACATGTCACACTTGAGTTTCTTACTCATCTCAACTTACATAATTTCCATGTATCAACATATCAAAGATATTCATATATGTACATGTCATGATACATATCTTTCTTTTATCGTTTCTTCATATACATATATCATCCATTTCAATATATCAATATATCATGTACCATCATTTCCATGTATTTCATATATATACCTGTATTAGTTCGTAACAAACTCATATTGTCGCGTAAAAGAACATTTCTCGTTGAACCATTTAGAATATCATTGGATACTCTGGTAGCACACACGAGGTGTATTGAACTGTAATCTGTCAATTCCTGTACATGTATGCTCATACAAGCTCTAAATCGGTATGCTCTTACGAGCTGTAAACGGTAAGCTAATCCGAGCTGAATAACGGTAAGCTCCTTCTAGCTAAATAATGGTAAGCACATGTGAGCTGAGTAACGGTAAGCTCATACGAGCTGAAATCAGTAACCCTAATGACATGTCTTTTGTAATCCTACGAATTCCAAAGGTTCAAACGAGACTCGATAATCGTCGTACATCTTTAGGTTTACGTCGTTTCATAACACGATAAAATGCATTCTAACATATATATTGATTTAATCACAATATAATCACCTATTAAGATTCACTTTAATAAAATTATACAGAATACAGTTCATACAAACTTACCAGGCTAAATTGCAGAAACACCAAGGTTTATGGGTATTTTGGTAATTTCCATTTTCCTCGATTTTCCACCCAATCTTGATCTAAATTAATAATTTCATTCAATATATTAATTTAGACAACAAAACAATTCATTTCATGCAATTTGGTCATTTTTTACATTTTTACAAAATTACCCCTAAAGTTATACTTTTATTCAATTTAATCCCTAAGCCCCAAAACATGCAAATTAACCATTTTCACCCAAATTTGATCATAGCCGAATGTTCATGGTATCCATAATATCCCATTTATGCAACAATTTCACATTAATCCTTGTACTTTTATTAATTTAACAAATTAGTCCCTAATTAAAAAATTCATAAAAAACCACTTAATAAAATACTTTTAAATATCAATCAACATTCCAAATTCATCATCTAACATAAAAAATCACAAGATTCATCAATGAAAACATTCAAGATCTTTAACAGTTTCAAAATTGAAGGTACGGGCTAATTAGACCTAGTTGCATTCCTTTCATATTCATAGTATAAATTTAGAGCTCACCAATCAATCTTTGACCGAGAGGAGAGGGAATGATTTGACTCCCACTCCTAGTGTGCTAAGCCTCTGTATGCTTTTGAAGAATCTTCTTTGCAAGCATACGACTACCACATGCGACCACCACTGATACCGTCACTATACTATTGATAATATCATCATAAAAGATCTTTTATTATTAGGTGTGTGTGATAGGATTACATACCTCGTAGCGATGCGCCTGATGATCTCCTTATCTTTGGACGTAGCATAGGATGGGAAGCTTCGATCCTTGAGGTAGTTTCTGATGTCGTAGAACCATGAGTTGCCATCATCGTGTTCCTCAGCGGCAAGCGCGGCTTCAGAACTTTCTTCTTCATCTTCGAGAGGCAACCGAGTGTTTGTCCCACGATGGGCAAACTTTAGGAAAGAGTTAAGCCATTGCGCGCTAGCGCTAGCACTTATTGATCCAAAGCTCGAGTACGGTACGAAGCCCTTCCTCCATGAAAGGATCGGGCAGAAGGTAGAAAAGCTAAGACAAAGCCGCTTCCTAAGTCACTCAGGTATGGCTTTGGTTAAGTAAATTGACTCCATCTTCGCCAGTAGCCAAGGTAGGCATAATCCGCGTGAGCTCTTTAAAGCCTTTCGTGCCTCACTTCACTGGTGCTCTTCGCCAGATCTTTTTTGAAGCAACAAGAATTCTTTCCTTATGACTTGGTCTCGTTTTACCGTATGGGCTTTCCCCAAGGTGTAATAAGTCTTATCTAGCTAGATCCTGAGATCTCGCGGCTTAGTAATCCGCATCCGCAGAATCCGAATCATCCGCCGAAACAGACGCTGAAGAGGGGAAGAGTTCCAACAACCGTGATCCCGATTCTGAGTCTTTTGACTTGTTTAGGAAGGAGGGCTTTTTCAAATCTAAAACTTATGAAGCATCAGATGAAGCGAGAGCTAGCTTTTTAGCTGAATCTAGGGCAGAGGGTTTAGTTTCTTTTTTACCAAATCCAGAAGATTCAGCTACTGAGATCGAAAACATGAGGTTCGACACCTTACCTAGTCCGAAGCAGCACCGTTGGCTCTATTCTATGGTCTAGGGGCAAGCCGCCCACTTTCGCGCACTATCACGAATCTGAAGCGCAGAAACCAACTTTACCCTCTTCTGTTTTATGACCCTCGAACAAAACACGGACTTTTATCGCATTTCAGGATACCACCTCGACGCGGTGAAACGTAAACTCTTGTCTTCCACAATAATTCCAAACCCAATATAAAGTGGAAGTCATCCAACGGCACCAACATCAAGTAAAACTTTCCAGACCATTCGCCAATCTGTAGCGGAACTATCTTAGCTACCCTAACAATAGGTTTCGCCTCATAGTTCACCGCCTTCATTTTGCTGTTCCCCTTATCAACCCGTAGGCCTAGCCGCGCTACGATCCGATCAGAAAGGAAGTTATGAGTAGCACCGGTGTCAACCATTTCCCTCACAACCTGTCCATTGACTTTTACATTCACGAACATTAGCCTAGTATCTGATCGACTCTCTTGTCTAATGGAATTCCAGAGTTGAAGTGGATTGACCCTCGAAGTGGTTTCTTCAACCGGCGCTTCGTCTTCTTCAGCAATCAAGGCATTGAGTTTCTCTCTCTTCGGACTGGGGACCGCCGCAAATGAAACACCCGGGATCCAGCGCTTTGCCTTTGCCCTTGTTGTCAACATTTGTTTTGGATGTTGATGCTTCATGATCGTTCTTCCCACTGAACTTCTTCTTGCCTTTAGAGTTTTTGTTCTTGTCTGCCCCATCTGAACTTCCTTTGAAGTCCATTAAACTCTCTGCTACCGTGATAGCTGAAGCGAGGTTATTCACTTTCTCCCTCCTCAGTGCGTTCTGAACCTACAACTGAAATCCAGCATAAAGTTGTAAAGCTTTTCTTCCTCACTTATACTACCCACTTCGAGCATCAGAGATTGGAAGCTCTTCATATACTTACTCTCTAACTGAACCCGTTTGTTTGCCTCAAACGCCTTAATCAGTCTCTTGCTAGCCATTGGACATTACACGGCAAAAACATCTTTCTCAGCTCTTGTTTCATCTCTGGCCAATCGGTGATAGGTTGGCGTGAAGAATCCTCAACTCTGGGTTTCCACCATAGTTTTTTCATCACCCACAAGATACATGGAAGTAATGCTAACTTTATCTGCTTCCGGTATATGAGCCACTCTGAAAAACTGTTAGACATCGAACACGTTGGCCTAAGGCCTTCCTTGGAACTCCGAGCACCATTGAAGGCCTTAGGCTCAGGGTTCCAAACCTCTGGTCTCCCCCTGCGCTCTCAAACCTGTCGAGAGAATTTTGAATAACTCATTATAATAGTAAGCTGCAATCGGAGAAAAAAGCCTATCTATAAAGTGTTCCGTGAAAGGGAACAGGACTGAGAGCTGGGAAACAGGATTCGTCAAATAGCGGTATCCTAATCCCGCGTCTATGGCCAAACCATGCTCCCCCGGGGCCCCCTTACTCTTATTTTTATGCTTATTTAACTAACCTCTCTCTTTCTAGTTTCTTAGATAAGAATTACGAATGCTAAGGACCCTTGGAAATGTGTTTAGAAAACCAGCCGAAAAGATAAAATAGGAAAACGGATATGACTTATCGATCCTATACAGAGAAGGAGAAGCAAAGAAGATCGAAGGCTTAGCTAACAGCTCTTTTAGTCTCAATCTAGCTGAAACTCTATGACACTTTTTCAAAAACCGTTTAACCGCTGGTTTGACCAAATTCCATACTGAAGCACCAATTCACTGATATTGAAAGCGCCTTTTGTCAAACAGTTGGCATGTATCTAAAGGACACCTCTTCCCACACCCACGGCTGGCAGAATCAAGGCTCTGATACCATGTTTGTAACATCTCTTTTGGAGCAGCCCCTTTGTGTCTCCCAACCAATTCAAGACAGCAACTAATAAGACAGCCAAATCAACTGAGTAGAAACCCAACAGACCTTTGTTGGCAGTTTGCCACCAAATTTGATAGATCAAATGTCCAATGCAAGCTCTGCGGCAACAAGTACTCAGGCGAGAAAAATGGAAAATAAGATTGAAATTCCACTTGGCATGTTTGGCTGGAAATAACATCGCCATATGCCAAAATTCTACAGAATTGGCCAAAGAGCTTTCTCGAGGATCCCCTTCACTAATAAAGAAGGCAATAAAAGAGAAACAAATGAGGAAGAGTGCTTTATTTGAAATTAGGATTGGCCAAAAAAAGGAATTTCTTTTCGGTGGGAGTGGATCTAGTTGATGTAACAGAGGAGCCTAGCCTAGAGAGGGCAGGGCTGTCGTACGGAGGATTTTGATGACAGTGGTATTGGGGAATCTTTGCGGAGCGGTCTCTCTGCATCAGGCGCTACGAGAAAAAGAAGTTGAGTCTCTTTTTTCCTTCTTTTGAAGAAAACAGTAGTACAACCCTCAATGAAATTAGTATTTTTACAGATGTAACACCCCAAACCTGACCCATACATCATCACCGGATCTGGTATGCTATGGGTTTAAATCTTGAAAACTTTGCTTCGATGGGTTTTAAAAAACTAGTTTGTTATAGCCGAATAATCCATTAAATGCGTTGATTGGGTTTGAAAAGCCCATTTTCCATTTTGTTTTATATTTGAGATTTTGAAGCAAAACATAAGTTGTAAAAACCAACATAATAGCAAAGAAGATAAATCGAAACCTAAGTTATGGGGCCTTATTACAAAAATATAGTCCCCTAAAAAAAACACAATAATAATAATCCATAATAATAATGAAAGTCTTGATGGCCCCTCGAGTCCGCCTCAGCTCCCTTATCCACGGTCTACTGCTCATCTGTAGAGTGGGAAAAGAAATAAAAGGGTGAGTCACCAAGACTCAGTGTGCAAAACTTGAAAACACATAAAGGCCTAAGACCCACAAACACATTATGGGCCTTGGCCCGCATACAATGGTAACAGATTATGTCATGCATCATGGCCCATCCCAAAACCTAAGAGTCCATCCTCTAAATGCCCCCGTACCAACCTTTACATCGTGGGGATTTCTACAATAAACCTTCTATCCACTACACACCACATCGGCGGTGTCTTTTGTCATATATAGACCCGATAAACGCGAACCTCGAAATACATTATAGTATTCGATGACTATCTTTTGTCATAAAGACCAATAAAACACGCGAACCTCAAAAATACATTATGGTATTCGACAGCTATGCTGCCTATGGCAAAGCCACAATCGCCTCGCGACCCTACTCCCCTACCATAAATCCATCAATCATTCCCATCCCATGCATGCATACATACAAGAAATAAGTTATCAAGCCATCTAACAGATCTCATACTTTCACATGCTATGAATCACATAGAAAAGTTTCTATGGGTACGTACCTGGCATCCCATGCCTACCCTTTCTGGGTAATACGACTGTTCATACATCCTTTCTTTTCGGCTTTTAGCTTTAGCATACATATAATATATAAATGCTTATGTGTTAAGATTCTACACACCTTATTACTGTTAAGATGCAACCCACTATGTTGACACTGTTAGAAGCCGATACGACTGCTATCTGCCTAAGATGCTGTTCAAAAGTCGGTCCACAACCCAGCGGCCAATCTCGAATAGCAGACACTGCTCGTTTTTTAAACTTAGGGATTACGGACCCAACCCTCTCCTATGCCTGATCCATAGTTGATTCCATCCAAAAACTCCTTGTCAGAACTACTATAGTGAAATAGAGTTAAACCATATCATATGAGTTAATAACTCAATTATGATAGCGAATCTTAATGGAAATCTAAAGAAATCCCTTACCTTGAGATCCCAAAATCGATAGGATACTAGAGATTATTGGTTTCTGGCTTTTTGAGATCTGGATGATTCGATCTACAATGATTTCCCGGAGTACCGCCCAAAAGAACATATGATTAACGAAAGAGTCAAACTAAAGATAGCCTATCAAACTACTAGCCATTCGGCTATAGTCTTAAAATCGAAAGAGAAAAGAATTTGGTTCTTACCTTTACATAGAAATCGGCACTTCATGAAAATCTCGGTTTATGGAGAAATCGGCACAAGAGGAAAAGAATGGAAAAAGAAAGTGAATTAAAAAGGTTTTAGCTTTTAGTAGGGTAATCAACAGAGAGAAAAAGGAAGAATAATCAAAGGTATTCGGTTATGGAGATGAGAAGAAAGTTGAGAGGTTTCGATTTTTGGAAAAGAAAAGAGAATAGAAAGTGTAGAGAGGTACTAAAAATTTCAGCACAAAGACTAGGGTTCAAATGCCGAAATTTGAAGAGATACACTCCTATTTATAGAGGGTTTCGGCACTTACCTATAAAATGCCAGAATTGCCCTCCTCTGAAAATCGAGACTAATTGACAAACATGGGGAATTTTGGCACCCCTTATGCCACTTCAAAACCGATTCTTCCTCCCCTTAGAGTTGGAATTTCGGCCATCTCCTCCCCTCAGAGTTGGTACTTTGGCCAACTCTGCCTACAGCAGATAACTCCCATCTTTTCTCCTTAATCTACTCATAACTAATATTAGCACAATTATCTATATTATTCATCAGATAAATCTCCCTATTTTTAAGCCTTGTTGCCGTCCAAACTTACCCACCTATATGCCAAAATTTAGCTAATTACAATTAAAAGAATTGGGCTTCATGCTCCTTGCGTTTTGGACTCCTTAGTTGACGCCACCTCCTTGCTCTCTAAGTGGCACCATTTGCCACTGGGCCACAAGTGTAAGAGTATGCCCAAAGATCAATCATGAGATGGTTGTAATAACATACTTGATTTACCATGTTTATTAATATAAAGCGTTGTCATTATTATTTGATTTTTCCTTCCGTGTACAAATAAACTGCTTTTATAATAATGCCCCGAGAATAATATGATTATTCTTAAAATATCCTTAGTCAAGTATTATTGTTGACCGGGACAACAATAATGCATTAAGACTAACTTGTAGTTGATTGATAATAAAGAGTTATCATTGATATGGAGTGTCAAAATCAATGCATGAATATGTGTGTTAGAGAACAACATATTGACCTGACCGCTATGAGTATGTTTCTTGGATTATTATGTAATTGTCACAACATTACTCATAGTGATTAATATGTATATGATCCTTAGACTTGAGATAATCATTATCCCAACATCGTGAGTCGATATTTTGATACTGATCAAACGTATAATCAGAATCGGTTGTTCTATAAAGGCGATGTTGGATATATCACAATCAATGTAGAGGGATATTATTGATCAATATAGGATAAGTCCCTCCCACATAATGGGAGTAATATCTTAGGCCACTTGATTGAGTGAGACTAGAAATGCATGGCCATGCTCAAATAAGTTGACATGAGATGTCATACTAATTTGTATATCATAGTCTACTCAAGATATCAAGAAACATGGGATGGACTATACAAGTGTGACTATTCCATGACTTGTATCTATTCCGAGATAAAGGACTTAAGGATTAATGCATGAAAAGTTAATCACAAAAGTTATGTCGAATCATGACTTCTTGTATCTTAGGTAGCAATGATGCATTGCTAGATGCCACTCATTGTTTGTGACATTAGAATCGTTCTAGTATTACTACTAACGTTACAAGAACTCTGTGGTCACACCCTATGGTTGAAATGAACGGAATGAAACATAGTTGGTATTGTGTTTGATTGTCACATGAATTAAATTAATTAAAGAATTAATTTAATTCGCAATCAAATATTGAATATATTATATGTACAAGGATGTTGTACACATAATGAGAATTAATATATGAATTTGGTTCCTATATAAATTTAAATAAATATAGTTTATGAAAATCCATGTTATAATTAATGTAATTATAACTTTTGGGTATAATTAATGTAATTATAATTTTCGGTTAAAACATTATTATATTTATTTAATCTCGATTATAAAAGGTAATATGTGAAGAAAAACCTAAGAATTTTGCTTAAAAAGGTCTAGCAACCGTCAAGCAAAACACCTCTAAAAATAGTTTTTGGAGATATCTTAGTTCATAGTCAAACCGGTGGATTACGAGAGGCCGACATCGTAAAGGTTGTGGCTTGGTTCGACAAAGGATCGATATCTTGTCGCCGAGGCGCCGCTATCTACTCAGATTGAAACTTTGGTAATTTGAAACCTTTATTTCACCCGATTAGTTGCCTCACACATGGATTCATGGTTTGGATCATTGGGATTAATTTTATTTATTTGCGCCTTGGGGGTGGCGCTCCAACAACAAGCCCACTTGTGATTGAAACATAGATAACATCTTTTAAACCCTCTAATGTCCAAGCAGAAAATTTACCCAAGGCCTCGGCCCAATCTGAGCCCCTTAAATACTCTAACTAACATATTGAATGTAATACACATCAAATGCAAAGGCCCATTAATTTAGGATGTTATAGTTCTACCCCCTTAGAGAATTTTCATCCTCGAAATTACCTGATCCGAATAGATGCGGGTATTGCTATTGCATCGCTTCCTCCGGTTCCCACATAGCCTCCTCAAAGCCGTGATTCTGCCATAGAACCTTCACCAACGGAACCTTCTTCTTTCGTAATACTTTGACATCACGATCCAAGATTTCCACTGGCTCCTCTTCAAAGGATAGGTCAGGTCTTACCTCGATTTCCTCCATAGGTACCGTATGAGATGGATCCAAATGATATCGTCTTAACATGGAGACGTTAAATACATTGTGAATCTGGATTAGCTCAGGAGGTAGCTCTAGCTGATACACTACTAATCCAACTCGTTTCAGCACCTGATAAGGTCCGATGAATCTGGGACTTAACTTACCCTTCCGTCGAAATCTTAATACTTTCTTCCATGGCGACACTTCATATCAGCATAGGACTTTTGTCTATCCGACGCTTCCTTTAGTCAAGCCCGAATTAACTCAACCTTCTCCTCCGTCTCGATAACCAACTCCGGACCCAAAATTTGACGTTCCCTAATTTTGTCCAACAAGTAGTAGTACGACATTTTCGCCCGTACAATGCTTCATAGGGCGCCATCTGAATGCTAGACTGGTAGCTGTTGTTGTAAGAAAACTCTGCCAATGGCAGAAACTCCTCCCAACTACCTCTGAAATCAATGACACAACCTCTTAACATGTCCTCCAAGATCTGAATCACCCGCCGATCGTCCATCGATTCGACGATGAAACGTCAGTTATCTTGAAGTCCAACTTTGTACCCAACGCTTGATGCAATGCCTTTTAAAACCTTGACATAAACCTAGGATCTCGGTCTGAGATAATCGATACAGGTACTCCATGCAACCTTACAAACTCCACTATATACAGCTTAGCCAACTTTTGTAAGGAATAATTGACCCGAACCGGTACAAAATGAGCGGACTTCATCAACCGATCAACAATCACCCAAACTGAATCTTTCCTAGTAGGCGTGAGAGGTAGCCCACTGAAAAAGTCCATTGTGATCCTTTCTCGCTTCCATTGGGGAATCTTTACCGACTGCTGCATAATCTTGATGGTAACTGATGCTCTACCTTTACCTGCTGACAGGTTAAACACTTCCCTACCAATTTAGTCACCTCTCACTTTAAGCCTGGCCACCAGAACTGTTCCCATAAATCTCGATACATCTTACTCCCTCTAGGATGCATAGCGTATAGACTACCATGCACTTCTTGCAAAATCATTCGCCTCAACTCAGGGTCTTTTGGCATGCACACTATCCCTTGAAAACATAATAATCCTTCCTCATTCACACTGAATTCTGTTGGCTCATCACTTGAAACCAACTGCAACTTTCCCCTAAGCAATCCATCGATCTACTGTTTCTCCTTAACTTGACTAACCCATGAGGGTTTCACTTGAAGTTCAGCTAGTAAACTTCCATCATCATATAAGCTAAAGTGAGCAAACATCGTCTCAAATTAGAGATCACCTTACGGCTTAGAGCATCTGCCACCATATTGGCTTTACCCGGATGATACTAATCGAGCAGTCATAATCCTTTAATAACTCGATCCACCTTCTCTGCCTCAGATTCAACTCCTTTCGAGTCAGAGGTACTTCAAGCTTTTATGATCCGTGTAAATGATAGATTTCTCCCCGCACAAATAATGCCTCCAAATTTTCAAGGCAAACACCACCGCCGCCAACTCTAAATCATGGGTGGGATAGTTTGCTTCGTGCAGTCTCAACTGTCGTGATGCATATACAACCACCTTTCCATCTTGCATCAACATGCATCCTAATCCCATGTGTGAAGCATCACAGTAAATCATGAATTCCTTCCCAGCCTCTAGTTGAATCAACACTCGGAGCCTCCGTCAATTTCTTTTTTAACTTCTTGAAACTATCTTGCTGCTTATCAGTCCACACAAACGGAACTCCTTTCCGTAACAACTTAGTCAATGGTGCTGCAATCAGAGAAAATCCTTCCACAAATCTTCTGTAGTACCCGGCTAAACCAAGGAAACTCTGAATCTCGCCACTGACTTAGGTGGCTTCCAATCCAACACTGCTTCAATTTACCGAGGGTCAACCCTCATCCCCTATGCTGACACCACGTGACCTAGAAAAGTAACTTCCTTCAGCCAAAATTTGCACTTGCTAAATTTGGCATAAAGCTGCTTCTCCCTCAGAATTTGTAGAACCATACGTAGATGTGAATCATGCTCTTCTTTCGATCTTGAGTAGACTAAGATGTCATCAATAAAAACTACGACAAATCAATCCAAGTAGGGTTGGAACACTCGGTTCATCATATCCATAGACGCTGCTGGTGCGTTAGTCAACCCAAATGGCATTACTATGAACTCGTAGTGACCATAGTGAGTCCTAAAAGCCGTCCTATGAATGTCTGCCTCCTTGACCTTAAGCTGATGATACCCAAACCTCAGATCTATCTTTGAAAAGACTGAGGCCCCCTTCAACTGATCGAACAAGTCATCGATCTTTGGCAACGGGTATTTGCTCTTGATGGTTAACTTATTCAGTTGACGATAGTTAATACACATATGCATTGAACCATCATTCTTCTTAACAAATAACATCGGTGCTCCCCAAGGCGACACATTTGGTCGAATAAACCCTCTATCCAATAATTCCTGGATTTGCACTTTCAATTCCACCAACTCCTTTGACACCATCCTATATGGAGCTATAGATACTGGTACTAGTCCCAAAAGAAGATCAATTCCAAACTCTACTTCTCAATCCGGAGGTAATGCTGGAAGCTTGTAATATCCCAGACTATGGCTTATGCATAATTGCTTAATTGAATGTGAAAGCATGCCGTTGTATGTATAAATGTGTTCTATGAACCTTAGTGAGTAGGTGAGCGCTTTAGAAATTATTTAATTTTAAGTCTAAAAGGGAGTTAAGCACGATAGGCCTTAAGAAAATAAATGGGAAATAAAACACATAAGCGGGCTTGGAAAAGTGGGTCGCAGTGCCACTTAAGGCCTCTGGGAATGACGCCACAAGGGGATAGATGGGCCAAGGTTCGAGTCACTAGGGAAGCAAATAAGGCTTTAATTTTTGTGGTAAAAAAAAGTAGAGATGGACGGCATAGGGAGACTGAGGAAGGAGTTTAAGATGAGGTACAACTCTTTTAGAAATTGCGGCAAGGGTAGGAGAATAAGTGTTGGCCGGGCAAGGGACTCTAGGTTTAGTAATTTCGGCAAGAGGAGGAAAAGTAAGGCTATTATTCTTTTCTCTTTTGAAACCTCTGTCGAATTCTATAGCCACTCTTCTCCTTCTCTCTTTATTTTGTTAAAAGCCAGAAAACACAAGTAACCATTGCCGATTTCTTCACCTTTCTCTTCTTCTTTTTGCAAACTTTTCAAAAGCCAAAAGCAAGTTCCTCCTAAGCCATTGCCGATTCTCTCTAAGTCCCATACACCTTTCTTCTCTTTTCTTTTCCTTGTTAAAGTCGAATCTCACATATTAGTGGCCATAGCCGAATACTCCCCTATCCTCTAGGAGCCGAATTTCTCTACTTCAAGGAAAGACAATTGATTAAATTGGTAAGGAATATCACCTATGTCAATCTACTTTCTTTATTTCTTCTCCTGACTGTTGAAATCGAAATCCAATCTCTCCTAATCTTGTTGGCTGAAACTTGGAAGGCGAATTTCGAGATTTTCCATATTAGCCTATTTCTAGGGAGATTATCCGGGATTTTAGATCTAAGGTATTTCGGCATCTTCATAAGCCAAGTGACAAGTTTTCAGGATTTTAGATTCACAAGGTAAGTGAATATTTTAATCGGCCAAAGCTAAATTTGGTGGTTCAAATCTATTTCTTGTTTATTCAAAAGCCGAAAACTAATTATTTAGGTAATCTAGTGTTGGCCGATTGCTAGGGGGCAAGATCACGAAATTTTGGGATTTGAGAAGTACTCAAATCGGCAAGAAAGGTAAGAAGTTGGTTACATTAAGCCTTTGAGATTTGATTTTATAGCCGAATAGGTTTTTACTAACATGTTACGGTTGGCCGAATATAGGAATTAAAGATCTAAAGTGATATATCGAGTTTTCTGGATTTCAGTAAATTTGATAAGTATACCAGGTGTGAACCCCACACTAAGCTTTAATTATTTGACGGTTATGTTTTAATTAATATGTACAAGAATATGTAATGATGTGGCCAAAGTACCATGTAATGGTACGAAGTACTAAGGTACGTTTTACTACTCCTACTATGAGTATGATTAAAATGACAATAGTGATAATAATGTGAAATAAAGCATGTTTTTGCATGATATATTTGACATGGGGCATATGGGTGATATGTGAAGGGGAAGTGAATTGGTGGTTTAATACCCCAATATCTGAATGTGGTGACTTATGGGTGATATGTGAAGGGGAAGTGAATTGGTGGTTTAATACCCCAATATCTGAATGTGGTGACTTATGTCACAATATCCGAACGTGGTAACTTATGTCACAATATATGAATGTGGTGACTTATGTCACAAAATAATTATCTGTGGCTATGCCACGAATTTTATAAGAGGCGATGAGCACGTCATTGCAAATGACTACCTTCAATGGTGTGTAGCGGATGGAGGGTTGACTTAGTAGTCCCCATGGTGTGATGGTTGGAATGCGGGTGATGTGTAGCGGATGGTTATCTAGGCTTGGGTTGGGTTTGCATCATGATTTATATGTGTTATTATGATTTGATATGCGAAATTAATTGAGACTTGTGATGGTTGTACACATTGAGTCCGTTTGACTCACCCTTTGTGGGACTATTTTTGGTGACACTCGATGGGTCGTGAAGCTCGATGATGGCCATGCACGATTCAGATTTTATTTCATTTTGGACTTGTTATATTTTAAGTATTTTGGATTTAATTTGGGTTTTGATTTGATGTAATAAGGCATTGGTTTGAACTGTTATGCATGCATGTTTAATTATCCAAGTATGACTTGATTTTAATAATACAAGGTTAAAGTCTATTTTTCTTAAGTATAAATATTAAATGTTTCGACATATAATCAACACGGGTTTTAAAATTCAAACCCAACCCAAATCAACTATTTTTAAAAACTCGCAAAATTTTAGCAAGGTTTCAAACAAGATTCGAACGGTTTTTCCTAGGAACATGCCAGATCCGGTCAGGGCTTGTGGGCCAGGTTTGGGGTGTTTCAGTTTGGTATTAGAGCCCAGTTTTAAACTCTCGGCCTTGGGTTTAAGGCCCAAAATGTTTTCAAAATTAAGTCCAAAAGAATTTTGTGAAAATTTTTAAGAAATAAGTAGATTTTCTGGCATGGCACCTGAGTCTCCGGCCCGAAGTCCACCAGGTAAGTACCCCTATCTCTTGTGTGATTTATGATATGAATTGTAGAAGGGTAGAAATGGAATGTAGATTAGCATGATAAGTACTTGAACCCTAGGACTATGTTACCCCAACAATTACATAAAATTTTAAGTGCCTAATTAAACAAACCTGTGGTTAAGTCACCGAGTTAGGGTGTGGCAACCATTGTGCGCATGTTTAGGATTGGTTTCGGTGGGAGCTTGGTATTTAAGCAGTCTGTGTGACTCACCTTCTCTCCACTCGAATCCTACCTGGTGCGTAGTGATGGTTCACCCTAACCAAGAGGACTCAGCCACAGGCTAAACCCAATAACTAAAACCCGAAAAGGACTAGCCATATTTTTTATAAAAACCCTAGTCTTAAAATCACCAAATTACCCCTTTGATGTGAAGGAAAACTATTTTGAAAATTTTCCAAAATATTCTCGATTTACTAAAATGACCTAAATACCCCTGGTTGGAAAAATTACTAAAATGCCCTTGGTTCATAAAATTTCCATACTACCCACAGTTTTTACCAAGATTTTCTCACCTTATAAAAAAATATCCAAAAACTCTATTTTTGCAAAATATTAAAGATACCCTAATTTACAAATTGACCAAATTACCCCTAATCTGTACATGACCAAAATACCCTCAGAGAGGAAAATTATCGAAGTACCCTCAAATTAAAAATCTTTAACAATACCCTTGTTTTAGAAATCGCCTGGATCCATATTTTGCAAAAATTACTGAAATGCCCTAACTCAAAAAATTACAAAAATACCCCTCAATTTATAAAATTACCATTTAACCCTTGAAATTTTCTTATCAAGTATTGCAATTTTGAAAAAGAAATTATGTACCAAAAATTTTTACTTTATGAAATTTTCAAATACCCTAATTTAAAAAATTACCAAAATACCCCTATAAGATAAAACTTCGGAAATACCCCTGGGTAGTGGAAAACAACAAACAACAACAACTACAACATTTCTCTGTAATGAATGCAAGTTCATGAATGTGATTGAATGGTTGAATTGAGACTGTATGTGTATGAAATTGAAAGAACTACTTCTTAAAACTATTAAACATAAAACTGTTTGTGTTAAATCAGTGGAACAAAACTAATACATAAAATTCTTTAAATCAGATAAACACTAAGCGGAAGTATGAATTCAAGGGGATGTGGTCGTAATGTGCGTGGCCGTAGAAGAGGCCGAATGATCGTGTCTAAACCCGTTAGATCGAGTCAAGGATCTAAGAATAAAATGCCACCACTACCACCACCAGCCGCTGATGTGGAATATCAGGATCAGACCGGGGATAACGCAGTGTCACAGCGATGCTGAGGGTTTTAGAAAGGGTGGTGGGCGAGGTGGAGGCATGGGAGCTTGAAAGTCGATTACTGGCGGCTCGAGCCAATGGAGCCGAGGTGTTAGTGGTATATCGGTGTGGCACCCAAGATCGCCGAGTATTGGTTGGAGGCGATCGGCGGATTATGGATGAGCTCGACTTAACTGATGAGGAAAAGCTGAAAGGATTGGTGTCGCTTCTTCGTGATGAGTCATATCAATGGTGGCTCACGGTGCGGGATGGTGCTACAGCTGAGGAACTCATGTGGGAGTATGCTAAAGTAGCATACCAGAAGAAGTATGCTGGCACTCATTATATTGATGCCCAAAGAAAGGCTTTTCTAGGACTGGTTCAAGGAAACAAGTCCGTAGGTGAAATCGAGGTGAATTTCTAAGGTTGAGCCGTTATGCTCGAGGATAGTGTCAAGCGAGCATGGCGGTGTGTCTATTTTGAGGACGGTGAGGATGACCTAAGATTATTAATAGCCCCAGCAGGGAGCGGAATTTCTTGTGTTAGTGGAGAAGGCTAAGGTATCAAGGATTCGTAAGGCGAACAACGATCGAAATAGGCAGAAAAGAGGTTTTGGATCATCAAGACCATCTAGGAATGAGCAAAAGAGGCCTAGAGTTGATGGGCTACGAGGTCAGCAAGCTGCTGCTAGAGGGCAGCATCGTACTTGTGATCAGTGTGGGAAAAAGCACTTGGGTGAGTGTTGGAAAAAGACAGGAGGATGCTTCAAGTATGGGTCCAAGGACCACATGATTAAGGATTGTCCCAAGAGAATCGAAGGGGGACGACGAGTAGGTCAAGGACCTAACCAGGCGGGAAGAGGAGGATAGCAACCACCGCGAGGTCGTGGTTCGACTGACAGAGGTAATGGTT
Source organism: Gossypium rotundifolium (assembly GCA_025506655.1). Taxonomy (NCBI): domain Eukaryota; kingdom Viridiplantae; phylum Streptophyta; class Magnoliopsida; order Malvales; family Malvaceae; genus Gossypium; species Gossypium rotundifolium. The sequence goes on from CP106726.1 coordinate 63,078,436, forward strand.
CTGGTAGAGGACGAGGAACACCGAGCTGAGGTGTTGGTAACACGGAGGCCAGGCAATCCAGGTTTGGTTTACGCGGTTCATCGGAGGGAAGATGGAGATGCACCGGACGTCATAATCGGTACGTTCCTTATATTGGGCAAACCCTATGTTGCTTTAATTGATGTGGGCTCGACCCATTCTTATGTTGCATGTAGTGTAGTTGAAACACTAGACATAGCCTCTGAACTTTCTAATAGGGAGATGACTGTAGTAAGCCCACTAGGTCAAACTATAGTGGTGAATAAGATGTTTCAGAGAGTACCTTTGGAACTTCAAGGAGCGGTATTTCTTGCTGACTTAATGGAATTACCCTTCGGGGAATTCGATCTTATACTTGGCATGGATTGGCTAGTGGAACATCGGGCTGTATTGGATTGTGCAGCCAAACGAATGGAATTAAGGAGCCCTAAGGATGAGAAAGTAGTTATGATAGGAGAAAGAAGAAACTACCTATCGAATGTAGTTTATGCTTTAAAGGTTGATAAGATGGTTCGGAAAGGATGCAAGGCGTTTTTGGCTTTCATTAGTACTTTGGATAAGAAAGAAGGGGGAGTTAGTGGAGTTAGAATCGTAAGGGAGTTTGAGGATGTCTTTCCGGAGGAATTACCCAGAATACCCCTGGACAGAGAGGTGGAGTTTGGAATTGACTTACTGCTGGGTACAGCTCCTATGTCCATTGCCTCGTACAGAATGGCACCAAAGGAGTTGGTTGAGCTCAAGGCTCAAATTCAAGGATTGCTAGACCGTGGGTTTATCTGACCCAGAGTGTCTCCATGGGGAGCACCGGTCTTGTTTGTGAAAAAGAAGGACAGAACTATGCGCATGTGCATAGATTATCGTCAGCTGAACAAGCTGACCATCAAGAACAAGTATCCATTGCCAAGAATAGATGACTTGTTCGATTAGCTTAAAGGAGCCGCGGTTTTCTTAAAGATAGATCTGAGGTCTGGATATCATCAGCTTAAGGTGAAGGAGGCTGATATCCATAAAATGGCCTTCCGAACAAGGTACGGGCATTATGAGTTTTTGGTAATGCCGTTCAGCTTGACTAATGCCCCAGTCGCGTTTATGGACATGATGAACCGGATTTTCCAACCCTATCTAGACCGATTTGTCATTGTGTTCATAGACGATATCTTGGTGTACTCGAAGTCAGAGGAAGAACACGATGAGCACCTCCGAGTTGTGTTGCAAGTGTAGAGGGAGAAGAAGCTCTACGCTAAATTCAACAAGTGTGAATTTTGGCTTAAGGAGGTTATGTTTTTAGGACATGGAGTATCTGCTGAAGGAATAAGGGTGGATCCACGAAGATTGAGGCAATTTTGGATTGGAAACCCCCTAAGTCTGTGGCGGAAGTTCGGAGTTTCTTAGGATTGGCAGGCTATTATATATGCTTTGTGGAAGGGTTCTCGTCGATAGCCGCGCCGCTAACAAAGTTGTTAAGGAAGGAAGTGCCTTTTATATGGACTGGTAAGCAACAGGAGAGCTTTGAGAAGCTCAAGAAAGTCTTGATCGAAGCTCCAGTTTTGATTTAGCCAGAGGCAGGGAAGGATTTTGTGGTATATTGTGATGCTTCCCATATAGGATTGGGAGGTGTCCTTATGCAAGACGGGAAGGTAGTTGCTTATGCATCTCGACAACTAAGGCCACACAAGGTTAACTACCCGACGCATGACTTGGAATTGGCGATAGTGGTCTTTGCCCTTAAGGTGTGAAGGCATTATCTTTATGGAGAAAAGTCGGTGATCTACACAGACCACAAAAGCCTTAAGTATCTGCTGACTCAGAAGAAGTTGAATCTGAGATAGCAAAGGTGGGTGGAATTATTGAAGGACTACGATTGTTCCATAGAATATCACCCAGGCAAGGCAAATGTAGTGGCAAACGCCTTAAGTTGAAAGGTAGTGACGGATCTTAGGGCGATGTTCGCACATCTAAGCTTGTATGATGATGGAAGTCTGCTGGCAGAGCTACAAATTAAGCCAATGTGGTTGAATGAAGTGAAAGAGGGACAGTTGGTGGATGAGGATCTAAGTGTTAAGTTGTGACAAGAGTAGAATGGAGAGTTGGAAAATTATGGTATTAATGATGAAGGAGTATTGTGTTTCAAGGGTAAGGTCTGTATGCCGAAGGACGAGGAGCTTAGGAAAAGAATTCTTCGGGAATCACATAGTAGCCCTTATGCTATGCATCCGGAGGTAGTAAAATGTCTGAGACCTAAGGGAACAATTTTGGTGGCTGGTCTTAAGAGGAAGTTACCGAATTTGTTGGCAAATGCTTGGCGTGTCGACAAGTTAAATTTGAACACCAAGTTCCATCGAGGTTGCTTCATATCTGATTCCCAATGGAAGTGGGAGAGAATTACCATGGACTTCATTAGTGGGCTTCCCCTTACGCCTACTAAGAAGGACTCGGTATGGGTGATAGTGGATCGACTGACAAAGTCCGCTCATTTTATTCCAGTACGGGTTGACTACTCCCTACAAAAGTTAGCAAGGTTGTATGTAGTGGAGATTGTAAGGTTGCACGGAGTACCAGTGTCGATTATCTCGGATAGGGATCTGAGGTTCATGTCTCGGTTTTGGAAATCACTACATCAGGTTTTAGGCACCAAATTGGATTTCACTACGACTTTTCATCCACAGTCGGACGGCCAGTCTGAACGAGTAATCCAAGTCTTAGAGGATATGTTACGGGGCTGTGTGATGGATTTTAGAGGAAGTTGGGAGGAATATTTACCTTTAGCAGAGTTTGCCTACAATAATGACTATCGTGCAAGTATTGAATGGCACCGTCTGAAGCCTTTGTATGGTCGAAGTGTCAGACTCCTACATGTTGGACGGAATTAGGGGAACATCGAGTTTTGGGTCCAGAGATTGTGGCTGAATCGGAGGAGGAGGTTAAGATAATTTGGCACGATTAAAGGAGGCGTCTGATAGGCAAAAGTCATATGCAGATCTCAAACGGAAGGAAATAGAATTTGATATGGGAGATCAAGTGTTTCTTAAGGTTTCGCCTTGGAAAAACGTAATGAGATTTGGTCGGAAAGGGAAGTTAAGTCCAAGGTTTATAGGACCTTATAAGGTTTTGAAGCGAGTTGGACCAGTGGTATATCAGTTGGAGTTGCCACCGGAGTTGAAGTAGATGTATGACGTATTCCATGTTTCCATGCTACGTCGTTATCGATCGGATCCATCTCATGTAGTACCGGTTGAAGAGGTGGAGATAAGGCGGACCTTTCCTACGAAGAGGAGCCGATTCAAATCTTGGAGCGAGATGTGAAAGTGTTACGGAGGAAGTCAGTACCTTTAGTCAAAGTGTTATGGCGAAATCATGGATCGGAGGAAACTTCTTGGGAGCCAGAAGAAGCAATGCGACAGCAATACTCTCACTTGTTTCAGCCAGGTAATTTCGAGGATGAAATTATTTTAAGGGGGGTAGAATTGTAATATCCCAGACTATGGCTTATGCATAATTACTTAATTGAATGTGAAAGCATGCCGTTGTATGTATAAATGTGTTCTATGAACCTTAGTGAGTAGGTGAACGCTTTAGAAGTTATTTAATTTTAAGTCTAAAAGAGTGAGTTAAGCCTGATAGGCCTTAAGAAAATAAATGGGGGAAATAAAACATACACACAAACGGGCTTGGAAAAGTGGCCGTGATTTAGTCCTTTTTACAATTAAGCATGCTATCACTCAAATTAAAGCACCAAAATTTTTAGATAGCCATATATTAATACCATGACACATAAAATATCATAAAAATAATTTTCCTTAACCTCGATTTAGTGGTCTCGAAACCACTGTTCTGACTAGCCCCAAAATCGGGCTGTTACAACTCTCCTTCCTTTAGAGATTTTTGCCCTCAAAATCTTACCAGTAAAAAGGTTTGGATATTGTTCTTTCATGACTTCTTCTGGTTCCCATGTAGCATCTTCCACACCGTGTTTTTGCCATAACACTATCACTAGTGCTACACTCTTATTCCTCAACTATTTCACCCCTCGAGCCATAATCTTAATCGGCTCCTCTTCATAAGTCATGTCTGATCGTATCTTGACTTCCGTTGAAGGGATTACATATGAAGGATTGGAATGATATCGCTGCAACATCGACACATGAAACACGTCATCTATTTTCTCTAACTTTACTAGCAAATCCAACTAGTATGCCACTAGTCCAATCCTTTCGGTAATCTCATACGGCCCTATGAAACATGGACTCAATTTTCCTTTTCTACCAAATCTCAATATTTTCTTCCACGGGGGTACTTTCAAAAATACCTTGTCGCCCACTTGATACTCGATTTCTTTTCTTTTCAAGTCTGTGTATGACTTTTGTTGGTCCGAAGCAGCTTTCAGACTATCTCGAATCACTTTCACTTTCTCCTCGATCAATTTAACTAGATCGACCCCATGAATTTGTTTCTTACTAAGTTCGGTCCAATACAAGGGAGTTCGACACTTACGACCATACAAGGCTTCGTACGGTGCCATTTGTATACTCGACTGATAGCTGTTGTTGTAGGCAAACTCAACCAAAGGTAGATATCTTTCCCAACTACCTTCGAATTCTAACACACAGCATCGTAGCATATCCTCAAGAACCTGAATAACTCTTTTAGATTGGCCGTCAGTTTGAGGATGGAATGCAGTACTAAAATTCAACCTTGTACCTAAGGCTTCCTGAAACTTCCTCCAAAACCTCAAAGTAAATCTCGGATCTCTATTCGAGATAATAGATATAGGCACCCCATGTAATCTCACCATCTCAGTAATATACAACTTGACCAACTTATCCAGAGCATAATCAACACGCACAGGTATAAAGTGAGCTGACTTCATTAGTCTATCCACAATAACCCACACAACATCTTTCTTTCTCGGAGTCATAGGCAACCCCGTTACAAAATCCATAGTAATCTGATCCCACTTTCACTCGAGAAACATTACCGGTTGAAACAATCCTGAAGGTACTTGGTGCTTGGCTTTCACTTGTTGACAGATCAAACATCTTGCCACGAACTCAGAGATGTCCCTTTTCATACCTGGTCCCCAATAAAATTTCTTCAAATCATTGTACATTTTCGTGTTATTGGGATGTACTGGCAAGTGACCACTATATGCTTCATTTAATATCTTCCAAATCAAATCATCATCCTTAGGTACACCAATCCTGTCATGAAACATCAAACAACCATCCGAACTCACCCGAAAATCAGGATCATTTCCCAATTCACACTGGGCCCTCTTAACTTGCAGCTCGTTATCATTCTTTTGAGCTTCACATATTTGTTGAATAAATAGTGGTCTAGGCATCAACTCAGCCAATATAGTACCATCATCAGACAATGCTAAGCTCGTGCTTATAGCTCTCAAAGTATACAAAGATTTCCTACTCAGGGCATCCGCAACCACATTTGCTTTCCCCGGATGGTAATCGATCAGTAACTCATAGTCCTTCAATAGTTCAAGCCACCGTCGTTGTCTCAAATTTAAATCCTTTGATCCATCAAGTACTTTAAGCTCTTATGATCCATGAAGATTCGACATTTCTCACCTTATACATAATGTCGCCAAATCTTTAATGCGAAAAAAATCGCAGCCAACTCTAACTCATGAGTCAGATAATTTTTCTCGTGCTATTTTAGCTGTCTCGAGGCGTAATCGACTACCTTACCCTCTTGCATCAACACACAACTGAGACCATTTAGCGACGCATCACTGTAGACCACAAACTCTTTGCCCGACTCAAGTTGCACTAAAATTAGTGCCTCAGTCAACAATGTTCTCAATCTCTAGAAACTTTATTGACATTTTCAGTCCAATCAAACTTAACATCTTTATGCAACAGTTTCATCATCAGGGTAGTAATCATGGAAAATCCCTTTACGAACCGTCTGTAGTACCCTGCTAAACCCAAAAAGTTTTTGACTTCCGGCACATTTCTTGGCGGTTTCCACTCCACTATAGCTGAGATCTTACCCGGATCAACTCCAATACCATCACCCGACACAATGTGTCCTAAGAATCCCACCTTTCGGAGCCAAAACTCACTCTTGCTAAATTTAGCATACAACTGCTTGTCTCTTAAATTCTGTAAAACAATTCTTAGATGCTCCGCATGTTCACTCTCATCCTGAGAATAGACTAATATGTCGTCGATAAAAATGATTACAAACTTGTCCAAGTACAGTCAGAAGATGCGATTTATCAAGTCCGTGAAAATCGCAAGAGCATTCGTTAGACGAATTGGCATGATAAGAAACTCATAATGGCCATACCTCGTCTGAAGTGCAGTTTTCAGCACATCTTGCTCCTTAACTCTCAACTGGTAATTGCCAGATCTTAGGTCTATCTTAGATAACACCGTAGCTCCCTTCAGTTGGTCAAATAGATCATCTATGCTTGGCAAAGGATACTTATTCTTCACAGTCACTTTTTTGAGCTATCTGTAATCTATGCACAATCTCATCGACCCATTTTTCTTCTTCACAAAAAGTACCAGAGCACTACATGGTGAATAGCTCGGTCTTGCGAAACCCTTATCTGTCAACTCTTATAGCTGAATCTTCAGTTCTTTCAACTCTAATGGTGCCATCCTATATGGAGCAACCGAAATGGGTGCCGTTCCCAAAACTAACTCAATCCCAAACTCGACCTCTCTAACTTAAGGTAACCCAGGTAACTCTTCTGGAAATACATTCAGATATTCGCATACCACCGGTACTGATTCAATCTTTTCCTCTAACTCTTGAGTATTGAACACAAAGGCGAGATAAGACTCGTACCCTTTTCTCAAATATTTCTCAGCCACTATGGAAGAAATCATCACCGGTAAACTAGCTGACCCCCCTGATTCAACCCAAATGACATCTCCATTTTCACATTTTAATTCAAAAAATTTACTACCACAATTCACTAAAACACTATGGGTAATCAACCAATCCATACCAAGAATCAAGTCAAATTCATTAAACGGCAACAACATAAGGTTTGCCAGAAAATAATGACCCTTAATTGTCAAAGGACAATTCCTACACATTTTATGAACTAGCAGATGTTTACCTAACAGGTTTGACACCTTTACTACAAATTCTGTAGTCCCAACAATCATATTTATGCTAGATGCCAATCTCATGCAAATGTAAGAATGGGTAGACCCCGGATTAATCAAAGCAATAACAGAGGTGTCATGAAGAGAAAAAGTGCCCGTTATCACATCTTGAGATGATGCCACTTCGTGAAAGCGAATGGCATAAGTCTTTGCAGGTACTCGACCCTCCGATCTCATAGCAGAATCTCGAGGTGCACCCCTACCACTAGACCCACCTCCCAGTTCTTTTGTGACCTACCCCTTGAAGATACATTGCTTGATCTTACATCTTGCTTCCTTTCCTTGTCATCCCTCTCAGGGCAATTTGGAATAAAATGGTTGGGAGAACCACACTGATAACAATTTTGTTATTCCCCCAACACTCCCCCGTGTGTTGCCTACGACAATTTGGACACTCGATTTGGACTTCAGATTGCCCATACTTTCAAGCGAAGGGGCTTAAACTCTCGAGCCCGAGTAGGTGATACCTCGGTCTCGGTGTGAATATCCAACTGATGCAGTCATCCGAGGATTTACTTCCTTGGACCTCTTCGATTAAGCTTGGTATGATTTACTCATCGACCTTTTCCTTGCATCTCGGGCCTCACTCATAGTCTTTCTCTTTTCCTTGTTCAGTTCTTGACCTTACATGCCCTACCAACAAACACTACAAACTCTTTTAACTCTAAGATCCCAACTAAAAGTCTGATATCCTCATTCATCCCATCTTCAAACCTTTTACACAAGATAGCTTCTGTAGACACGCACTCTTGTGCATACTTGCTGAGCCTAACAAACTCGCGCTCATATTCTGCCACAATCATTCTTCCTTGCTTTAGTTCAAGGAATTCTTTCAATTTCTGGTCCACAAATCTCTGACTTATATACTTCTTTCAGAATTTTTCCAAAAAGAAGTCCCACATCACTCTCTCCCTTGGAACCACTAATGTCAATGTTTTCCACCAATGGTATATTGAGTCCCTCAGCAAGGATACGATGCATTTTAAGCTCTCTTCAGGTGTGGGAGAGTTCATCAAACACTCTCATCGAGTTCTCAAGCTAGAACTCGCTCTCTCAGGTCATCGTCTATATAAGCTCTAAACTCTTCAGCCTCTTGCTTCCGAATCTTGTCTACCGGGAGCTTGGTTATTCTCACTACATCTACACCTTGAGGAGCCATAGGAACTGGCTGAGGTATAAGAGGGGTAGAGGAGGTTGAGCATTAGGGTTTACTTGTACGTACTCCGTGTACCAATTGCTCATCATTTGGAGAAAGGCTTCTCGGGCCATTTCTCCTTGACCCCTAGTCTCAGGTCCACTTTCTACAGGCACGATCCCTTGCGCGAGAGCTAGAGCATTACTAGCTGCGTCATCAGTAGCCGTTTGATTGGGATCCATTTACTATATAAAAACAAAGTTTAGAATTGTCAAAAGCCACCACACTATCAATATACGCTTATGGAATGTATAGCTAGACCCTAACACAAGCTACGGTAGTTCTAGAATTGACTAAACTACAGCTCTGATACCACTAAATTTAACACCCCTTACCCGTATCCTACGCCGAAATCAAATACGAGGCGTTACCAAACTTAATTCACATGGTCATACAACTTTGGGCTATCAAATTCCATTCCAAACTAAAACATTTCCATACACACTTCTAATATCTTTATAACGGGCCTACGAGGCCCTAAATAGGCTTTTAGAAGGTTTCGAGAATCAATCGAAAAATTTTTACGCACTTAAGAAAATTTTACTTGAACAGAGGCCACAAGCCCGTGTTTGACACCCATGGTTGACACTAACTTGTATCACACGGCCTAACATAAGCCCATATGACTAGCCCGTGGTCGCCTCTGACTTAATCCACACGGTCTATCACACGCCCGTGGGCTTCAACCGTGTGGCAATTTAAATTCTATATTCAAGGTGCAGACTTCACACGGCCTAGGCACATGCCCATGTCCGTGGCCGTGCCTTCCACACGGTCGTGTCTCTACCCGTGTGCTTACTACAAAGCTTACTGACTTGGAGAAACTAACATGTAGGGGACACACGGCCTGGTCACACACCCATGGGACTGACCGTGTGTCACACACGGCCTAGATACACACGTCTGTGTGCCTATTCGTGTGGGCAAAGACAAGGCTATTTGCCAAGCTCTTTTCAGTACCCTAATTTATATTTCATAAATTCTTCCATCCAAATCACTAGACAACTAAATTTTTGCAATTCACCTCTATGAATAACTTCATATTTTCATATATGTAACAGTGAGTCATCAACTATGGCTATACACAAAAGTATTCACCTTTAAAAGGGCCAACACACTCTTGTCCAAAATAACAAAACGAATTATCTAGTCTAGCCCCTATACATGCCATACTCAAAACACTAAGTCTAGGTATACCGAGAGAAGCTGATAGTGTGGGTTATCTTCCAATTATCCTTATATCCTGACCCAACTCTTTTAATCGACAAAACAATGGAAAGGAAAAGAAAAGGAGTAAGCTTTAAGCTTAGTAAGTTTACACGTAAACAAATAACAACATAGTATGTGCTAAACAATAAGTAGCATTATATACTAAATAAGAACAATCGACCTCCATAATCATGCTTACTCATTTTCTCCCTTACCACATTCTAACCATATCACAAGCTTAATGCTCACATACATTAACATGCACCCTTGCACTTAATACCACAAAGTCACATGATACAACACATCATAATTTCTCAGTAAACCATTCATAATACCAATTACTCGGTGGTTTCGCACTTAGCCCACCATCAAACTTTAATAGGGTAGTATCGCACATATCCCACCAAAAGGATAGTCACAGTGGTATCGCACATAGCCTACCAAAAGGATAGTACGGTTGTATCGCACATAACCCACCAAATGATAAATAAACGATGGTATCGCACGCAGCCTATCATAATTAAGAAATAAGGTGGTATCACACATAGCTCACCATCAAGAAATGTTATTCACATTTACATCTCTATTTCATTATTCATACGAAAATTATTCAAAACTACCAAATTCAATCCACTTGAATCATACACGTTCCCAATCATACCATGCACCAATTAGTAACAACAATTTATATATAACTTCAAGCCTTTCCAGGGACCCCAAACACACTCAAACAACAAGCAAATCAAACCAAAAAAATAGAAGCATAATAAACGCAAAGCCCTAATTCCTGGATGTTATAGTTCTACCCTCCTTAAAGAAATTTGGCCTCAAAATTACCTGATCATAAGAGGTGAGGGTGTTGCTGACGCATAACATCTTCTGGCTCTCACGTGGCCTCCTCTAAACCGTGATTTTGCCATAAGACTTTGACTAAAGGAATTGATTTCCTTCTCAGTAGCTTAACGTCTCGATCCAAGATCTGCACTGGTTCCTCTTTAAAGGACAGGTCTGGTCTTACCTCAATGTCCTCCACTGGCATAATGTGAGTCGGATCTGAACGATAGTTCCTCAACATCGAGACATGGAACACATCATGTATCTGTTTCAATTCTGAAGGCAGCTCAAGCTGATACGCCACTAGTCTTACACGTCTCAATACCCGATAAGGCCCGATAAACCTGGGACTTAGTTTACCCTTCTATCCAAACCTCATCACCTTCTTCCATGGAGAAACTTTCAAGAAGACTTAATCACCCACCGCAAACTCTATATCCTTATGCCTCAGATCAGCATAAGATTTCTGTCGGTTGGAAGCCTGCTTTAACCGAGTTTAAATCAATTTAACTATTTCCTCTATCTCTGAAACCAATTTTGGACCCAAGATCTGACGCTCACCCAATTCTGTCTAGCAAATAGGAGTACAACATCTCCGTCCATACAACGCTTAGTAGGGCACCATCTAAATATTAAACTGGTAGTTGTTGTTGTACGCGAATTTTGCCAACTATAGAAACTCTTCCCAACTACCCCTAAAGTCTATAACACAACCTCTCAACATATCTTCTAAGATCTGAATTACCCTCTCAGACTGACCATCTGTCTGTGGATGAAAAGCTGTGCTGAAGTCTAATCTTGTACCCAATGCATGTTATAGTGCCTTCTAAAAATGTGACGTGAATCTCGGGTCTCTATCTGATATGATCGACATAGATACCCCATGCAACCTCACAATCTCTGCCACATATAGCTTAGCCAGCTTCTGAAGGAATAATCGACACGAACATGTTTGAAATGGGTAGACTTCGTCAACCGATCAACAATCACCCATACCTAATCTTTCTTAGTAGGTGAAGAGGTAGCCCACAACAAAGTCCATCGTAATCCTTTCCCACTTCCACTGTGGGATCTTCACCGGCTGCAATAACCTCGAAGGCAATTGATGTTTTGATTTCACTTACTGACACGTTAAACATTTACCCACAAACTCGATAATCTCTCACTTCAAGCCAGGCCAGCAAAACTGTTCATGCAGATCTCGATACATCTTACTCCCACTAGGATACATAGCATATGGGCTGCTATATGCCTCTTGGAGAATCATCTGTCTTAACTCAACATCCTTCAGCATGCAAACCCACTCGCAAAAACACAAAACCCCGTCACTGTTCAGACTATAATCATCTACCCCACCATTCTGTACCTACAGAAGTCGAGCACTTAAGACATCGTCCAACAACTACTTCTCTTGAATCTGACTTATCCACGTCGGTTTCACCTGAAGTTTCGCTAACAAACTCCCATCATCATACAGGCTGAGATGGGCAAACATCACCCTCAAATCTGATATCATCTTCCGACTTAACGCATCTGCCACCATATTAGCCTTACCCGGATGGTATTTGATCGAGCAATCATAGTCTTTCAATAGCTCAATCCACCTTCGCTGCCTTAGATTTAACTCCTTCTGAGTAAGGAGATATTTCAAACTCTTGTGGTCGGTGTAGATAATAGACTTCTCTCCATACAGGTAATGTCTCCAAATCTTTAGAGCGAACACTACCGCAGCCAACTCCAGATCATGCATAGGATAGTTCATCTCATGTGATCTTAATTATCGAGATGCATATGCAACCACCTTCCCATCTTGCATTAGCACACACCCTAGCCCCGTGTGTGAAGAATCACAATAGACAATGAATTCTTTTCCAGTCTCGGGCTAAATCAAAATCGAAGCCTCTATCAAGATCCTCTTCAGCTTCTCAAAGCTTTACTGCTACTTGTCAGTCCAAACAAATGGTACCCCTTTCTGCAACAGCTTAGTTAAGGGTGCCAAAATTAAGGAGAATCCCTCAATGAACCTTCTATAGTATCCTGCCAAACCTAAGAAACTTCAAATCTCCGCCATAGACTCGGCGGTTTCGAGTCCAACACAGCTTCAATCTTCCAGGGATCAACCCTAATCCCCTCAGCAGACATAACATGGCCCAGAAAGGTAACTTCCCTCTGCCAGAATTCACACTTACTGAATTTGGAGTATAGCTGTTTCTCCCTCAGAATTTTTAGAACCACTTGAAGATGTGAATCATGCTCTTCTTCCAATCTTGAATAAACCATGATATCTTCTATAAATACCACAACAAACTAGTCCAAATAGGGTTGGAATACCCGGTTCATCATATCCATAAATGCTGCTGGTGCATTGGTCAATCCAAACAGCATCACCAAGAACTCATAATGATCGTAACAAGTTTAAAACACCGTCTTATAGATATCTGCTTCCTTAACCTTAAGCTGATGATATCTTGACCTCAAATCTATCTTCGAGAAGACTGAAGCCCCCTTGAGCTGATCAAACAGATCGTCAATTCTCGGCAACGGGTATTTATTCTTGATGGTCAGCTTATTCAACTGACGGTAGTCAATGCACACACGCATTGATCCATCATTCTTCTTAACGAATAGCATCGGTGCTCCCCAAGGTGACACACTCGGTCGAATAAAACCCCAATCCAACAGTTCTTGAATTTGGGCTTTTAGTTCCACCAACTCATTTGGCGCCATTCTATATGGGACAATAGACATGGGCGCTGTCTCCGAAAAAAGGTCAATACCGAATTCCACCTCGTGATCTGGAGGTAATCCTGGAAGCTCTTCCGGGAAAACATCAGATAACTCTTTCACTGTTCTAACATCCCCTACAGTTAACTCACTGGCCTCAGAGCACAAACAAAAGTTATGAATGCCTCACATCCTTTCCTCACCATTCTTTCAGCCTTTAAAGAGGGCACTACATTAGACAAGTAGTTCCTCCTTCCAGCTATCACCACCACCTCATCATCCTCAGGAGTTCTCAACACCATGCGCTTGGCAGCACAATCTAAGTTTGCTCGATACTTCACTAGCCATCCATACCCAAGATTACATCGAACTCCTCGAACGATAGTTCCATTAGATCAGCCAAGAAAACCATCCCTTGAACTTCTAGAGGCACATCCCTAAAGAGTTTATTCACCACTACAGATTGTCCTAAAGGGCTAAGTACAGTCATCTCCCTAGAAGCAATCTCAAAGTCTATGCTCAGAGTTCCCGATACAGTACTAGCAACATAAGAATGTGTTGATCCAATATCAACCAGTAATATAAAGTAACCCATAGATAAGAAACGTACCGATTATGATGTTCGGTGCCTCGCCCTCCTCTCGGTGTCTAGCTGTATAAACCAATTCAGGCTACCTTGCATCTATGTTCCAGTCACTTCTGTCCAGTGCTCCACGTCCACGACTGAAACCATTACCTCCTCTAGCTGGAGCACGACCTCTCTGTGGTTGCTGACCACCTCTACCAGGCTGAACATAACCCTGACCCACTGGTCGCGCTCTGCCTAACTTCTGTGGAAAGTCCCTTATCCGATGATCAGTAGACCCACACTTGAAACATCCTTTATTACTCGTCCAACGCTCACACGAATAAAATTTACCACATCGACCACCCCTCTGAGGCCGACCATCAATAACAGGTCTCGTAACATGACTCAGCCCATCCAACCTAAGCCTCTTCTGAAAACCCTCAGCTGATCCCGACAATTCAAAATTCCTTTTATTTCTACCTCTATCCCTCTCTTGATTCTATTTTCAGACCGCTTCACCTCCTCGGCTATCTTAGCCTTTTCCACTAGAATAGTAAATTCTCTTTCTAGATTTGAAGCTATCAGTACTCGTAACTCGTCCCTCAGACCATCCTCAAACCAAACACAACGTTCATGGTCTGTGGAAACAATACCCTAGGCATAATGGCTTAGACATAAGAATTCTACATCATACTCCACCATTGACTTATTCCCCTGAACCAAATTTAGAAATGCCTTACGCTGCGCGTCCACATAACTTGATCCAATGTATTTCCCTTGGAATTCTGTCTTGAAAAAATCTTAAGTAATACGGTCAGCCACTGTAGCTTCCCTAATCGTAAGCCACCACTGATACGCCTCGTCCCGAGGAAGAGACACAACTCTTTTCAACTTCTCATCCACTGTAAAATCAAGGTCATCCATAGTACGCTCAACCGCTTCTAACCAATACTCAGCTACATTAAGACCTACACCGATACGCCCCTAAACATTTTTGCTCCATTGGCTTGGAGTCGTTCAGACACAGATTTCTAAGCCCTCGATCCCGTGCTCGCTCCAGTAACTCTCTCCAACTCACGTAACATCGCCTAAGACACAACATCGTCTCCGCCTGTTTGATCCTGAAAATTCCCTTCCGCAACTGAAGGTACTGGCATATCATTTTCTGACCCATGCCCTGATTCCAAGGGTTCAGGACCAACACTCCAACCTCTACCATGACAGGGCACAGCACGTCCACGTCCCCTAGTACTCATGGCTACTGATATGACTTAATCTGATTAAGAGTTTTTATGAATTAATATTTTCTTTCACTTGTTTAATACCGAGCAGTCTTATGGAAAAATAGCATTATAAAGTAATTCTCGCAGATTCATATCTATACCTAGAGGTTTCAGTCTCTAAGGCTTGAATCTCTTAATACTAGCAATCATAACACAACATAATTATTTCATGCAAAACAACCAACAATTAGAATACTTACCGTGTGGATTGGGTGCCAGTAGACTCAGGTGCCATACATCAACTAAAACATTTCCTTAAATAATATTTTAAATCGACTTTATAAAATGTTATTTAACCCATTTCATAGCCGAGTTTTGCAACCTAGGCTCTGATACCAAAATTATAACACCCCATACCCGGTCTAGACGTTACGACCAGATCTTGTATGTCATAGGGAAAGGTTATAAAAAGACTTTGGAATTTTAAGGAAAAATCATAAGTTTGAAACTTTTCGTTTAGGTGATGTTATAAAAATAGTGACTTGTAGATTTAAGAAAAATTTTTGAGTTGAGTTAATCGAGTGTTCGATATCTTTGTTGGCACTCGAGAGAAAACGGTTGTTTAGGGTACTTATGTTTTGAAACCCCATCTTAAAGTTTTCATGTCAAAATATGGATTGATGTCATATCATAAATAAATAAAAAAATCAAATATCAACTTAAAAAGGCCTTATTACATAACAATATCCCCAATAAAAAAAATAATTTATAAAAAGGAAACGAGTTTATGAAAAGAAACATTTCATGGCCTCCACGAGTCCGTCTCGACTCCCAGATCCATGATCTACTGATTACCTACAAGGTTAAGTAGAAGGGTGAGTCACCAATACTCAGTGTACATTTCCCCGTTTAACACATGAACGACTTTGAGCCCAAAATCGCACATTGGGCCTTAGCCCACTTAATATGACATACACAAAATACGAATGTAATGTATTCCAGCCCAACCTAATTTTCCATCCTCTATACGCCACCCGTACCAGCCCAACACACCGAGGGGATTTCTACAATAAACCCTCTATCCGCTACACGCCATATATGTGGCACCAAGCCACTGGTGACAGAGTCCCTAATTATATCACATGGAGCCAACCCACTTATGGTACCAAACCACTAGGACAAGTCATAGAATCAGCATATATATATATATATATATATATACGTGGTGTCAAACCACCGTGGTACCAAACCATTGAGACTTAGTCACTGAATCAGATATGTGGGGTCAACCCACTATGGTACCAAACCACTGTGACAGTTTTTAATAGCACTTCTCCTTTCGCATCATAAATCGAACCCATGCATAACATACATACCAAATGAATGCAACATTCTATCAAGCAAAGTAACAGATTATAGCATACATTTATATACTCATAAATAGAACGTTAATGTCACTTACCTGGTATCCCCAACTATATCCACAAGGGTTTTGCGACTGCCTTTCTAATCACTTTGGCTTTACAGCCCAAACAGTTAATAGCATAAACTAATAGCAGAGTGTGAAATCTACACACTTGTACACACGAAGAACTAAACTATTGATCTCATTAACATCTTCATCCGCAAGGATCACATCGATTTGCTTATCCCACTCTGAAGTAGCCCACAACCCGGTGGAAAGTCTCGAACGACTGACACTGCTTGTTTTTTGAGCTTAGGGGTAGGGACTACAAGTCCAACCCCCTTCTTTGCTTGGCTGGTATTCGATTCCATGAAAGAGATCTTGGTCAGAAGACCGGGTTAAGGCATTGAATGATGTGAAAGTGAAATAGATACTCAAGCGAAGAAGTTCTTACCTAGTTTGACAGAATTCAAAAATTATTAGACTTGGATTAAAGAATCACTGAAGTCCCTACACAAACACCAATTAGAATCAGTTTTCAAGAAAGGATGTATCCAAAGGAGTGGCCTTCTAGCTAATCAAACGAATAGGGAGCCCTCTATGGCCTATTTGGCCAACAACACTTACCAACGTCCCCTTGAAAGCGGCCACACGAAGAAAACATTATGAAGACACGTCCCTCTACCACTAACCAACTCTCACCAATACAAATTAGAACCTTTGATTAGATGTAACAAAGAGAAAAAGAAGAGAAAATAATAAAAAAAGCGGATAATATCCCTTACTGAAACAAGAGTGCACCGATTAAAAGTTCTAAGTTTGGCTATCAACAAAGTCGACAGAAAGGTGCAGATTCAGCTTTGGCTTGACTAAGCAAAAATTAAATAGTAGATGGAAAAAGAAATGCAGAAGATATAAGTCACCACCCTGACAATTGATTAACACCAAAGGAATAGAATGAGAAGAAAAATAGAAAGTGTTTCGGTTGTGAAGAAACATGAAGAAATGGGCTAGGGAGATTCTGTTAAAGCAAAAAGAAATCAAAGAGATGAATGGTAGTAGATGATGATTCAGTCAAGAAAAGGAATGAGGGATGAGGTTCAGCTTTTAGAAGAAATAGAGAAATATAAAGCAAATGGAAGAAAGCAATGAAAATAGAGAAGATGATAAGAGGGTTCGGCTATCAAGAAAGAAAAGATGTGAATTAAAGGGAAAGGGTGCCTAAGAGGTTTCGACTTTTACCAATGAGGAGATGAACAACAATAGTCTTTAGGAGTTTTAGCCAACAGAGAAAAGAATGCAAATTGACAAAATGGAAAACACCAAATACCGACAAGAAAAGCTCTCAGCACCAAATTTACTATACACACATCATAGTTTCGGCACCTAAACCCCTTCACCAAAACCGAATGCCTACACAACTAAAGGATTCAACCTTGATTGTATTTCCCCCCTGACACTCACCAAAATTCGGCCACTCCCCTTCTCTTCTCCGACATTCACTCTTGATCACCCGTTTGAATAAGTTTGAATGATTCAAACTCCCATTTTCTCTCTTGGCCACCCATTTGAACATTTTGAATGAGTCCACTCCCACTCTTCAAGGTACCTAGCCAAATCCATCACCTCCCATCCAGATGCCAAAAAGAATTCCCAAAAAGCAAACTATGTGACTCAAACCTCCTCCCTCACTGCTCCCTTGTGGCATCACTTACTTGCCTCTTAAGTGGCGTCTCCTTGCCACCCTACCAACGCACATCTTGTGTTAACAAACATAAGCATTACTGCTTAAAGCCTACCCTAGCTAGCTCTCCCCTAATGATGCGAGTACGCCCCGTGAACTTCATCAGACAAGTATCCCGAGTCGAGCATTGCACTGCTGGCAAGTTGATCCCAGCTTGTTTCCAGCTCCACGAGCTCCATCCAGTTCAAATTTAGCTTATTTAAGCTTGAATCAGCTCAATACTTTAGTCTTTAATTATGTCTTGTTTAATTAAATGCATCTTTAGTTAATGTCATGCATTATTGATCAACATATTTTATTTATGACATGCATTATGTGTTCTGCATTTAATTAAGTATGCATTAAGTAACTCATTTGTGCATTTAGTTTGCATTTTTAATCATGCGTTTAAGCATCTTAGTTCAATAAATGATTGCTAGTCATTAATTAAACTAAACTTAGTTTAATTAAATTGAGTTCTTTAATGAATTTAATTTAATAGTTCGTTTCTTTAATTAATCTAATTACTAGGTTAATTTATTGATGCATGAGTTAAGTTCATTTAATGATACTTTACTTAATTAAGCTAATTGCTAGAATAAATTATGTTTAAATGTTAGTTTATTTAATTAAGCTAGTTGCTAGAATAAATGATATTAAGTGTTAGCTTATTTAATTAAGTTAGTTGTTAATTTGTTTTAAGTTTAATAATTGCATTAGTGTGTAGGTTACATGTGTTAATTGCGGTGACTTTTCAACTCACATCCATTATTTCAAAAGGTGTTATGAATTCAATAGGATGGCTTTTCAAGTGAATTGGTTACACAAGGGAATTTTGTTATAAAGGGCTTAATACATCGTTAAGAAATTTTTATATCAAAGAAGAGCATTATTCTTCTTTAATTTCTATGACCTATTTGTTTTGTACATCCATAACCGATTGCTTTATGAGTAATCACTTCATGCAATCAATTCTCCATCAAAGATCTTTGGTGACTTTTCGGTTGGACATGGAGACTTCAAAAGACTTTGAAAGCAATTAATCACATCATTCAATTCTCCATCAAAGATCTTGGTGACTTTTCGGTTGCTCATGGAGACTTCAAAAGGTTTTCAATGAAACTTAATTAAAGAAATTACTCACATTGAAGGATGGAGTTAGGTGACTTTCCAATTAGTCATGGAGACTTCAAAGGACTTTGTGACCACTTAATTGAAGAAATTATTCACATTGAAGATGGAGTTATTTGGGCTAGAATTTTAAAAGTTGAGACTTTTCATTTGAGCTCATTATTAGCTTAATTAGAAATGACCATTTAGCTAGCTTCTATGACACTATAAATACATGTAATCTACCTATTGATAAAAAAAACTCATTGAATTTGTTAATGTTATGCTGTTCAATTTGTGAGATTATTTTCTCTCATATTTCGTTGAAGACTCGTTGGCTTATCTAGTTTTTAGTGGAGTCAACCCGTTTTCTTCTATCCGAACTTATCACTATTATATAGTGTGGCGTTCACCTTTATACCAAGGTTCCTACTTTTCTAAGTAGTGGTTCGAGGTTTTTCTACTCCCATTTTCCACCTTAAACAAATATAGAACCCGGGGTGACACTTTTCTAGTGTTGAATCGATTCTTTGTTTAAGTTATTCTATCCCTCGCCATCAAATATCTCTTATCATTTAACCAAAATATCACCTAACATTTATCCTTTGTTCTCGTTTGTTAAACCGAACCTATCTCCATCTCCTATCCAAATCTTAACCTTTTTGATAAGCTTCCGGAACTTTAACCTTATTTCACCCTTTTCCCGATAACTTTTCAATTACTCCTCATAGACAATTGGGCAACTCACAAACGACTCGACTCACCCCAAGGCGGATCATATCATTTGGTATCAGAGCTACAAAAATGAGGAGCATCGACGCTCGTTGTAATATCCTAGATTAGGGGTTATGCATTTGGTGTATAATTCATGAGTTAATTGGCTCAGTGAGTGGGTTGGATGTGTTTTAGGGGTTCTTAAAACTCTAGGATAAAAAGGGAATGCATTGGAAAATTTTTGGATTTTGAGTTAGTAAGGGAGCAAGGCCAGGAAGCCTTAAGGAAATTTTGGGAGTTCTTGGACATAAGAATCACCTTGGTAAAGTGGTCAGAAGGAGCCATTTAAGGCCTTGGAAAATGATGCCAGGAGCAGTAGGGAAGGGCCTTGGTTCGAGTTGCGAAGGTATTTTTGCGTCAAGAAGGGAAACTGGGCTAAGGAGGCTTTAAGAGAAGTTATGGGGAGTTTATGGCACAAAAAGCGCCTTGGCAAAGTGGCTTGGGGCGTTACCTGCAGCTTCCGTCGAGGGCTCCAACAGGTCTCAAGTTTGAACCCTATGGGCAGCAAATGGGTGGCTTTTATTTTATTTTGCATGTGACGTTAAGGGAAAGGAGAATAGGTTGGACAGCACATGGATGAGATTGGACGGCACATGGACTTTAGTGGATGGGATAAGGCTTGTTTTATTTTTTATTTTGGCTGGGATATGTGATAAAGGTGTTTGTATTTTATTTATTTTAAAAGAGGGAAAGAGAGTGGGACGGCTTGGGACTTTGTAAAGGTAAGGGATAAGTGATGTTTATTATATTTATTTATAGTGAGTAAAGAGATAATATAAAAGATTTATAAGGGATTAATGATGGATAATATTTATTATTTTAAAGGAAGTGATAAAGGAAGAAAATGTGGGATTTGATAAGGGATGGAGCTAATGGCCGAATGTGGGGCTCTTAGAGTGCATAATCAATTTTGGGGTTTTGATAGGGGTAGTGTACCAAAAATTCATAAGTTAGTAGTTTTGTTTTACTCCTTTTTCTCCAAGTTTCGACCAAGAGGGTGATAGGTAAGTCATTTAAATATTTTATGCATTAAGGTGTGTGTGGCCGAATTCCTCTAGTCCTTCTCTTCATCTCTTTCTCTTTCTTGCAAAACCCGATTCTACACATTTCCCTTGTAGCCGAATACCCCTTGTATTTAGCCGAACCTCAATCGAACCTCTCCACTTTTATTCACTTAGTTTTTTTTCAAAAGCCAAAATTTCCATTGTTATGCTCAAAAGCCGAATCGTTAAGGAGGGTGGTGCTATCGACTTCTTTCTAGCAACCTCTTCTAGTAGGCGTTAGTGGTAAGCAACGTGAGGAGTCCTTCGGGATTGAAGTGATTAAGGGATATTGGTAACTTCAAGAGCAAGCAAGTACTCGAGTTACAAATAAGCAAGGGACAAATCGACAAGGATAAGGAGGAGTCTCGAGATCCAAGATCATTTTGGTAAGGGTATTTAGTAGTTTAGATCTACTCCTTATTCATTAGAAAGCCGAAGGCTAATCGTTTGTAGTACCAATGTGTGTGGATGATTGCAAGGGGAACTTAGTGTGTGAATTCGGGATTTGGTAGGAGACCAAATTGACATTAAGGGAGGAGGAAAAACGATGTGTCAAGATTTTGTTAGATTCAACTAGTTCAGGATTTCGCTAAATAGTAAGATGTGTGATTAACCCACTATTTTTGGGTTTATGTTATGTTGTATGTGTTGTGTAAATGCTAAAATGTGCAGTGGCAATTATGAATGGATACCCTTAGGGGGTATATCGGAAATCAGATCAGTATTAATTATTAAGAATGTGAATATGCCAATGAGAATGTGATTGTATGCCGAATAGCATGTGCATGCATTATTTTACCATGTTATGACATTATCATATGTTGCATGTGCATGGGATGGGATCTGAATGTGAAAGAAGGACAGGGTATACATTTATGTACGTGGTCTGATGTTAGCCTTGTGCTACATTGGCACTTGATGTTAGCTATGTGCTTCATCAAGGGAGGTGTTGGCTAGGTGCCCATCTCGGCGGATGATAGCTGTGTGCATCACCGTAGACTGAGGATGACCTCGAGTCACCTCGTGGATAAGGATATGTGGGATCACTTATGTGATCGGTGGCTCAACCACGGCCTTGTGCGGCAAGTCTGCCAAGGTAAGATATGTGGATCACTATGTGATCGGTGGATTAGCCACGGCCTTGGGCAACAGGTTTGCCAAGGTAGGCGTAACGGGTGGACCCTAGGCTGGGTTGGGATCATTTTGCATAGACCCATTATCTGATATGTGAAAAATGTGGAAATGGGCCAAGCCCAGTATGATATGAGGATTAATGTGGTAGTGGGCCAAGCCCAGATGTGGAAACATATGGTTAATTACACTATTATAAGAATGTGATATGATTAGGGGCCAAGCCCAATATGTGAACTTTATTGATGCGAATGTGGGCCAAGCCCAATAAGTGAAAGCATGTGAACAAGTTGCATTAATATTTGTTATGTGGGTAAGTATGTGGGTTGACATGTGGGTGGAATTCAGTGGACTAATTGCACACTGAGTCTGTATGACTCACCCAATTTTTACCAACATTGCAGGTGATGCATAAAGCTTGGACCGGGTTAGAGTGGATACGAGGTGGCCCATGTAGAAGATGTTTTTTTTTATTATTTACGTATTTTATATTTTCAGTATTTTTAAGTAAGGTTTATTGTAATAAGGGCCTTTTAAGGGATTTGAGGTTTATTATTATGTTTAAAGTGGATTGACGATTAAAGTATTATTTGAAAATGTTTTATTCTCAGTAATTTATACCTTAAAAATATGCATTCTGCTTTTCAATTCGGACAGTTTGTAATAATAAAGTTTTACTTAGAATTTTAAACAAACATTGTTTTACAAAGAACAACAAATTTTTATGTTTTTAACTTTAAGTCAAAAGTTTTTCAAACATCTTCTGCAGTGGCATTTCAAATTCGGTCGTAGTGAATGGGCCGGGTTTGGGGTGTTACAGGTTTGCATCATTGATTATATATGTTTATTATGTATGATTTGACATGCCTAAATTGATTGAGACTTGTGTTGGTTGTTACACTTGAGTCTGTTTGACTCACCCGTTGTGGGATTATTTTTTGGGTGACACACGTAATGGACCGGGTCGGCAGGAGCTCAATGGTGGCCATGCTTAGCTCAGAAGTTGTTTTATTTTGAATTTTCCATACTTAAGTATTTTAAATTATTTTGGGTTTTGTTTTGATGTAATAAGGCCATAAGTATTAAACTGTTTATGTATGCATTTAAATTATTTTAGTATGGTACGATCTTTATCACTTTAAAGTTTAAGTAACTTATATTAAAAATAAATGTTAAATGTTTTGACACCTAATCAACACAAATCAACTGTTCTTCAAAAACACACAAAAATTTTGGCAAAATTTCAAATAAATTTTGAAAGATTTTTCCCTAGAAGCATGCCAGATCCGGTCAGGGCTTGTGGGCTGGGTTTGGGGTGTTTTAGAATTGTGGTCCTGAAACCACTGTTTTCAACTCCACTAAAAACGACATGTTACATCACTCTCAATTCTCTATTAAAAAAAACCTCTTTCAATTCTCTCTCAATTCTCTCATCTTTTATTAAAATTGTCTTAATATTTTTTAGTTAATTTTGTTTTACAAAATTAATCTTTTATTTCATAAATTTTTAATGGTGAAATCTCTTATTCGTTTGGATGACAAACACATTTCAGCCTCTCAATTGCAAATGGTAAGAAAATATTTATTTTATTTTTAATCTAATTTAATTTCATTATTATGTTGTTATATTGAAATTTAATTTTTTTTTATAATTAAGTGGATGATTGGATTTTGGAGACATATATTTGCAATCTATCCGCTCCTCCATTGGCTTTAACCAAACCATACATGATAGATGTAAGATTCTTTCTCGTGGCCCGTATGCTTAGGGTGTAAATTGGACCCCACACCTACCAGTGCATTGATGGAAATATGGAGACCCGAGACACACATTCCATATTCCATGCAACGGGTGTACAATCACACTAGAGGGCGTGCACTTACAACTTGAGTTACCATTGGATGGTTTGATAATGACGGGCTCAATTGTTGCTACTGATTGGAAAATCCTATGCAGCCAACTATTAAGGAAGGTTTCAGACACGATTTATGCTGCCCAGATAAACATGAATTGGTTGAAGGAAATTTCGATGAGCTTGATGCAGAGTTGAATCCACTTGAAAGGGAACAATACGCTTAGGCATACATCTTTAGTGTAACATCCGGGAATTAGGGGCTTTGCATCTGTTATGTTTCTGTGTGTTTGGTATGCTTTATTTGTTAATTTTTTGTGTTTGGGGGGTCCCAAGAAGGCTCAGGGTTAAGCCGAAGCCTTGGTGAAATTTCAAATTTAGGGCACTTTATGGGAGAGCTAGTTGGGTCAGGCTTTAAGGATGATTGCTTGTGTTTCTTAACACAAGAAAAGGAGTGGAAAAGTGGCAAGGAGACACCACTTAGGATGCAGGTAAGTGACGCCATAGGGGAGCAGTGAGGGAGCAGGTTCGAGTCGCATGGTCTGCCTTTTTGGTGTTTATTTTGGCGTCAGGATGAGAGGTAATGGATTCGGCTAAGGACCTTGAAGAGTGGGAGTGGAATAATTCAAACATTTAAAAAAGTGGTAGAGAGGCATTTCGGGAGTTGAATTATTCAAACTGATTTGAATGATGGGAGGATAGTGAATGTAGGTGAAAACTGTGCGATTTGAAGCTTAGTAAGAATGTTGGTCAATGTGGAAGCTTGTTAAGGGGAGTTGGATTCGGGTTAGTGATAGCTAGGGGTGTGCCGAAACCTAGCCTAGTTGCTTTTGACATTTTCAGTTTTGAGAGTGAAGGTTTGCCATGTTTGGGTGCACTTTGGGTAGCTTAACTTTGAAGGTGCCATATATTCTTAACCGTTTTCATTTTCAGTAAGTAATCTCTTCTTAGAAAGCATTATTTGTTCTTTCTTTTGCTCTCAGATCAAATCATTTTCTTTGGTGTTTAGCCGAATTCCTTCACACCATTTTAGTTTTTGCTTTTACAACCCTCTTTTTCTTTTGCTTCATACTTACTTTACCCTTCACTTCCCCTTAGCCAAACCCTCCTATCACCTTCTTCTTTGTCAAGCTGAAATTCTCCCTCCCCTCTACCATTTTCTATTCTAGTCGAGCATAAGAGTTGTGAGTGGTGCTTTTTTCATTTCTTTTGCTTTTATTTGTTTCTTATAGCCGAATCTTCATCTCACTCTTTAGCGAGCAATTAATCTTTCTCAACTATTTCTTCTACTCAAAGTTGAATCTTTGATTATTCATTTCTCTTTGTTCGTTCTTGTTTCAATGGGTTGCCGTCACTCATTCCCCTAACTTTCTCAAATCAGTTTCTTCCTGTTTGGTGGTAAGCGTCTTCTTCTTTTTCGATTCTTTCATATTCCCTTACTAGTTGCTAAACCAAAGGGGTTAACTTGGTACTTTGGGTGCTTTGGCCGAATGTAGGAGGGGCTTCATGTTCGTATTCTTTTCCACGTCTGGCCTACGGTTGGAAGATTCTTGGTAAGTGTGGTTGGCTGAATAGTGGTAAGGGATTATTTATCAACTGGTTTGGCTGAAAGGCTACTTCTTCTAATCTATGTTTGGGGGACCGATTCTAATGTGGAGATTGTGTAGGGACTTAGTCGATTTCTTTATCCAAGCCTGAAGCTTTCAGTTTCTGTCGATCTAGGTAAGAAACCTCTTCGTTTGAGCGTGTGTTCTTACTTTTATCTTCTTCAATGCCTTAATCCGGTCTTCTGACCAATATCTCTTTCATGGAATCGAATACCAGCCAAGCAAAGGAGGGGGTCGGACTCGTAGTCCCTACCTTTAAGTTTTAAAAACATGCAATGTCCGCCATTTGAGACTTTCCACCGGGTTGTGGGCCTGCTTCAGAGCGGAATAAGAAGATTGCTGTGATCCCTAGGAGTAAAGGTGTTAACGAGATTTATAGTGTAGTTCTTTGTGTTTACATGTATTTAATTCCCACATCTTCTTTATACGTTATTAATATATATATATATGTATGTTGTTTGGAAAGCTGAAAATGTAGTAATAGTCATTGTGTACTCATAAAGGGTAAAAATCATAACACTAGGTGCGTTCATTCTCTAAATATACTTGATAAGTTTTGACGTTACATGAATATGCATATACCTTGAATATCTTGAGTATGCCATTAAATGTTGCATTTACATTACAATGATCGTATGTTGTATGGACATGGGGGGATATGATTATGGTGAAAGGGGTAGTGAATTTTGGTGGCTTTGCCACATGATTCGATGACATTGTCATATTATTTGATGGCTCTGCCACATATTTCAGTGACGTTGTCACAATATTTTGGTGGCTATGCCACATGTTTTGGTGATGAGCAACTGACTGTAGTATGACTGCCATCGATGGTGTGTAGCGGTGAAGGTCGATTGTAAAATCCCACTGGTGTGATTGGCAGGAACGGGTGGTGTGTAGCGGATAGAAATTTAGGTTGGGTTGGGTTTTTGCATCATTTTGCATCTTTTACCTGCTATTATGTACTGTAGGGCTAAGGCCCAATCTGATCTCAAATGGGCTTCGCCCGATGTGATTATGAAAAACAAGCTAAGGCCTAGATGGTTAACGAATGGGCTTGGGCCCAATGCTGGTGATTGGAAATTGCACACTGAGTCTTTTGACTCACCCTCTTTGCTTAACATTTTGTAGGTAGTACATAGTGCAGTGGACCGGGCCGGAGAGGACTACGAGGTGGCCATGCACGATTTTCTTTCTTTTTAAATAGAACTTTACTTATCTTTAAATTTTTGGGATTGTATGTTGTAATAAGGCCACTATTAATTTGGTTTAAAATTTTGGTTTTAAGTTTTTGACACTTTAAATATAAGATAATTGATGTGACATTTTTACAAAATGCAAATAAAGTTTTTCATACAATTTAATTAACGGGTTTACAAACGGATTTTTCTTACGACAACCCTCGAGCTTGATCAGATGTAATAACATGTGTTTTCAAATGTCACCTAAACACAAGGATTTGGCTAATTAAGTTTTTCTTTAAATGAATAACGAGTTCTCAATTGAACCACAAAACTTGGAGTTTTAAAAATAACTTAAAATTTTTTGAAGTTCGTGATATTCTATAAAATTCCTTTTAAGTGACCTGCCAGATCTAATCTTGGTGTTTTGGCCGGGTTTGGGTGTTACAATTTGGTATCAGAGCGTGGTTTTAAAAGCTCGGCCATGGGTTTTGGGTTCAAAATGTTTTCCAAAAGATGGTTTAGACAAAAAATACATATGTACATGTTTTCTGGAAGTATGGCACCCAAGTCTACAAGGTAAGTCTTCTGATTGTTAGGTGAATATATTATGTGAATATATTGCTATGGATGTTAGAATTAAGAAACCCTACTCTAGAGATGAAAACCTATAGGTATATGTATGTTTTACAGAAAACTACTTAAATCTCTGTTCTCATAAAACTACTCATTAATCAACAGTGGAAAGAAAAGCTACTGCATAAAATTTGTAAAACAGACTAAGACGGAACGGTAGACATGTAACAGCCCGATTTAGACCCTAGTCAAAATAGTAGTTTCGAGACCACAAATTCGAGGTCAAAATAATAATTTAATATTATTTTCTGTGTGAATAGTATGCAACATGGTCTGTGTGAAAGTTCTATGTGATGATTTGATCATTTTAGTGTCAGATTAAGAGAAATGATTTAATCGCATAAAGAGTAAAAGCTATGTGCTAATTTATAATTACTTAAGTATTGTTGTCTTATTAATGTGGGGGCCTTAGGAGGCAATTAGCCCAATTTTAAGATAGTGGGGTGTTAAATGACAAGATAACCATATGGATAATTTGTTTTATATGTTTAATGAAAGGGCAATTTGGTAAAAGGAAAATTATGTTAATTATATGAAACAAAAAAAAGCCATGAATTAGTGGAGTTCGTGCTCATCTTTGTCAAAAATTGAAAGAAAAAGAGAGAAAATAAGCTTCTTATGTTGCGGCTAAGAATGTGGCTAAATTAAGATGAGTTTTGTCTTCGATTTTTTTGGTGATTTCTACGTTTTTGTAATCGTTGCTTCTTCTACTATCAAGCCCATGTTGTAATTTTGTGAATTGATGATGTTTTTGTGATGAGCCATTGATGAATGTGTGAGGTATGTGGTAGATGATAGTGAAATATGAATACTTGGTGTTGGATTAACATGTTTTGTCTTTGGATTTTTTATGAAATTGAGTATTTTGGGCTAAATTGTAAAAAGTGTAAATTGAGGGACTAAAATGTGAAATAAATGAAATGTGTAGATTCTTATGAGACGAAGGAGAATTTGGCCTAAGCATAGTGTAATGAAATTTTAAGTATTTGATAATTTTGTGAGATAGGGACTAAAGTTTCAAAATGTGAAAATGTGAGGGCTAATTTGTAAAATGCCCTAAATATGTGTGTTTGGATTAAAATGATTAAATTGATGATTGAATGGATTGAATTTAAATGTGTATAGACCAAGAACGGAGAGGTTCAGATCGAGATCGAGGCAAAGACAAAGTGCTCGATTAAATCGACCGTTTCGATATTTTTGATGTCCAAGGTAAGTTCGGATATAATACTAGTTGTAAACATTATTTATGTGATATAAATTGCATGGATGTATATGTATCTATGAGATTTGAAATGCTATGTGCTGAATTGAGATAAAGGGGCACTAAGTGTGCGAAATTTGAAATGAGAATGAGATGATTAGCACTATGTGTGCAAAAAGATAGGAGCTTCAGCTTAACGACTTGGCATTGTGTGTACAATACCGATATAAGTTTGGCTTAATGTATTGGCACTAAGTGTGCGAATAAACAAATGGAATAGCAAGGGTTGAACGAGAGGTAATATCGAACAATTGAGTAGCATAAAAAGGGTAAGTAACTATGTGCTGATCAAGGTACGTTTGAACCTATGTGGTTGATGATAGATTTAAGAGTAGAATGAATAGATAATTAGGTATGTGGTTGAGATTGATAATGTGCCTAGTTGTGTCTTAATCTATGTGATGATACATATATATATATACATATTGATGTTGTAGAATTGAATAACATGTATTATATTATGAACTTACTAAGCTTTGGAATGCTTACTGTGTGATTTGTTTCTCTGCCTTACAGTGTCAGTAAAGGTAGCTCAGATCTGGGATCGTCAGCTTCTCAATCATACTATTGGCATTCTATTTTAGTACTTTTGGAAAGATGTATATAGCTAGAATATGGTATGTATAGGCTAGTAAATTGAATCAAGTTTGAGATTTGTAAGTAGCCATGAAATGTGGCTAGATATGTAATAGGTTTGGCATGAATGAATGTGGTATATAAATGATGCATCTTTTGGCTTGATTTTTAGATTGATAAATTTGCTATTGAGTGGTAACTTTGTGTTGATAAATGCTAGTAGGAGTAGTGAGATTTGGGAATGAATTATGCTTGTGATAGAATAAGTATTGGTATTGAATTGGGTATGATTAGAGTTGGTATTGATTGTATGTTTTAAATTGCTAAATTGGTATGCTTTTAGATGGAAATATGTGCATAAGATGTTTGGTTGGTTGGCTTGTAGGTTTTACTCTAAGTGGGTGGTATGTTGGACTTGCAAAAAAATGGCCTATAATGTCGCACGGTTGGGGCACACAGCGTGTCTAGGACCATGGGTAAATTGGCAGAATGTGGCTTAAACTGCACACGGCCATGGCACGGGCGTGCCTACAAGTCGTGCGAGAAATGGCAGTATATGACCTTATAGGACACGACCTTAGCACACGGGCATGCTTGTTAGCCGTGTTGAATTTGGCAGCATGTAACCACGAGGAGGTCACACGGGTGTGTCATGTAGCTGTGGGAGAGGCACGGCCTACCCCCACGGGCGTGTCTCCCCTGTATTCTAGAAAAGTTTCAAAATTTCATGAAATTTTATATGTGTTTCGATTTAGTCCTGACTCGGTTTATAAGCATGCTTAGGGTCTTGATGACTCGTTTAAGGGACACTATGATTGTATATGAATGTGTTTGATGATGATTGACTTTGTGTCGTGATTACGAGGTAAAATGATTCTATTATTCGGTAATGCCTCTAAACCCTATTCTGGCAACGGTCTCGGGTTAGGAGTGTTATAATTTTATTGGTATCAGAGCTACGGTTTAGTCAATTCTCATACTAACGTAGCGTGTGTGAGTCTAGCTATACATGTCATATTGTGAAATTGCGATAGTGTGATGAAATCTGACAGTTGAAATGTGTTTTAATATAGTAATAGATCCGTCGGCGATTCTTGATGGCGTAGAGAGTAATCGCTGCGCTCCGCTCAAGGGATAGCGCCGACCACATCTAGGTCGAATGATAGTGGTGAGGGAGGTGAGGCTAAGCAAGCCTTCTTCCGTATGATGAGTGAATGGTTTTCATAATTTGTTAGAACAAATCCAACTACTCCACAACCTCCACCCCCGCAAGTACTTGTTGTGCCACAAGTTGTAGATCCGATCAGATTGAATAAACCACTTGTAGATAAGATTCCCAAATATGGGGCCGAAGAGTTTAGGGCCGCAGCTGATGACGATGCTGAGCGAGCTGAGTTTTGGCTTGAAAATACAATCAGAGTATTTGATGAGATGTCGTTGAACCATGAAGAGTGCATTAAGTGTGCAGTTTCCTTGTTGAGAGACACTACTTATAATTGGTGGAACACGTTGATATCCATTGTTTCGAGAGAGAGGATAACTTGGGATTTCTTTCAATCCGTGTTTAGAAAGAAGTATATCAGTCAACGCTTTATTGATCAGAAACGTAAGGAGTTTTTATAGCTAAAATAGTACCGGTTGTCTGTTACTGAGTATGAGCGGGAATCCGTAAGATTGAGTCAAAATGCAAGGGAATGTATTTCGACTGAAGCTACTATGTGTAAATAATTTATAGAGGGATTGAATGAAGACATTAAGTTTTTGGTTGGAATACTAGATATAAATGAATTTGTTGTATTAGTTGAAAGAGCATGCAAAGCTGAGGAGCTCGGTAAAGAAAAGAAGAAAGCTAATTCTGAGGCTCGTGATGAAAGAAAGAGATCAATGAATAAGTTCTCTCAATCTTCACCAAAGAGATATAAAGATGCAAGCAATCGTTCAAATGCCTCGTTTGGACATCCAAATAGAGATCGTTCGAGATAGAGTACTGGTTTACGAATTCAAGCTCTGAATGAAATAAGTGTTGGCAGTGTTAAGAGTAACAAGATCGAATGTAGACAATGTGGGAGATGACATGTGGGAGAGTGTTGGGGCAAGTATAACAATAGAACATGCTATAAGTGTGGATCCCGAGATTGCCCAAAGATGGTCGAAGAAGAAAATGTTCAGAATGAAAGACCGAGTAATGTGACAACAAGGGGTAGACCACCCAGAAATATCAAAATTATAAGAGAAAGCCAGAGAGGAACAATTGATACAGCTGTGAGGTCAAAAGCGAGAGCACTTGCCCGAGCCTGTGCTATACGTGTACGAGAGGAAGCATCATCTCCAGACATGATCACTGGTACTTTCACTTTGTTTGATACTGATGTCATTGCATTGATAGATCATGGATCAACTCATTCCTACGTGTGTATGAATTTAGTATCGAATAAGACTCTACCTGTTGAGTCTATTGAACTTGTGATTAGAGTATCAAACCCCTTAGGCAAGTGTGTTTTGGTGGATAAGGTGTGCAAGAATTGCCCGTTGATGTTTCATGATTTATGTTTCCGGCCAGTTTAATGTTGCTACCATTTGATGAATTTGACATAATTTTAGGAATGGACTGGCTCACTTTGCATAATGCCATTGTGAATTGTAAGAGAAAGAATGTTGAATTGAAGAGTCAGAATGGTGAGATAGTTCGAATTGAGTCCAGTGATATGAAAGGATAACCACCTGTTGTATCTGTAATGAAAGCTATGAACTATGTGAAAAAGTGGTGTGAATCTTATTTAGCGTACGTGATTGACACAAAAGTGTCAGAAAAGAAAGTTGAATCTGTGCCTGTGATAAGTGAGTTTCTAGATGTGTTTCCAGAAGAGTTACCGGGGTTACCTCCAATTAGAGAAGTCGAATTCGGTATTGAGTTAGTGCCGGGAACTACTCCTATTTCGATAGCTCCATACAGAATGGCACCAACAAAATTGAAAGAGTTGAAATCTCAGTTGCAAGAATTGGTGACGATGAGAATTTGCAGTAGAGTTCTTCACCCTGGGGAGCTCCTATATTATTTGTGAAAAAGAAAGATGGAACTATAAGAATGTGTATTGATTATCTACAATTGAACAAAGTGATGATAAAGAACAAATATCCATTACCTCGGATTGATGATTTGTTTGATCAGTTGAGAGGAGCTACAATATTTTCTAAGATAGATTTGAGATCGGGCTACTATCAGTTGAGAGTTTTAGAATCAGATGTGCCAAAAACTGCCTTCAGAATGAGGTATGGACATTACGAATTCTTAGTGATGCCCTTTGGACTAACAAATGCCACTGTAGTGTTTATGGATTTAATGAATCGAATATTCAGACTGTATTTGGATCGCTTTGTGGTGGTGTTAATTGATGATATTTTGATCTATTAGTGTGATGAGATGCAGCATGCCGAGCATTTGAGAATCGTGCTACAAACT
Organism: Gossypium rotundifolium; assembly: GCA_025506655.1. Taxonomy (NCBI): domain Eukaryota; kingdom Viridiplantae; phylum Streptophyta; class Magnoliopsida; order Malvales; family Malvaceae; genus Gossypium; species Gossypium rotundifolium. Next base: position 63,111,109 of record CP106726.1, read on the forward strand.
CTACGTGAGAAACAGTTGTATGCAAAGTTTAGTAAGTGTGAATTTTAGTTACCTGAGGTCAATTTTTTGGGGCATATTGTATCCGCTGCTGGGATATGAGTCGATCTGCATAAAATCTCTAATATTTTAGATTAGAAGCCTCCAAGAAATGTGTCTGAAGTCTGTAGTTTTCTGGGACTAGTGGGATATTATAGATGATTTGTGAAAGGCTTCTCGATGATTGTGAATCCATTGACAAAGTTGTTACAGAAAGATGTTAAATTTGAGTGGTCGGAAAAGTGTCATCAGAGTTTTGAGCAGTTGAAAGTGTTGTTGACAGAAGCACCGGTGTTAGTTCAACCTGAATCGGGCAAAGAGTTTATAGTCTATAGTGATGCATCGTTAAATGGTTTGGGCTGTGTGCTGATGCAATAAGAAAAAGTCATCGCTTATGCTTCGAGACAGTTAAAATCGCATGAAAAGAATTATCCAACGCATGATCTTGAATTGGCTATGATTGTATTTGCATTGAAGACTTGGCGTCACTATTTATTCAGTGAAAAATGTCACATATATACTGATCATAAGAGTTTAAAGTATTTGATGACTTAGAAAGATTTGAACTTGCAACAGAGAAGATGGTTAGAATTGTTGAAAGACTACGAACTTGTGATAGATTACCACTCGGGTATAGCTAATGTTGTAGCTGATTCTTTGAGTCAAAAATCATTATATGCTTTGCAAGCTTTGAGTAATCAGAAAGATCTGTGTGATGCTAATACGGTTGTAACTGAATTGAAAATAAAGTTGATGTTTGTACAGCAGTTTTGTGATGCCCAGAAGATTGATAATGAGTTGTTAGCAAAAAGAGTTCAGTGTGATTCTGATGCTGTATCGGAATTTTGAGTTGATAATAATGATTGTTTGAGATTCAGAGATCGGATTTCTGTTTCGAGAAATTCAGAGTTGATTCAAATGATTTTGACTAAAGCTCACAATAGCCATTTGACTGTACATCCAGGGAGTACGAAAATGTATAATGATTTCAAACAGTTCTATTGGTGGCATGGTATGAGGAGAGATATGCTGACTTTGTGTCGAAATGTTTAGTTTATGCGCAAGTTAAAATTTGAACATCAAGTTCCGTCTGATTTATTGCAACCGATTATGATTCCTGAGTGGAAATGGGAAAGGATTACGATGGTCTTTGTGTCAGGTTTGCCCTTATCTTCGAGCAAGAAAGATGCAATCTGGGTGATAGTTGATAGGTTGACGAAATCAGCATATTTCATTTCGGTGAGAACCAATTGGCTGAATTGTATAACGATAAGATTGTGAGATTACACGGAGTACCGTTATCTCTGATGTTTGCAGAGATCTGAGATTTACCTCACGATTTTGGAAGAAATTGCAAGATGCTTTAGGCACGAAATTACATTTTAGTACTGCTTTTCATCCACAAACGGATGGTCAATCCGAATGAATTATTCAGATTCTTGAAGATATGCTAAGATGTTGTATACTCAAATTTGAAAGCTCTTGGGAAGGGCATCTATCATTGATTGAGTTTGCATATAACAACAATTTTCAATCTAGTATAAAAATGGCACCATATGAGGCTCTTTACGGTCGAAAGTGTCGAACTCCATTGTATTGGACCAAGCTGAGTGAGAACAAGATTCACAGGGTTGATCTTATAAAAAGACTGAGTAGAAAGTGAAAGTGATTCGGGACAGTTTGAAAGCAGCCTCAGATCGTCAAAAGTCTTATGTAGATTTGAAATGAAAGGATATTGAATTTGAGGTTCGTGATAAAGTGTTTTTGGAACTGTCTCCGTGGAAGAAAATACTTCGATTTGGCCGAAAGGGCAAGTTGAGTCTGAGATTCATTGGACCGTATGAGATTACTAAACGAGTTGGGCCAGTTGCGTATAGATTGAGATTGCCATCAGAGTTGGAAAGGATCCATAATGTGTTTCATGTGTCAATGCATCGACGATATCGATCAGACCCGTCTCATGTAATTGCACCTACTGAGGTTGAGATTCAGTTAGATTTATCGTATAGTGAAGAACCGATCCAAATTTTGGCAAGAGAGACTAAAGAGTTGAAAATAAGAAAATTTCTCTAGTGAAAGTATTATTGCACAAACACGAAATTGAAGAGGCTACGTGGGAGCCTGAGAACGTTATGAGAGAGCAACATCCACAACTATTCACTGGTAAGATTTTTGGGGACAAAAATCTCTAAGGGGGGAGAGTTGTAACAGCCCAGTTTAGACCTTAGTCAGAATAGTGGTTTCGAGACCACAAATTTGAGGTCAAAATAATAATTTAATATTATTTTTTATGTGAATAGTATGCAACATGGTCTGTGTGAAAGTTTTGTGTGATGATTTGATCGTTTTAGTGTCAGATTAAGAGAAATGATTTAATCGCGTAAAGAGTAAAAGCTATGTGCTGATTTATAATTACTTAAGTATTGTTGTCTTATTAATGTGGGGGCCTTAGAAGGCAATTAGCCCAATTTTAAAATAGTGGGGTGTTAAATAACAAGATGACCATATGGATAATTTGTTTTATATGTTTAATGAAAGGGAAATTTGGTAAATGGAAAATTAAGTTAATTATATGAAACAAAAAAACATGAATTAGTGGAGTTCATGCTCATCCTTCCTGAAAATTGAAAGAAAAAGAAAGAAAATAAGCTTCCTAGGTTGCGGCTAAGAATTTGGCTAAATTAAGGTGAGTTTTATCTTCAGCTTTTGGTGATTTCTACGTTTTTGTAATCGTTGCTTCTTCTACTATCAAGCCCATGTTGTAATTTTGTGAATTGATGCTGTTTTGGTGATGAGCCATTGATGGATGTGTAAGCTATGCGCTAGATGATAGTGAAATATGAATACTTGGTGTTGGATTAACATGTTTTGTCTTTGGATTTTTGATGAAATTGAGTATTTTAGGCTAAAGTGTGAAAAGTCTAAATTGAGGGACTAAAATGTGAAATAAATGAAATGTATGGATTCTTATGAGACTAAGGAGAATTCAGCCTAAGCATAGTGTAATGAAATTTTGAGTATTTGATGATTTTGTGAGATATGGACTAAAGTGTCGAAATGTGAAAATGTGAGGGCTAATTTGTAAAATGCCCTAAATATGTGTGTTTGGACTAAAATGATTAAATTGATGATTGAATGGATTGAATTTAAATGTGTATAGACGAAGAACGGAGAGGTTCAGATCAAGATCGAGGCAAAAACAAAGTGCTCGATTAAATCGACCGTTTCGGTATTTTTGACGTCCGAAGTTCGGATATAATACTAGTTGTAAACTTTATCGATGTGATATAAATTGAATAGGTGTATATGTATCTATGAGATTTGAAATGCTATGTGCTGAATTGAGATAAAGGGGCACTAAGTGTGCGAAATTTGAAACGAGAATGAGATGATTGGCATTGTGTGTGCGAAAAGATGGAAGCTTTGGCTTAACGACTTGGCACTCGTGTGTGTGATACTGATATAAGTTTGGTTTAATGTATTGGCACTAAGTGTGTGGTGATGATTATGTTTCAGTTATGAAATTGGCACTAAGTGTGTGAATAAACCAATGGAATAGCAAGGGTTGAACGAGAGGTAATATCGAACAATTGACTAGCATAAAAAGGTAAGTAACTATGTGTTGATCAAGGTACATTTGAACCTATATGGTTGATGATAGATTTAAGAGTAGAATGAATAAATAATTGGGTATGTGGTTGAAATTGAAAATGTGCCTAGTTGTGTCTTAATCTATGTGATGATACATATATATATATATATATATACATATTGATGTTGTAGAATTGAGTAACATGTATTATATTAAGAACTTACTAAGCTTTGGAAAGCTTACTGTGTGATTTGTTTCTCTACCTTGCAGTGTTAGTAAAGCTAGCTCGAATCTGGGATCGTCAGCTTCTCAATCACACTATCAACATTCTATTTTGGTACTTTTGGAAAGATGTATATAGCTAGAATATGGCATGTATAGGCTAGTAAATTGAATCAAGTTTGAGATTTATATGTAGCCATTAGATGTGGCTAGATATGTGATAGGTTTGGCATGAATGAATGTGGTATATAAATGATGCATCTTTTGGCCTGAGTTTTAGATTGATAAATTTGCTATTGAGTGGTAACTTTGTGTTGATAAATGCTAGTAGGAGTAGTGAGATTTGGGAATGAATTATGCTTGTGATAGAATAAGTATTGGTGTTGAATTGGGTATGATTAGAGTTGGTATTGATTGTATGTTTTAAATTGCTAAATTGGTATGCTTTTAGATGACAATTTGTTCATAAGATGTTTGATTGGTTGGCTTGTAGGTTTGATCCTATGTGGGTGGTATTTTGGCCTTGCAAAAAAATGGCCTATAATGTCGCACGGTTAGGGCACACGGTCGTGTCTCGGACCGTGGGTAAATTGGCAGAATGTGATTTAAACTACACACGGCCATGGCACGGGCGTGCCTACAGGTCGTGAGAGAAATGGCAGTATATGACCTTATAGGACACGGCCTTAGCACACAGGCGTGCTTGTTAGCCGTGTTGAATTTGGCAGTATGTAACCACGAGGAGGTCACACGGGTGTGTCATGTAGCCGTGGGAGAGGCACGGCCTACCCCCATGGGCGTGTCTCCCCTGTATTCTAGAAAAGTTTCAAAATTTCATGAAACTTTATGTGTTTCGGTTTAGTCTCGGCTCAATTTATAAGCATGCTTAGGGTCTTGATGAGTCGTTTAAGGGACACTATGATTGTATATGATTGTGTTTGATGATGATTGACTTTGTGTCATGATTGCAAGGTAAAATGATTCTATTGTTTGGTAATGCCTCTAAACCCTATTTCAGCGACGATCTCAGGTTAGGGGTGTTACAGACATGAGTGCCAGAGGGCATGGACGTGTTGCACGCGGCCGTGGTAGAGGCCAAGGTGTTGAGGCTGAGTTCTCGAAAACAAGGCATAAGCCTGAAGGTGAAGCGCCAACATCACTTGTGGCAGAAGCGGGATCACAAGATAGAATTGGTGGGGATGATGCCCTGTCTCAAGTAATGCTGTATGTGTTGGAGAGAGTTGCTAGGGCAAGCACTGGGACAGTATCTCAGAAATCTATTCCTAAGCGACTTTGAGCAAACGGAGCTAAAATATTTAGGGGTATCTTTGGAGTGGCCCCAAATGTAGCTGAATATTGGCTAGAGGCAGTCGAGAGGATTATGGATGATCTAGACTACACGACAGAGGAAAAATTGAAAGAGCAGTGTCTCTTCTTTAGGATTAGGCATATCAGTGGTGGCTCACAATAAGAGAGGGTACTCCAGCGGATCGAATTGACTGGGATTTCCTTAAGACGACATTTCAAGAGAAGTACGTTGGGGCCAGTTATTTGGATGCTCAGATAAAAGCATTCCAGAATTTGGTACAATGGTGCAAATCTATAGGTGAGTACGAGGTAGAATTTCTGCACCTGAACCGTTATGCCCGAGGTATAGTGGTGATTGACTATGAGCCCTACGTGTGGTTCAAAGATAGGCAGCGAGATGAGTTGAGGATATTGATAGCTCCAAAGCGAGAGAGGGACTTTGCTGTGTTAGTCGAAAAAGCTAAAATAGCAGAGGAAGTAAAGCGGACTGAGAGACACAATAGGGATAAAGATCGAGGTAAAAGCAAGATAAATTTTGGGTCATTACTATCATCTAGGGGTTTTCAGAAAAGGCCTAGGTTTGATGGGCCAGCTCGAGTTTTGGCGCCTGCCGCTGTAGGTCAGTTTCGTCCATGTGCTCAGTGTGGGAAGATGCATCTGGGGGAATGTTGGAAAAGAACTGGGGGATGTTTTAAGTGTGGGTCTAAGGATCATATGATCAGAGATTGTCCACAGGAGTTGGATAAGGTGCGGCCATTAGGTCAGGGTTTTACTCAGTTCAGGAATAGTGGGCAGCAACTGCCGAGAGGTCGTGGTCTGGTTGGAAGGGGAATGGTTTTGGTCGGGGTCGTGGAACATCGAGCAGGGGTGTCAATAATGCAAAAGCCAGACAACCGGGTATAGTCTATGCAGCTCGTTGGCGAGAGGATGGCGACGCACTAGACGTCATAACCGATATGTTTCTTATTGCTGATAAGCCATTTCTTACTTTGATTGATATTGGATCGACCCACTCTTATGTTGTTTGTGCTGTATTTGAGACTCTAAGTATAGAATCTGAAATAGCTGCTAGAGAGATGACGTGGTTAGCCCTTTTGGACAATCCGTGGTAGTGAACAAAATATTTAGAGATGTGCCTTTAAAAATTTGAGGAGTTTTATTTTCGGCTGACTTAATGGAATTACCATTCGGGGAGTTTGATCTCATCTTAGGCATGGATTGGTTGGTTAGACATCGTGCTAAATTGGATTGCGCGACTAAGCGAATGGTGTTGAGTACCCCAAAGGGCGAAGAGGTGGTTGTAATAGGGGAAAGAAGGAATTATTTGTCTAACGTGATCTCCGTGTTAAGGGCTAGTAAGATGGTTCAGAAAGGGTGTAGGGCATTCCTAGCTTTTATCAGTGTATTGGATGCAAAGGAAGTGACTGTTAGTGAGGTTAGAACAGTAAAAGAATTCGAGGATGTCTTTCCTAAGGAGCTTCCATTGTTACCTCCAAATCGTGAAGTAGAGTTTGGAATTAAGCTACTTTTGGGTATAGCTTCGGTGTCCATCGCCCCTTATAGGGTGGCGCCGAAGGAGCTGTTGGAACTTAAAGCCCAGATTCAGGAGCTGTTGGATCATGGTTTTATCAGACCAGGTGTGTCTCCGTGGGGAGCACCGGTGTTGTTTGTGAAGAAGAATGACGGGTCGATGCGTATGTGCATTTACTTCCTCCAGTTGAATAAGTTGACGATTAAGAACAAGTACTCGCTGTCGACGATTGACGATCTATTTGATCAGCTCAAAGGGGCTTCGGTCTTTTGAAAGATAGATTTGAGGTGAGGATATCATTAGCTCGAAGTCAAGGAAGTGGATATTTATAAGACGACGTTTCGAACCCACTATGGTCATTATGAGTTTTTAGTGATGCCATTTGGGTTGACGAATGCACCAGCTACGTTTATGGATATGATGAATCGGATATTCCAACCCTATCTAGACCAGTTTGTTGTGGTGTTCATAGACGACATCCTGGTATATTCTAAGACGTAAGGAGAGCACAATTCGCATCTTCATGTGGTTCTGCAGATTTTGAGATAGAATAGGGATAAAGATAGAGGTAAAAGCAAGAGAAGTTTTGGGTCATCGGGATCATCTGGGGGTTTTCAGAAAAGGCCTAGGTTTGATGGGCCAGCTCGAGTTCCGGCGCCTGCCCCGGTGGGTCAGTTTCATCCATGTGCTCAAGGTGGGAAGATGCATCCGGGAGAATGTTGGAAAAGAACTGGGGGATGTTTTAAGTGTGGGTCTATGGATCATTTGATCAGAGATTGTCCACAGGAGTTGGATAAGATGCGGCCATTAAGTCAGGGTTTCACTCAGTTCAGGAATAGTAGGCAGCAACTGCCGAGAGGTCGTGGTCTGGTTGGAAGGGGAAATGGTTTTGGTCGGGGTCGTGGAACATCGGGCAGGGGTGTCGATAATGCAGAAGCCAGATAGCCAGGTCTAGTCTATGCAGCTCATTGGCGAGAGGATGGCGACGCACCGGACGTCATAACCGGTATGTTTCTTATTGCTGATAAGCCATTTCTTACTTTGATTGATATTGGATTGACCCACTCTTATGTCGCTTGTACTGTATCTGAGACTTTAAGTATAGAATCTGAAATAGCTACTAGAGAGATGATTGTGGTTAGCCTTTTAGGACAATCCGTGGTAGTGAACAAATTATTTAGAGATGTGCCTTTAGAAATTCGAGGAGTTTTATTTTCGGCCGACTTAATGGAATTACCATTCGGGGAATTTGATCTCATCTTAGGCATGGATTGGTTGGTTAGACATCGTGCTAAATTGGATTGCGCGACTAAGCGAATGGTATTGAGTACCCCAAAGGGCAAAGAGGTGGTTGTAATAGGGGAAAGAACGAATTATTTATCTAACGTGATCTCAGCGTTAAGGGCTGTTAAGATGGTTCAGAAAGGGTGCAGGGCATTCCTAGCTTTTATCAGTGCATTGGATGCAAAAGAAGTGACTGTTAGTGAGGTTAGAACAGTAAAAGAATTTGAGGATGTCTTTCCTGAGGAGCTTCCAGGGTTACCTCCGAATCGTGAAGTGGAGTTTGGAATTGAGCTACTTTCGGGTACAGCTCTAGTGTCCATCGCCCCTTATAGGATGGCGCTGAAGGAGCTGGTGGAACTTAAAGCCCAGATTCAGGAGCTATTGGATCGTGGTTTTAACTGACCAGGTGTGTCCCGTGGGGAGCTCCGGTGCTATTTGTGAAGAAGAAGGATGGGTCGATGTGTATGTGCATTGACTACCGCGAGTTGAATAAGTTGACGATTAAGAACAAGTACCTGCTGCCGAGGATTGACAATCTATTTGATCAGTTCAAAGGGGCTTCGGTCTTTTCAAAGATAGATTTGAGGTTAGGATATCATTAGCTCAAGGTCAAGGAAGCGAATATCCATAAGACCGTGTTTCGAACTCGCTATGGTCACTATGAGTTTTTAGTTATGATGTTTGGGTTGATGAATGCACCAGCTGCGTTTATGGATATGATGAACCGAATATTCCAACCCTATCTGGACCGGTTTGTTGTGGTGTTCATAAATGACATCTTGGTATATTCAAAGATGTAAGAAGAGCACGATTCGCATATTTGTGTGGTTCTACAGATTTTAAGGGAGAAGCAGTGTACGTCAAATTCAGTAAGTGTGAATTTTGGTTAAAAGAAGTTACCTTCTTGGGTCATGTTGTATCTGTAGAGGGGATTAGAGTTGATCCCCAGAAGATTGAAGCTGTGTTGGACTGGAAACCGCCTAAGTCTGTGGTAGAGACTCAAAGTTTTCTTGGGTTAGCTGGGTAATACAGAAGGTTTGTTGAGAGATTCTCTTTAATTACAGCACCCTTAACTAAGTTGTTGCAGAAAAGGTACCATTTGTTTGGACTAACAAGCAGCAGGAAAGTTTTGAGAAGCTGAAGAGGATCTTAACGGAGGCTCCGATTTAGATTCAGCCTGAGGTCATTGTCTATTGTGATGCTTCGCACACGGGGTTAAGGTGCGTGTTAATGCAAGACAGGAGGGTGGTTGCATATGCGTCTCGGCGGTTAATACCACATGAGAGAAAACTATCCCTCGCATGATCTCGAGTTGGCTGCAGTAGTGTTCGCTCTGAAGATCTGGGGACATTACCTTTATGGGGAGAAGTCCGTTATCTACATCGATCACAAGAGTTTGAAATATCTCCTTACTCAAAAGGAGTTGAATTTAAGACAGCGGAAGTGGATTGAGATGTTGATGGATTATGACTGCTCGACCGAATACCATCCGGGTAAAGCTAACGTGGTGGCATATGCGTTAAGTCAGAAGGTAATATCGGATTTGAGGGTGATGTTTGCCCATCTCAGCCTATATGATGATGGGAGTTTGTTGGCTGAATTTCAGGTAAAGCCGACGTGGATAACTCAAATTAAAGAGAAGCAATTGTTGGATGGTGTCTTGAGTGCTCGACTTTTGCAAGTAAAGAATGGTGGGGTAGAGGATTTTAATTTGACAGTGATGGGCTGTTGTGTTTCTATAAAAGGGTCTGTGTGCCAAAGGATGCGGAGTTGAGACAAATGATTCTTCAGGAGGCGTATAGTAGCCCTTACGCTATGCATCCTGGAGGGAATAAGATGTACCAGGATCTACGTGAACAATTTTGGTGGCCTGTTTTAAAATAAGAGATAGCCGAGTTTGTGGGTAAATGCTTGACGTGTCAGCAAGTGAAAGTGGAGCATCAGTTGCCTTCGGGGTTGCTACAGCTGGTGAAGATTCCACAGTGGAAATGGCAGAGAATCACGATAGACTTTATTAGTGGGCTACCCTTTACGCCTACTAAGAAAGATTCGGTATGGGTGATTATCGATCGGTTGACAAAGTTCACCCATTTCATACCTGTTCGTGGTGACTATTCTCTACAGAAGCTGGCTAAGCCGTATGTGGCAGAGATTGTGAGGTCGCATGGGGTACCAGTGTCGATCATATTGGGTAGGGACTTGAGGTTTACGTCGCATTTTTGGAAGGCGCTGCATCAGGCATTGGGTACAAGACTAGACTTCAGCACAACTTTTCATCCACAGACTGATAGTCAGTCTGAGAGGGTCATTCAGATCTTGGAAGATGTGTTGAGAGGTTGTGTCATTGACTTCAGGGGTAGTTGGGAAGAGTTTTTACCGTTGGCAGAGTTTGCATAAAACAACAGCTACCAGTCTAGTATTTAAATGGTGCCCTATGAAGCGTTCTATAGACGGAGGTGTCGTACTTCTACTTGCTGGACAGAATTGGGTAAGCGTCAGGTGTAAGGTCTGGAATTGGTTTCGGAGATAGAGGAGAAAGTTAAGTTAATTCAAAATCGGTTGAAGAAAGCGTGCAACAGGCAAAAATCCTATACTGATTTGAAGCGTAAGGATATAGAATTTGCAGTGGGTGATCAAGTCTTCCTGAAAGTTTCACCGTGGAAGAAGGTAATGAGGTTTGGATGGAAGGGCAAGCTAAGTCCTAGGTTCATCGGGCCTTACCGGGTATTGAAATGTGTTGGACCAGTGGCATATCAGCTTGAGTTGCCTACAGAATTAAGGCAGATACATGATGTGTTCCATGTCTTGATGTTGAGGCGTTACTGTTCTAATTTGTCTCACATTATGCCGCTGGAGGAGATTGAAGAAGACCGGACTTATCCTTTGAGGAGGAACCAGTTTAGATCTTAGATCGAGACGTTAAGGTGCTGAGAAGGAATCAGTCCCGTTGGTCAAAGTCTTGTGGCGAAATCACGATGTGGAAGAGGCGACGTTGAAACCAGAGGATGTTATGCGACAGCAGTACCCTTATCTCTTTTGACCAGGTAAATTTCGCGATTGAAATTTCTTTAAGGAAGGTAGAACTGTAACATTCGAGAATTAGGGGCTTTGCATCTGTTATGTTTCTGTGTGTTTGGTATGCTTTATTTGTTAATTTGTTGTGTTTTGGGGGCCCCGAAAAGGCTCGGGGCTAAGCCAAAGCCTTGGTAAAATTTCAAATTTTGGGCACTTTAGGGGAGAGCTAGTTGGGTTAGGCTTTAAGAATGATTGCTTGTGTTTGTTGACACAAGAAAAGAAGTGGCAAAGTGGCAAGGATACGCCACTTAGGATGCAGGTAAGTGACGCCACAAGGGGGCAGTGAAAGAGTAGGTTCGAGTCGCATGGTCTGCCTTTTTGGTGTTCATTTTGGCCTCAAGATGAGAGGTGATGGATTCGGCTAGGGACTTTGAAGAGTGGGAGTGGAATAATTCAAACATTTTAAATAAGTGGTGGAGAGGCATTTGGGGAGTTGAATTAGTCAAACCGATTTGAATGATGGGAGGATAGTGAATGTAGGAGAAAAGTGTGGGATTTGAGGCTTGGTGAGAATGTTGGCCGATGTGGAAGCTTGTTAGGGGGAGTTGGATTCGGGTTAGTGATAGCTAGGGGTGTGCCGAAACCTAGCCTAGTTGCTTTTGACATTTTCAGTTTTGAGAGTGAAGGTGTACCGTTTTTGGGTGCATTTTGGGTAGATTAACTTTCAAGGTGCCGTATGTTCTTAACCCTTTTCATTTTTGGCAAGTAATCACTTTTTAGAAAGCATCATTTGTTCTTTCTTTTGCTCTCGAATCAAATCATTTTCATTGGTGTTTAGTCGAATTCCTTCACACCATTTCGGTTCTTGCTTTTACAACCTTCTTTTTCTTTTGCTTCATACTTACTTTACCCTTCACTTCCCCTTAGCCAAACCCTCCTATCACCATCTTCCTTGTCAAGCCGAAATTCTCCCTCCCCTCTACCATTTTCTATTCTAGTAGAACATAAGTGTAGTGTGTGGTGCTTTCTTCATTTCTTTTGCTTCCATTTGTTTCTTATAGCCGAATCTTCATTTCACTCTTTGGTGAGTAATTAATCTCTCTCTTCTATTTCTTCTACTCAAAGCCGAATCTCTGACTGTTCATTTTTCTTCGTTCGTTCTAGTTTCAGTGGGTTACCGTCACTCATTCCCTAACTTTCTCAAATCGATTTCTTCCTGTCTGGTGGTAAGCATCTTCTTTTTTTTCGATTCTTTCTTATTACCTTGCTGGTTGTTAAACCGAAGGGGTTAACTTGGTACTTTGGGTGCTTTGGCCGAATGTAGAAGGGGCTTCATATTCGTATTCTTTTCTGAATCTGGCCTATGATTGGAAGATTCTTGGTAAGTGTGGTTGGCCGAATAGTGGTAAGGGATTATTTATCAACTGGTTTTGCCGAAAGGCTACTTCTTCTAATTTTGGGGGACTGATTCTAATGTGGAGATTGTGTAGGGACTCAGCCGATTTCTTAATCCAAGCCTGATGTTTTCGATTTCTATCGATCTAGGTAAGAAACCTCTTCGTTTGAGCGTGTATTCTTACTTTTATCTTCTTCAATGCCTTAACCCGGTCTTCTAACCAAGATCTCTTTCATGGAATCGAATACTAGCCAAGCAAATGAGGGGGTTGGACTCGTAGTCCCTACCCTAAGTTCAAAAACTGTGCGGTGTCTTCCATTCAAGACTTTTCACCGGGTTGTGGGCTGACTTCGGAGCGGGATAAGCAGATCGCTGTGATCCCTACGAGTGAAGGTGTTAACCATATTGATAGTGTAGTTTTTCGTGTTTACAGGTGTGTAATTTGCACACCTTCTTTGTACATTATTAATATATATATTTATGTTGTTTGGAAAGCCAGAAACGTAGTAACAGTCATTGTGTACCCATAAAGGGTAAAAATCGTAACACGAGGTGCATTCATTCTCTGAATATACTTGATAAGTGTTGTCGTTACATGAATATGCATATACCTTGAATATCTTGAGTATGCCATTAAATGTTGCATTTACATTACTATGATCATATGTTGCGCAGACATGGGGGGATATGATTATGATGAAAGGGGCAGTGTATTTCGGTGGCTTGGCCACATGTTTCGATGACATTGTCACACTATTTTGGTGGCTCTGCCAGATATTTCAGTGATGTTGTCACAATATTTCGGTGGCTATGCCGCATGTTTTGGCAATGAGCAGCTGACTGCAGCATGACTGCCATCGATGGTGTGTAGCGGTGAGGGTCGATTGTAGAAATCCCCACTAGTGTGATTGGCAGGAACGGGTGGTGTGTAGCAGATGGAAATTTAGGTTAGGTTGAGTTTTTGCATCATGTTGCATATGTTATCTGCTATTCTGTACTGTAGGGCTAAGGCCCAATCCGATTTTGAATGGGCTTCGCCCAATGTGATTATGAAAAATGGGCTAAGGCCAAGATGGTTAATGAATGGGCTTGGGCCCAATGCTGGTGATTGGAAATTGCACACTGAGTCTTTTGACTCGCCCTCTTTGCTTAACGTTTTGCAGGTAGTACATAATGAAGTGGACCGGGTCGGAGAGGACTACAAGGTGGCCATGCACGATTTTCATTCTTTTTAAATTAAACTTTACTTATCTTTAAATTTTTGGGATTCTATGTTGTAATAAGGCCACTATTAATTTGGTTTAAAATTTTGATTTTAAGTTTTTGACGCTTTAAATATAAGATAATTGATGTGACGTTTTTCAAAATACAAATAAAGTTTTTCATACAATTTAATTAACGGGTTTACAAACTGATTTTTCCTACGACAACCTTCGAGCTTGATCAGATGTAATAACATGTGTTTTCAAATGTCACCTATACACAAGGATTTGGCTAATTAAGTTTTTCCTTAAATGAATAATGAGTTCTCAATTGAACCACGAAACTTGGTGTTTTAAAAAAAACTTAAAATTTTTGAAGTTCGTGATATTCTATAAAATTCCTTTCAAGTGACATGCTAGATCCGGTCGAGGTGTTTGGGTCAAGTTTGGGGTGTTACAATTTGGTATCAGAGCATGGTTTTAAAAGCTCGGCCATGGGTTTTGGGTTTAAAACGTTTTCTAAGAGATGGTTTAGACAGAAAATGCATATGTTCATGTTTTTTGAAAGTATGGCACCTTAGTCTCTGGCTCGAGTCTACAAGGTAAGTGTTCTGATTGTTAGGTGAATATATTATGTGAATATATTGCTATGGATGTTAGAATTAAGAAACCCTACTCTAGAGATGAAAACCTGTAGGTATATGTATGTTTTGCAGAAAACTACTTAAAACTCTATTCTCATAAAATTACTCATTAATCAGCAGTGGAAAGAAAATCTAATGCATAAAATTTGTAAAACAGACTAAGATGAAATGGTAGACATGAGTGCCAGAGGGTGTGGACGTGTTGCACGCGGCCGTGGTAGAGGCCGGGGTGTTGAGGCTGAGTTCTCGAAAACAAGGCATGAGCCTGAAGGTGAAGCGCCAACATCACCTGTGGTACAAGCGAGATCGCAAGATAGAACTAGTGGGGATGATGCCCTATATCAAGCAATGCTGTGTGTGTTTGAGAGAGTTGCTGGGGCAAGCACTGGGATAGTATCTCATAAATCCATTCCTGAGCAACTTCGAGCAAACAAAGATGAAATGTCTAGGGGTATCTCTGTAGTGGCCCCAAATGTAGCTAAATATTGGCTAGAGGTAGTCGAGAGGATTATGGATGATCTAGACTGCACGGCATAGAGGAAAAATTGAAAGGAGCGGTGTCTCTTTTTGGGATGAGGCATATCAGTGGTGGCTTAAAATAAGAGAGGGTACTCCAGTGGATCGAATTAACTGGGATTTCTTTAAGATGACATTTTAAGAGAAGTACGTTGGGGCCAGTTATGTGGATTCTCAAGGAAAGCATTCTTGAATTTGGTACAATGGGGCAAATTCGTAGCTGAGTACGAGGCAGAATTTCTTTGCCTAAGCCGTTATGCCTGAGGTATAATGGCGACTGACTATGAGCGCTGCCTGCGGTTCAAAGATGGGTTGCGGGATGAGTTGAGGGTATTGATAGCTCTGCAGCGAGAGAGGGACTTTGCTGTGTTAGTTGAAAAAGCTAAAATAGCCAAAGAAGTAAAGTGAACTGAGAGACAAAATAAGGATAAAGATCGAGGTAAAAGCAAGAGATGTTTTGGGTCATCAAGATCATCTAGGGGTTTTCAAAAAAGGCCTAGGTTTGATGGGCCAGCTCGAGTTCGGCGCCTGCCGCGGTAGGTCAATTTCGTCCATGTGCTTAGTGTGGGAAGATGCATCCGGGGGAATGTTGGAAAAGAACTGGGGGATGTTTTAAGTGTGGGTCTAAGGATCATATGATTAGAGTTTGTCCACAGGAGTTGGATAAGGTGCGGCCATTAGGTCAGGGTTTTACTCAGTTCAGGAATAGTGGGTAGCAACTGCCGAGAGGTCGTGGTTCAGTTGGAAGGGGAAATGGTTTTGGTCGAGGTCGTGGAACATCGGGCAGGGGTGTCGGTAATGCAAAAGCCAGATAGCCAGGTCTAGTCTATGCAGCTCGTCGGCGAGAGGATGGCGATGCACTGAACGTCATAACGGGTACGTTTCTTATAGCTGATAAACCATTTCTTTCTTTGATTGATGTTGGATCGACCCACTCTTATGTTGCTTGTACTGTATCTGAGACTTTAAGTATAGAATCTGAAATAGCTGCTAGAGAGATGACTGTGGTTAGTCTTTTAGGACAATCCGTGGTAGTGAACAAATTATTTAGAGATGTGCCTTTTGAAATTCGAGGAGTTTTGTTTCCAGGTGACTTAATGGAATTACCATTCGGGGAGTTTGATCTCATCTTAGGCATGGATTGGGTGGTTAGACATCGTGCTAAATTGGATTGCGCGACTAAACAAATGGTGTTGAGTACCCTAGAGGGCGAAGAAGTGGTTGTAATAGGGGAAAGAAGGAATTACTTGTCTAACGTGGTCTCCGTGTTAAGGGATGTTAAGATGCTTCGAAAAGGGTGTAGGGCATTCCTAGCTTTTATCAGTGCACTGGATGCAAAGAAAGTGACTGTTAGTGAGGTTAGAACAGTAAAAGAATTCGAGGATGTCTTTCTTAAGGAGCTTCCAAGGTTACCTCCGAATCGTGAAGTGGAGTTTGGAATTGAGCTACTTCTGGGTACAGCTTCGGTTTCCATCGCCCCTTATAGGATGGCGCCGAAGGAGCTGGTGGAACTTAAAGCCCAGATTCAGGAGCTGTTGGATCATGGTTTTATCAGACCAGGTGTGTCTCCATGGGGAGCACCATTGTTGTTTGTGAAGAAGAAGGACGGGTCGATGCGTATGTGCATTGACTTCCTCCAGTTGAATAAGTTGACGATTAAGAACAAGTACTCTCTGTCGACGATTGACAATCTATTTGATCAGCTCAAAGGGGCTTCGATCTTTTCAAAGATAGATTTGAGGTCAGGATATCATCAGCTCAAGGTCAAGGAAGCGGATATTTATAAGACGATGTTTTGAACTCGGTATGGTCACTATGAGTTTTTAGTGATGCCGTTTGGGTTGACGAATGTGCCAGCTGCATTTATGGATATGATGAACCAGATATTCCAACCTATCTAGATCAGTTTGTTGTGGTATTCATAGATGACATCCTAGTATATTCCAAGACGTAAGAAGAGCACAATCGCATCTTCATGTGGTTCTGCAGATTTTGAGGGAGAAGAAGCGGTACGCCAAATTAAGTATGTGTGAATTTTGGTTGAAAGAAGTTACCTTCTTGTGTCATATTGTATCTAGATAGGGGATTAGGTTTGATCCCCAAAAGATTGAAGCTGTGTTGGACTGGAAACTGCCTAATTCTATGGCCGATATTTGAAGTTTGCTTGGGTTAGCTGGGTACTATAGAAGGTTTGTTGAGGGATTCTCCTTAATTACGACACCCTTACCTAAGTTGTTGCGGAAAGGGGTACCATTTGTTTGGGCTGACAAGCAGCAGGAAAGTTTTGAGAAGTTGAAGAAGATCTTAACGGAGGCTCCGATTTTGATTCAGCCTGAGGCTGGGAAAGAGATTGTTGTATATTGTTATGCTTCACATACGGGGTTAGGGTACGTGTTAATGCAAGACAGGAGAGTGGTTGTGTATGCGTCTCGGCAGTTAAGACCACATGAGATAAACTATCCCACGCATGATCTGGAGTTGGCTACGGTAGTGTTCGCTCTGAAGATCTAGAGACATTACCTGTATGGGGAGAAGTTCGTTATCTACATCGATCACAAGAATTTGAAATATCTCCTTACTTAGAAGGAGTTGAATTTAAGACAGTAGAGGTGGATTGAGTTGTTGAAGGATTATGACTGCTCGATTGAATACCATTTGAGTAAAGCTAACGTGGTGGCAGTTGCGTTAAGTCGGAAGGTAATATCGGATTTGAGGGCAATGTTTGCCCATATCAGCCTGTATGATGATGGTTTGTTAACTGAACTTCAGGTAAAGCTGACATGGATAACTCGGATTAAAAAGAAGTTGATGTGGGCACATCCAGGCTAATCAAGGAGGCTAATCCAAAAGTTTTTCCATTAGGGCCTATCACACGATCTAAGGCAAAGAAATTCAAGAAAGTTCTTTCTTTAGCTTGTGCTAAAGTTTCTGAATCTTTTGAAAGTGAATGTGCCTTAGAAGATAAGTTTTATAGTGTGTTGCATGCTGATATGTGACATACTTATGCCATACCACTTATATTGGTGTGTTTAGTATGTATATATTATTCTAAGTATGTTTTGATAGTATTTGTATTGTCTTCAAGTTATTTGTGTGTTAACGAATAAGTGTTTACTTGTTTACAACTTATTAGACTATGTTATATTAAGTTTTCATAACTGTGATAAGTATTATATTGTTTTGTAACATGTACACGAAAGGACTCTAGCTCACGAGCGAATATGTAGCTCAGCTTCACCTCAGGACAACTCAGAGGCTTGTTTCCCAGCTCAATTCAACTCAGAGTGCTCTACACCAGCTCATGTCAGCTCATTTCATTTTTAGCTAGCTGAATTCAGCTCAGCTCAGCTCCAATCAGCTCACCTCTAGCTGCACTAGCTCATTTCTAGCTCCATTAGCTCAACTTTAGCTGACAAGTCCAGACGTAGGTGAATAGTGTCCTACGTGTTGGGGAGTATACCAATGCACATGTGGCAACTTAGGTGGCATCCAAGCATGTGGATGTGCATGTACCAACCTTGAACACATGTGGTGCACATGTGTGACAAAAAACCAGCCCATTCTTGTGCATTTGTGCGGCAATTGAAGAGATAAGAACAAGGGAAGTTGTGTGTTTGAATTTCAAACGAAATTAGCACATATTTAAAGTGACAAACATGCCAACTTACTCTTTTTTTTACTTGGCTACAAAGTAATCCCACTCAAAAGGAGTTATTTCAATTCAAATTTAAATTTTAAACTCCTTTAATGTTAGCCACACAATGTAATTTGGTCACCTCTTCATTTCTTTTATATATTTGTAACTTCAAACATTGTTAAGATACATAGTCTTTTGGAAATAAAAATTACTTTGTGAGTTTTTCTCTCAATTTCGGTTCTTTTAGTTGAACTTCTTTCTTGACATTTCAATTCTAAATTATTGTGTTAATCTTGTGATACTTCGGGTTCCTAGATCAATATTTAGTGGGTCCAAGTCCATTGACGTAGAATATATTCGATTCAGGTTTGCATAACCGATTACGCGACTTCTTTTGAGTTCTTTGTTATTCAAATTTCCAGCCAGTTCCTGCATTATTTTTGCCATTTTTTTTTTGAATGTTCAAGGCTACCATGGATGAATTTTGAAGCATTCATCTTCTACCTTCTTCAAATATGTCTAGAAATTTTGGCAACTTTTTTTCTTCTTCAAATCTGTTCAATTTTTTTTAAATAAAGCTAAACCAACCTCTTTGTTTTGTTTAATTTCAGGGAAGTGCTTGCTACAATCCTAGATCCATAAACATTCAAGATCGTTGCTTCACCAAGCAACGCCTTATCAGAAGCAGTTGTAGACGGTGTCTTGAGTGCTCGACTTCTGCAAGTATAGAATGGTGGGATAGAGGATTTTAATTTGAATAGTGATGGGGTTTTGTGCTTCCGTAAAAGGGTCTGCGTGTCGAAAGATGCGGAGTTAAGACAAATGATTCTTCAGGAGGCACATAGTAGCCCTTACGTTATGCATCCTTGAGGGAATAAGATGTACTGGGATCTGCGTAAATAGTTTTAGTGGCTTGGTTTAAAATGAGAGATTCCGAGTTTTTGGGTAAATGCTTGACGTATCAGCAAGTGAAAGCGGAGCATCTGTTGCCTTCAAGGTTGTTACAGCTGGTGAAGATTCCACAGTGGAAATGAGAGAGAATCACGATGGACTTTGTTAGTAGGCTACCTCTTATGCCTCCTAAGAAAGATTCGATAGGGGTGATTGTGGATCAATTGACAAAGTCCACCTATTTCATACCTTTTTGTGTTGACTATTCTCTGTAGAAGCTAGGTAAGCTATATGTGGCAGAGATTGTAAGGTTGCATGGGGTACCAGTGTCGATCATATCAGATAGGGACCCGAGGTTTATGTCGCATTTTTGGAAGGCGCTGCATCAGGCATTGGGTACAAGACTAGACTTCATCACAGCTTTTCATCCATAAACTGATAGTCAGTCTGAGAGGGTAATTCAGATATTGGAGGACATGTTGAGAGGTTGTGTCATTGACTTCAGGGTTAGTTAGGAAGAGTTTTTACCGTTGGCAGAATTCGCATACAACAACAGCTACCAGTCTAGTATTCAGATGGTGCCCTATGAAGCGTTGTATGGACAGAGGTGTCGTACTCCTACTTGCTGGATAGAATTGGGTGAGTGTCAGGTGTCGGGTCTGGAATTGGTTTTGAGACAGAGGAGAAAGTTAAGTTGATTCAAACTCAATTGAAGGAAGCGTCCGACATGCAAAAATCCTATGCTAATTTGAAGCATAAGGATATAGAATTTGTAGTGGGTGATTAAGTATTCTTGAAAGTTTCACCGTGGAAGAAGGTAATATGGGTTGGACGGAAGGGCAAGTTAAGTCCCAAGTTCATCGGGCCTTATTGGGTATTGAAACGTATGGGACTAGTGGCATATCAGCTTGAGTTGCCTACAAAATTGAAGCAGATACATGATGTGTTCCATGTCTCGATGTTGAGGCGTTACCGTTTTGATCCATCTCACATTGTGCTAGTGGAGGAGATGGAAGTAAGACCGGACCTATCCTTTAAGGAAGACCAGTGTAGATCTTAGATTGAGACGTTAAGGTGCTGAGAAGGAAATTAGTCCCGTTGGTTAAAGTCTTGTGGTGAAATCAGGGTGTGGAAGAGGCGACGTGGGAGCCAGAGAATGTTATGCGACAGCAGTACCCTCATCTCTTTTGATCAGGTAAATTTTGCGACCGAAATTTCTTTGAGGGGGTAGAACTGTAACATCCGAGAATTAGGGGCTTTGCATCTGTTATGTTTCTATGTGCTTGGTATGCTTTATATGTTAATTTTTTGTGTTTGGGGGGCCCCGTGAAGGCTCGGGATTAAGCCGAAGCCTTGGTGAAATTTCAAATTTTTGGCACTTTAGGGGAGAGCTAGTTGGGTCAGGCTTTAAGGATGATTGCTTGTGTTTCTTGACACAAGAGAAGGAGCGGCAAAGTGGCAAGGAGACGCCACTTAGGATGCAGGTAAGTGATGCCACAGGGGAGCAGTGAGGGAGCAGGTTCAAATCGCATGGTCTGCATTTTTGGTGTTTATTTTGGCGTCAGGATGAGAGGTGATGGATTCGGCTAGGGACCTTGAAGTGTGGGAGTGGAATAATTCAAACATTTTAAATAAGTGGTGGAGAGGCATTTGGGGTGTTGAATTATTCAAACCGATTTGAATGATCGGAGGATAGTGAATGTAGGAGAAAAGTGTGGGATTTGAGGCTTGGTAAGAATGTTGAACGGTGTGGAAGCTTGTTAGGGGGAGTTGGATTCGGGTTAGTGATATCTAGGGGTGTGCCGAAACCTAGCCTAGTTGCTTTTGACATTTTCGATTTTGAGAGTGAAGGTGTGTCGCTTTTTGGTGCACTTTGGGTAGCTTAACTTTGAAGGTTCCATATGTTCTTAACCCTTTTAATTTTCGACAAGTAATCTCTTCTTAAAAAGTATCATTTGTTCTTTCTTTTGCTCTCGGATCAAATCATTTTCTTTGGTGTTTAGCATAATTCCTTCACACCATTTTGATTCTTACTTTTACAACCCTCTTTTTCTTTTGCTTCATACTTACTTTACCCTTCACTTCCTCTTAGCAAAACCCTCCTATCACCTTCTTCTTTGTCAAGTCGAAATTCCCCCTCCCCTCTACCATTTTCTATTCTAGTCAAACATAAGAGTAGTGAGTGGTGCTTTCTTCATTTTTTTTGCTTCCATTTGTTTCTTATAGCCGAATCTTCATCTCACTCTTTGGTGAGTAATTAATCTTTCTCTTCTATTTCTTTTACTCAAAGATGAATCTTTGACTGTTCATTTCTCTTCATTTGTTCTTGTTTCAGTGGGTTGCTGTCACTTATTCCCCTAACTTTCTCAAATTGGTTTCTTCCTGTTTGGTGGTAAGCATCATCTTCTTTTTTGATTCTTTCTTATTCCCTTGCTGGTTGTTAACTTGGTACTTTGGGTGCTTTGGCTGAACGTAGGAGGGGCTTCATGTTCGTATTCTTTTCAGCGTCTGGCCTACGGTTGGAAGATTCTTGGTAAGTGTGGTTAGTCAAATAGTGGTAAGGGATTATTTATCAACTAGTTTGGCCAAAAGACTACTTCTTCTAATCTATGTTTGGGGGATCGATTCTAATGTGGAGAATGTGTAGGGACTCAGCCAATTTCTTAATCCAAGCCTGAAGCTTTCGGTTTCTGTCAATCTAGGTAAGAAACCTCTTCGTTTGAGCGTGTGTTCTTACTTTTATCTTCTTCAATGCCTTAACTTGGTCTTTTGACCAAGATCTCTTTCATGGAATCGAATACCATCCAAGCAAAAGAGGGGGTTGGACTCATAGTCCCTACCCCTAAGTTTAAAAAACGTGCGATGTCCGCCATTCGAGACTTTTCGACAGGTTGTCGGCTGGCTTCGGAGCGGGATAAGCAGATCGCTGCGATCCCTATGAGTGAAGGTGTTAACGAGATTGATAGTGTAGTTCTTCATGTTTACAGGTGTGTAATTCCCATACCTTCTTTGTACGTTATTAATATATATATGTATGTTGTTTGTAAAGCCGAAAACGTAGTAACAATCATTGTGTACCCATAAAAGGTAAAAATCGCAACACCAGGTGCGTTCATTCTCTAAATATACTTGATAAGTGTTGTCGTTACATGAATATGCATATACCTTGAATATCTTGAGTATGCCATTAAATGTTGCATTTACATTACTATAATCATATGTTGCATGTACATGGGGGGATATGATTATGATGAAAGGGGCAGTGTATTTCGGTGGCTTTGCCCCATGTTTGATGACATTGTCACATTATTTCGGTGGCTCTGCCACATATTTTAGTGACGTTTTCACAATAATTTGGTGGCTATGCCACATGTTTTGGCGATGAACAGCAGACTGCAGCATGACTGCCATCGATGGTTTTTGGCGATGAGGTCGATTGTAGAAATCCCCACTGGTGTGATTGGCAGGAACGGGTGGTGTGTAGTGGATGGAAATTTAGGTTGGGTTGGGTTTTTGCATCTTCTGCTACTCTGTACTGTAGGGCTAAGGCCCAATCTGATTTCGAATGGGCTTCGTCCAATGTGATTATGAAAAAGGGGCTAAGGCCCAGATGGTTAATGAATGGGCTTGGGCCCAATACTAGTGATTGGAAATTGCACACTGAGTCTTTTGGCTCACCCTCTTTGCTTAACATTTTGCAGGTAGTACATAATGCAGTGGACCGGGCCGGAGAGGACTACCAGGTGGCCATGCACAACTTTCTTTCTTTTTAAATAGAACTTTACTTATTTTTAAATTTTTGGGATTCTATGTTGTAATAAGGCCCCTATTAATTTGGTTCAAAATTTCAGTTTTAAGTTTTTGAAGCTTTAAATATAAGATAATTGATGTGACGTTTTTATAAAATGCAAATAAAATTTTTCATACAATTTAATTAACGGGTTTACAAACAGATTTTTCTTACGACGACCCTCGAGCTTGATCAGATGTAATAACATGTGTTTTCAAATGTCACCTAAACACAAGGATTTGGCTAATTAAGGTTTTCCTTAAATGAATAACGAGTTCTCAATTGAACCACTAAACTTTGTGTTTTAAAAATAACTTAAAATCTTCTGAAGTTTGTAATATTCTATAAAATTCCTTTTAAGCGACATGCCAGATCCGGTCGTGGTGTTTGTGCCGGGTTTGGGGTGTTACATTTAGGATAATTGGGGGTCTTCTATTGCCTGAAAAATCACAAAATATTGTACATTTAAGGTGGCTTCTACAACTTGTGGACTTAAAAGGACCATGCCAACTCAATTAAGGATTAGTGGTGTTGGCGACGTTCTACCGAGAGATGTGTCAAGTGACACAAAACAAAAAATTAAAATCGGTGGTTGCATGCTCCAACTACTATCATGGGCGTGGTACTGACTGC
This sequence comes from Gossypium rotundifolium, assembly GCA_025506655.1. Classification (NCBI taxonomy): domain Eukaryota; kingdom Viridiplantae; phylum Streptophyta; class Magnoliopsida; order Malvales; family Malvaceae; genus Gossypium; species Gossypium rotundifolium. The sequence continues at coordinate 63,134,806 of CP106726.1, forward strand.
CATTTTCACGTTGAACGCCCCAAATTTGGGCCTAGTAGAATTGGGCCTATTGGGCCTTGGGCGTAAGAGCGTTCAAAATTTTTTAGAATAAGAGAATGGCACTAATGCAAGTTGGATCTATTAGATGAGTGATTTTGGAAGGTCAGGGGCTTCCATGAAGTCTCGGGATCAAACCTGGGCTTTAGGAAAAATTTTTGTTTTAGATGAATAAAACCCTAGGAGTAAGTAAGTAGGCTTTAATAATAAATTAGGGTAAAATAAGACACAAAAGAAGTTGTGGTCTAGTGGCAAGTGATGCCACATGGGAGACAAGGAAGTGACGCCATAGAGGAAGAAAGGGGTCCAAGGTTCAAGTCTTGGCACTTGCAATTCATTTTGATCTCCTTTTAAATGAACTTAGACTTTTGCCCATAGGTTTATATTTAGTTGCACATGTTGTAAGTCGCAAAAGGATTTTGTGTTGTGGTGGCATGTAACGTCTAGAGCATAGGAGAGGGAAAAGGTTTGAATTCCATTGCAAGCAAAAAGGGATATTTATTTTGCTAAGTTGGGACGACAAGTGTTTGTGATGGAATTAAACTCTGCTGAAGGAGGGATCCCACATCGGGAAGCTAGCATGAGGGAAGGTGAGAAGCTGGCTTTAAATAGAGCAATCTATAAGGAGAGTAAGCATACCTTGGTTGGTTTTTGGGCATAGATGTGATCAGATCGCGGATTAGCTTCAGATTCCTATCAACCGTGTATTTTGCACTACTCTAGCTGTAGAGCGGCAAATGCCGAAGTGCCGATCACACGGTGATGGTAGCCACACGAGCGTGCGAGCACACGTGTAGGAGCTTCGACGCAATAGTTGAGGCCATCATGAGTGTTTTTGTGGGTTTAGGCTATTTGGGCCACGAAGGGCCGAAAGGGGCCATGTGGGGCCAATGGGCTCATGGACCTAATCGGATAAGTTGTGTGATTGTGTAGTAAATATTGGACTAGTCTATGTGAATCTTATATCTATGGCTAGATTTGGGCTAAATGGGCCACACAAGCGTGTGGGCTCATCTTGGTCGAGAATGAGCCCTAGGCCCAATCGCATCGTTATCTCGTTTCTTCCTATTAGTGTGATTGGTTAGTTTGTGGTTGTGATTTAAGCATTCGTATTGACTCCAGTTCTGTTAGATCGTGTTCTTGATGAGCAAAGGGGATTTTAGCCATAGGGGACGACAAAGGTACCAGTAGAGACTGTGCACATAGCCTTCACTCCCAAGTTTAAGCGGCGTAGGCTGTCAGCGATTCAGGATTTTTCACCTGGATGCAGAAGGGTGTCGGCATCAAACTTTGGTTTAACTAGGCAAATCAGAGTTGATCGTTCTAGTGAAGGTAAGTGATAGTAAATCTTATAGTTAGGTGTTTGGAATAGAGATCTCCCAATTCTTGGCTAATTGAGTTAAATGGGTGTTATGTTTAGTATAGGTAAAGGTGCTTGTGATTATTTAGTACTTTACGTCATAAGGTGTGTAATCTCACACTCTGTTATTCTGTTAATGCTATGATCTGTGAATCGGCTAAAAGCTGAAATACCGAAATACCCTCTATAGGTAAAGTTATCGAAATACCCTCTATGGGTAAAGTTATCGAAATACCCTCTATGGATAGAATTATCGAAATACCTCTGAAGGGTAAGATTACTAAAATACCCCTGAAGGATAGGATTTACTGAAATACCCTTATAAGGTAAAATGACTGACTTAGATTATGAGTTGTACAGATTTGACTGGGATTGTATGACTGTGTTTTAACTAACTTGATGGTGGTTGTATGACTGAGTTCTCGTAACTCACCATTTGTCTTTAACTGTGTAGGTAATCCCCAGCCTTGGAGGATTTGGAGCTGTGAGGGACTCGGAGAAGACCACACACTGCTTATGCTTGCTGTTTTGATTATTTACTTTTAAATATTTTGATTTGGGTTGTAATAAGGCCATTGGGATTATCTTTTAACTTTTATTTGGTACTTCTTTTAATTACAACTGTTAGTCTATTAAACACGGGTTTTAAAACAATAACTATTGTTTTCAAAATATCCCATTTCCTCAACTGTTTACGTCAGACTTCCGTAACATAACCAAGTTTTAAAAATAATAATATTTTGGCGAGGGAGTGACTTTGAGAAAATTTTGTTTTGTTAGTAAGCAATGAAATCCGAGGTTTTTAAATGGTAAAGAGATTTAAACAAGTAGGGTTTCAATGAAAACGTCGCTTTTGAAAAATGTTTCAATGTGACACGCCAAATTCGGGTCTAACTTCTAGGCCAGGTTTGGGGTGTTACACACGTCCTCAAGTTGACTACCTTTATACATTCCCACTTGTAACAAGGAAAAATTCATTAGATAATATATTACCATAATAATTTTTTTTAAAATTTAAATTATTGTATTAATATATTATTTCAATAGGTGGAACCATGGGTCGAGTTATGTGGGATTATCGAAGGAGTTTCAAGATATACAGCTCCTGTTAAATTAAAGATCGTAAGTGAAGGTTAGTATTTCTAACATTTTAATTATATAATATTGACGCAAGGATTTAACAATTATTAATAAGTATATAACATAAATGATTGTTTTGTACTATAGTTTGAATGGACACCATACTCCGATCTAAGAATTCAAGCATGCTTCCCTTTTGAATTCTTGGTGAATCCCAACATCTGGCACGTGAAGGTGCCATTGATAGTTTACGCTATGGTGGAGATGCGCAAATTTGATTGAGTATGCAATAGTTCGGGTTTAGGAAAACTATTCCACTGCCACCCCAAGACATCAAAAACGTGCACAATATCAACTTGCGAGGGAGAACCGAGAATGTCACACCTCATTTAAAATTAATTATTATCAATTCTTGAACAAGTGTGGATTCTAGCCTAGTGGTTAAGAATAGGCTAGGCCTCTCTAGTGACCCAAGTTCGATTCCTCCACTCCTTATTATTATTTTTTTTAAAAAATTAGCATTTAAATTCTTTGTCAACACCCCTTTGCCATCCCCCCTTGTTGCCATATGGAAAGATTCTTTCCTCCATTAGTTTAATCCCCCTTCCTTCTTTAGCCCCTTTTGTATTCCACATGTTTCCCCTTCCTTCCATTTCTTTCCCACCTTTTACTCCCTTTAATTTTTCTTCCTTTGACCCCTCCTTTAGTTGTTTCTTGCATCTAGTATAGAAAAAATATTTTTGTTTCATCTTTGTTTACTTTCTTCCCCTCTTTTCTCTCTTCCTCCTCCTGTACCACTTGAGCCACCGCATACTTTTGATTTTGGCCACCATTCCACCACCCTTAACCACCGAATTATAACTTAAACACCAAGTATGGCATGGACCGTGGTTGTCGAAGCAGGCGAGAGGTCTTTGGGCATCTTGAGGCGACGACCACTACGGTTTATCTTTGCACGTCACTGAGAGGATGGAGACACCCCAGATTTTATTACTGGTACGTTCTTTATCTATAATGTACCTTATAATGCACTGATTGATGTTGGGTCTACGCATTTGTATATAGCATGCTCGGTATCTGAAACTTTGGGTTTAATGGTTGAAACCACTGCTAGTGAGGTTACTGTATTGAGTCCTTTAGGACAGTCAGTTAAGGTAAACAAATTGTTCAGAGATGTACCTCTGGAGGTCCAAGGAACCATCTATCTGGTGGATTTAATGGAACTTTCTTTTGGAGAATTTGACTTAATACTAGGCATAGATTGGCTAGTTAAGCATCAAGTGAATTTGGATTGTGCTACTAAACGGGTGGTACTGAAAACTGTGGAGGGTGACGAGATGGTAGTAATTGGAGAGCGTTGAAATTATTTGTCAAATGTGATTTCTACCTTGAAGGCCAAGAAATTGGTTCGGAAGTGTTGTGAGGCATATATAGCATACATCAATGTTGTGGATTCTAAGGTTTTGTTTATTAAAGACATCAGAACAGTTAAAGATTTTTTGTGTAATGCCCCAAAATATAAGGTCTTTAATTTTTCATGTCCTAACCAAATTGCCTGTTTTCTTTAATGTCTAAGTGTTTTGGGGATTTTAAGAAGCTTGGGTTCAAGTATGGCCTTTGGAAAAATTTTTATTTTTGCTCTTTTGAAAACCTAGATGTTAGATTAAAGGGCATATATATTAAATGTGCTTGGTTTGTGACACAAGAGATCTTGTGTTGTGGTGGCAAGTGGCGTGTTGGGACATGTGAGTGGGAGTGATGGCAAGCAAGGAGCATTTATTTTGCTAACAGGAGATGACAAGAGTTTGTAGTGGTTTTGAACTCTGTTGTATGATAGTTTGAACTGGTCTTGTGAGTGGTTGTAGAGAATATCATGGAGTAAATCAAGGAGGGATAAGGGGAGTGATTTGTGGTGATTTTCAAGGAGTTTGAGTGAGGGGAGAAGAGTGCCGAATTGGGTAACTTGAGCATGTGAATTCAGCTAGGGGTCATTTGTTGTGCATTTTTGGCAAATTCTGAGTGTGTAAGAGCCTATTTTCCTCTTTGACATTTCGAGTTTTGTTCTTTTGACGGTTCTAGCTTCTTTTCTCTTTAGTGCCATTTTCACAAGTGACCATTTGGGCTCTTTTACTTTCGTCAATTTTGTCTTCAACTTACATTCTTGTTACCTTGTCGAATCCCCCATTCTTAACTTTCTTCTTTCCATTCTTTTTGGAAGTGGAAGAGAGTAACTATGGACTTAGTTAGTGAGCTGCCCCTAATGCCTACTAAGAAGGATGCAGTATGGGTCATCGTGGATCGGTTGACTAAGTCAGCCTATTTCATACCAGTTCGTACTGATTATACTCTGCATAAGATTATACTCTGCATAAGCTAACTAAATTGTATGTGGCTGATATAGTGAGACTGCATGGGGTACTAGTTTCCATACTATCAGATAGAGATCCTCGCTTCACGTCTCAGTTTTGGAAGAAGTTACAATAGGCTTTGGGTACTAGATTGGACTTCAGTACTGCGTTTCATCCTTAGACAGATGGTCAATCAGAGAGGGTGATTCAAATACTAGAGGACATGTTAAGGAGTTGTGTAACAGATTTCTGAGGTTGCCGGGAAGACTATTTACCATTAGTAGAGTTTGTATATAACAATAGCTACCAGTCTAGCATACAGATGGTACCTTACGAGGCATTATATGGCCGTAGGTGTCGTACTCCTACGTGTTGGACTGAGTTGGGCGAGCGACATGTTTTGGGCCTTGAATTGGTTTTTGATATCGAGGACAAAGTTAGATTAATTCAAGATCGATTGAAGGCAACATCTGACAGACAAAAGTCGTATGCGATTTGAAGTGCAAGGAGATTGAGTATTCTGTGGGGGACTTCATCTTTCTTAAAGTCTTGCCATGGAAGAAGGTACTAAGATTTGGATGGGAAGGCAAGTTGAGCCCTAGGTTTATTGGGCCATATCACATACTGAAATGTGTGGGACAGGTTGCCTATCAACTTGAGTTACCTTCAGAGTTGGACCGGATTCATGATGTGTTCCATGTCTCTATGCTGAAGCATTATCGCTCTGATCCCACACACGTGATTTCGACTGAGGAGATTGAGGTTAGACCGGACCTAACTTTTGAGGAGGAACCGATTCAAATTTTAGATCGTCATGTGAAAGTTCTAAGGAAGAAGTGTATCTCGCTGGTTAAGGTACTTTGGCGCAATCACAGCTCAGAGGAGGCCACGTGGGAACACAAAAAGGCGATGCGTCAACAATACCCTCATCTGTTTTGATTAGGTAAATTTTGAGGTCGAAATTTTCTTTTAGGGGGTAGAGTTGTAACGCCCCAAAAATTTAAGTATTTATTTCTGCATGTTTGTAACACAAATATCTATTTGATTTAGTGGTTCAGTGATTTGGGTGTGTTTGGGAGTGTCTAAGAAGTCTTGGGTTCAAGCCTGTGCTTGTGTAAAAAGTTTTTTTTTAGGGAATAAACCCTTGAATATAGTTAGTAGGCTTTTAAATTATTGTGGGTTAAAGCAAACATAAAAACCTGCTGGTCTAGGGGGTAAGTGGCGTGTTACCTATGCCAGTGGACTGAGGTTCAAATCTTGGTGGAGGCAAGGGAGTATTTATTTTGCTATTGTCCCGTGGGGGGAGTTAGAGTTTGACTGAAACATTGAAGTGGTTGAAGAGAATTCAAATTGAGTGGTTGAGGGGAGGTGTGATCAGGTGGAGAGATTTGATGAGGGATTTTAGGAGAAAGCCAAGGGAAATGAGGGGAGAGGGGGTGTTGTGCCAAATTGGGACTGTGGGCACTCATGAATTCGGCCAGAAAGGGAATGCTCCTCATTTTTGGTTTTTCTCTGTATGTGTTTTTCTCACATTTTCTTGAAGGCCGAATGTGGTAGAGGTTTTTGGGCATTCTTCCGTTTCACTTTTGACTACCTTTCTCTTTAGCCAAATACACTTTTCCTTTCTTTTCATCTCATTTTCTTTTCTTTCTCTGTGTTGGCTGAATATTGCCTCTTGTGTTGGCCGAATTTTTCCTCCTTTGATTTCTCTTCTCTTTTTCTCTTCTTCCTAAACCATTTCCCCTTATTATTCCTCTCTAGTTGGTGCCGGACTAATTCAATCGCTATTTTTTCTTCAGTTTAGAAATTACTCTCTGACAAATCGGTAAGAGCACTCGACTCCTTTTTGCTTTCTTTTAATTTGTATCAAGTCTCTTCCTTTCTTACACTGTTAAAGCTGAATAATCTTGTGTTGCTTTCAATTTTCTTAGAACTTCTTGAGGAGTGAAGGAGTCACAAGTGGTAAAGCATTCGAAATCCTTCGTTCTTCACTCGATCAAAGGTAACTATGTGTCTTCCATTGTGGGTAAAGGCAGAATGCTCTTTCCCTTACTTTTGGGGTTCTGTGATGCTGTAAGTTATTACGAATGGATTTAAGCCATGTATAAAAAAATATGATTAATAGAATCCGCTTGTAATGCATCTAGGAGGGCTAAGCCATATTTTCCCAACCAAGGTAAGTTTGGTGCTCACGGGTTGTTCACACGTTTTCGCAAGCAGGTGTGTAAACACTGCCCAAATCGTAAATCGAAAAAAGCCAGAAAATATGACAATTGACGCTACACGAGCGTGCACTCGCTCGTGTGGTAATCTGAAGGCATAAATCATGGGCGTTAGACTGTTGAGGCCACCATGAGCGATTTCGTGGCCTTAGGCTGTTTTGGGCCGTGTGGGCCTAACGGGCTCGTAGGGCTCCACACGGGTAAACCACACAAACATGTGGAGAATATTGGGCCAAGCTGTGTAATTTACATGGCCAAGACCAATTCTGGGCTATGTGGGCCACACGAGCATGTGGGCCCACATGGGCCCACATTATGGGCCTTGGGCCCATTTTCACTGTTTGATTGTTAAGGTTGCACGGGTCACCCGAGACGACTGTGAACCTACTGATGGGTCAGTAAGTATACCTAGACCCCAAACTAATATAAAATGACTGTTATACCCCTATGTGGTAAAATGACTATTATGCCCCTATGTTATAAAATGACGGTATGCTTTATGTTATGTATGACTGTATATGAGCATGCCACGATATATATGTTTCATACATGTACGATATGTTGCATGGGATGGGATTATTATGATTGGAGGAACTGTACTATACTGGAAGCTCTGCTGCAAATATTGTTTAGTGCCGCAACCGGTGCTAATTTTAGAGTGTATGGATGGGTGGGTGATTTTATCCCCAAATGGAGTGTTGGACTGGACGAAGTGGAGTGTAGAGGCTGGTTAGGTATGATTTCTGATTGCATGTTTAAACTGTTACTGTCACTGATTTGGGCTAAGGCCCACACTGATACTGATCTGTAATGGGCTAAGGCCCAACTGAACTGAACTGTTGTTGATGTGGGTTTAGGCCCAGACTGTAATTGATTGCCTAAATGCTTACATGGGGTTACACACTGAGTTTTTGTAAATTCACCCCTCTGTTTATCTATACAGGTAATCCCTAGTCTTAGGCGGATCAGTGTTGCGAGGGATTCGGAGGTGGCCACAGAACCGCACTTGCTTTTATATTTTAGTTTTATTTCCAATAAATTTAATTTGGGTTTTTTTATGTAATAAGGCCTCTTTAAATTTTAACTTTTAATTTGGGATTTTACTTATTTAATTCATACCTAAAAGAAGTAGGACACGAATTTTCAAAAGATAAATGTTTTTCAAAACACCACATTTTCGTAACATTCGATAAAAGCTTCGTACCAAACATTGTTTTAAATATAGCAACAAACTAATATGATCGACAAACTACTAAAAACAACATGAGTTTTAAATGAACAAGATACCTTTAAATTTCACTTATGTTCAGAAACGAGATTTCATATAGAACGGGTTTCTCTAATGAAAGTATGTAACAGCCCGATTTAGACCCTAGTCAGAATAGTGGTTTCGAGACCACAAATTTGATGTCATAAAAAAATATTTTAACATTATTTTCTGTGTTTACAGTATATGAATTAGCCTGTGTGAAATTTTTGTGTGAAGATTTTATCGATTGTATGCTTAATTAGCAAAAAGGACTTAATAGTGTGGAATGAAAAGTTGTGTGCTGGTTGTTAAAGTGCTTAATTGTTGTTGTCTTTGAAATTTGGAGGTTTTATGATGCAAATAGCCCATTATTAAGGATAATGGGTGGAAATGGACTAGAATAAACTTAGTATAATAAAAGTTTATATGTTATCTTATAAGGGTATATTGGTGAATGAATTATTAAAGCTTTAATGATAAAACAAAAAGAAAGATGAAACCATGTTCATCTTCTTGATGCCAAAATTAGAAAAGGAAAAGGAGGAAGAAAAGCTTGAATATTTGGCTAGGGTTAAGCTTGATTTAAGGTATGTTTGAGCTCAGTTTTTGATAATTTCTATGTTATTGTAATTGTTGCTTTGTGCTCTAGCTAGCCTATACTTTAATTTTAGAAATTGATGGTGATTTTGAGATATGCCTTTGATGAATGCTTGAGCTATATGTTAGTTGATAGTGGAATATGGAAGATATGTGAAGGATGAACATGTTTTATCTTTAAATTTTTAGTGAAATAGAGTAATTTGGGCTAAGTTGAGAAAAAGAGTAAATTGAAGGACTAAAATGTGAAATAAATGAAATGTGTGGGCTTGCATGAACACAAGGAAAATTTGGCTAGGCATATGTGAAAAGAAATTATGTGAATTTGATGATTTTGTGAAATAGGGACTAAAGTGTTGAAATGTGAAAATGTGAGGGCTATTTTGTAAAATGCCCTAAATAAGTGTGTGTGGACTAAATTGAATGAACTAGTGATTTAATGAGTGAATTTGAATGTGTATAGACCAAGAAAGGAGAAGTTCGGATCGTGATCGAGGCAAAGACAAAGTGCTTGATTAATCGACCATTTCAAAATTTCGACGTCCGAGGTAAGCTCGAATATAATAATAATTGTTAAATTATGTCTATGTGATGTGAATTGAATGAAATTAGATATAACTAAGAGATTAGAAATGCTATGTGCGGAATTGAATTTGATGGCACTAAGTGTGCGAAACTAGAAATGGGACAAAAATGATTAGCACTGTGTGTGCGAAAATATAGAAGCTTCGGCTTTTTGATTTCTCACTATGTGTGCGTGATGGTGGTGGAAAAAGTCTTCAAATTTATATGAGGAATGATTGAGCCTAAAAACTAACTATCACCACGATTGAGGCAAGCGCACCTATCGAACAGTAGTATAGTTTAGTGGCAAGACCGGATTGTCAAACCTAAGGGAACCAAAAGTACTAATACTAACTTTCTTCTTATTATTTATCCTAAGAATTAAGAGAATTGTCATTTAATCTAAAATTAACTAGCTACTAAGCTAAAGATGCTAATACATAGAGAAGGAATTGGGGAAATCTTGTGGTAAAAACCAATTAATTAAGATAATACCCGAGGAAAAATCCACCTAGACTTCACTTATTATCTAACTCTGAACCAGATGATTTTTTAAACTTGACTTGATCCGTAGGATTCCCTAATGTATATTAATACCTCTCTCGAGGCTACTAACGTCTAACCCTAGGTTGATTAATTGAAATCTCTTTCTAATTAAAACCCCTAGAATTGCATTCACTCGATCTATGGACTCCCATTTTAGGTTTGACCCTAATTCGACATATTTTCGTCATCCTATCTCTAGGGTTGCGATCAACTCCACTTAACTATGCTAGATCTACTCTTAAACATGGAATATTCCTCCTCTGCCTAAGCACATCAATACTTGAATCAATATCCTGAAATATCAAAGCAAGAATTAAGAGCACATAGTTAAGAACAAATCAACTATTTATCATATAGTTCAGAAAGCAATAACAAGATCTGTCTTAGGTTTCATCCCCCTCAGTTATTTGAGGGGTTTAGTTCATAATCATAAAAGAATACATCTTAGAAGAAAATATAAAACAAAACATAAGGAAAACCCTAAAACGCCCTAAAAGAATTGAAGGATAGATCCTCAGTCTTGAGTATTATCCGGCTTCTTGAGATGGATCAACTGGCTTTCTTCGAGTGAATCCCACAATTCGGCCTCTCTGGCTCGGCTCCTTGGCCTAGCTGAATGCCCTCTTGAAGGTTGGCCTCTAGGGTGTTTACAAAGGCTTTTGGAATGTCTTTCTTTGCCACTAAGTACCCTAATCCGAATGGAACTCTTCTTTACTGCGGTAGGGACATGCCCGTGTAGCACGACCGTGTGATTCGGGGCCAGGCCATGGTCAAATCTGCTAAGGAGGCACGGCTGTTTGTTTCGGGCCCAGGTCGTGTGAAGTTTGTACTTTGGCCTATTTTCTCCGTTTTCGGCCCGTTTCTCATTCTTTTCATCCTCCGGTGCTTTTCTAAGTATAAAACATGAAATTAAAGGATTAGGAGCACCAAATTCCACAGTTCAGGGAATAAATCATCCAAAAGTATGCTAAATGTGGGATTAAAATATGAACATATTACGGTTTATAAAATACCCCCACAGTTAAGCATTTGCTTGTCCTCAATCAAAATTCTCAACTCACAATCAGAATTAACTTCCTTCAATTCATAATTCCCGTTAACAATGTCTCATCATAATTCAAAGGTAATTCATACATTGATAATTTAACTCAAAGAGTCCTAAAGATTCAATCAATCAAAGTCATAAGTTTAAAGTACGAAAATATAGGTGTTTCCCTTATCCGAATAATTACCTTTGATTCAAAACTGACAAGTATTGACATCCTCACTAAAGATTCAATCAAATCACTCAAGGTGTTTAAGGTTCAAAATAAAGCACTCATTAGTCAAATATGAAAAGTTAATCCCATATGCTTGCCTGAAAATCAAATCTCCACCACTATAAAATGAAATGATACACAAATCAAAAGGTCTTTAAAGGATTATAATGGGGCTTGGTTAAAAGTATGGATATAGGCTGAATTAGAAGGTTAAAATCGAGATTGAATTGACAATTTACCTAACTAGAAAAAATGAACTGATAATGAATAATCACATCAATTGAAAACTTGTAATACTAATAATACTAGCTTCTTCTTCAAGATATTGAATTTAAATGTATAAACTCACTTGATCATAGAACTAATAATGAATATACTTGATTTTTTTAAGAACAAATCAAGTAAATACATAATATAAGATGGATTCAACTACTAAATAAAATAATTATGCAACTGATCAAATCAAGCCTCGATAGAAGGATAGTAAAGAGAAATGGTGATAACAAATACAAGATGGGTTTTAGATTAATATTAGTGGGTGAATCAATAAAAGAGTTGTTAGGATCAAAGGGGTTCACTAGGGGTTAATTTTGGAGGTAGGCTTTTAGTGAGTGAGTGGGTTAAATCCTAAGTGCCTTTATCATCTCTGTATATCAAATCAATGATGTGATCTTGACATGTATAATCGAAGCAAGTTCTAGAATAACAAATCAATATTGACACATTCATAATCAATAAAGTGAGCACGAAAAAATGTATGCTCTAAAAGGCTCAAAATCTCACAAAAATTATGGGTTTTTGATGACAACTTTGCAAATTCAAACTTCAAGGTAATAATTAGATTCAGGTAGACAACCAAGCAAATTTTTTTAATTCTAAAAATAGACTTATCATGCTTGATTCTCTAGTCTTCTAAATTTTAAATCATCAATGCACAATTAACTATGACTTACTTCAAAACATATCAATAAAAAATATAAATCAATAGAAATTTCATTCTAATTAGTGATATGAGAAAGTTACTTAAGACAATACATAATTCAGGGATTTTCAAATAATACTATAGTTGACCCCAACACTTAAGATGTACATTGTCCTCAATGTACAAAGATAGATAAACTGACAATATAGTGATAAATTCAAAAGATAGGGATAGAAGTGAAACTTTCTGAATTTTTGATGGGGTTAATGAAGAGAAACCGGATAGGATTGAGTAGAGGTGAACGTGGGGAGCAACTCGAGCCATTTGAAATTGAATCCTTGAAGCAGTCGATCTAATCTTATTGTATCATAAGCTTAATCTAAATTGCATGAAGAATAAGAAGAAAATAATAAAGAGAATAAAAAATAAATATAAAAAGAAGAATAAAAGTAAATAATGAGAAATGGATATGCGTTCAAAGAGTAATGGGAAAAGGGAAGAAGACTTTAGGGAATAAAGTGAATAGAAGAAGGGGATTTTAAATAGAGATCAGGGATCTTATGGTTGCCCACGCCCTTGTATGTACCTATGGTGGCCACACGGCTACGGCCACGGCAGTGTGCAAAGCCGTGTGGTATCGAAATCTGCACTTTGGTTAGTTCATAGTTAGTGCTAAAAAGGGAAAAATAAAAGTAAAAAAAAAATACAAAAAATTAATGGGGTTAGTGCTCGGGTTGCCTCCCGAGAAGTACTCGTTTAAAGTCTTTAGCTAGACTTACCTCTCATTCTCATGATCATGGTGGTTTGAGGAGTTGAAAATCCTTTCTCATGCTATCAATTTTATTATCAGTATATAATTAAAGTCGAGTAGCGTTTACTTTAAAAGTGCCAAATATAGGATTACTTACCTCGACTTCTCTGTATGGGAAAATATTGATTACCTTAAAAGGGATTTCTTCGTTTGTATTCAGGTCTGATATGGTAATTAGAGGGTCTGTTTTATCTAACAGTACCTGATCTCTCCTATTTTGAAGTGATTTGATGTTCCTATAAGCTCGTCTGGAGGTTCATTCGGTTTCACTTTGTGTGGTTTTGATTTCTCCTTGACCTGTGGCTTCCACTCATCTAGTTCGTCGACCTAAAGCCTTCATTCCTCATAAATTTCTTCTTTATTGGTAGGAGGTCCATGATCTAGCTTAGTTATATGATTTCGTGGTGCTTCCTGTAAAGAAAGTTGAACCAAATGAATATCAATAGAATTTATGTTCTCACCTTTATCACTCGATGTCCTAGCTGAGTTAAGAGCTTGAAGACTGATTGATTCGTTACCTACACGAAGTGTGAGTTCACCTATACCAACCTCAATTTTAGCTCTGGCAGTTGCTAAAAAGGGTCTTCCTAAAATTAAGGGGATATTATTGTCTTCATCCATGTCTAAAACAACAAAGTCTACTGGGGATATTAATCTGTCAATTTTAACTAGTACATCTTCAATTATACCCCTAGGAATTTGAATAGTCTTATCAGCTAATTGAATACTCATCCTAGTTTGTTTGGGTTTCCCTAGACCTAGCTGTTTAAACATTTTATAATGCATAACATTGATGCTTGCCCCTAAATTAGCTAAACCATTATTAATAGATAAACTACCAGTTAAACATGGAATTGTAAAACTCCCTGGATCTTTTAATTTTTGTGGTAGTTTATTTTGCCACATTTCTGAGCATACTGCATTTAGTTCCACATGTGATTCCTCGTCTAACTTTGCTTGTTTGTCAAAAGCTCTTTTAAAAATTTCCTTGAATCTAGCATCTGCGAAAGAGCTCCAAGAAATGATAAGCTAATATGTAATTTCTTTAAAAGTTTAAGAAATTTACCAAATTGTTCATCTGTGTTGTCTTTATTCATCGCATTGGGGTATGGTATATGAGGATGGTATTCTTTAATTACCGATTTTGGTTTTTCTTAGCTTACCTTAACCTTACCTTCGCCAACCACAAGTTTTTGCCTTGGGTCAGATTTAGATTCCACTAACCTTCACTGTCATGAGTTGTTATGGCTTGAAGTTCCTCATTTAGGTTAGTCTCAGTGTTACTTGGCAAGCTACCTTGTGGTCGTTCAGAGATCAACTTAGCGAGTTGCCCTAACTAGTTCTCGATCCCTTGAATCAATGGTTGTTTATTTTTAAATGTTGTTTTGGTGTTTTGTAAACATGTTTCTGACACCGCTATGAATTTTGCCAGCATCTCCTCAAGGTTCAGCTTCTTTACCTGTGGGTAGGGCTATTGTTGGAAGTTTGGAGGGGGTTTTTATCTCTGATTTCCTTGACCACCCCATGAGAAATTGGGGTGGTTCCTCCAACCTAGATTATAAGTATTACTATAAGGGCTATTTTGAGATTTTAAATTGTTACCCATATAGTGAACTTGCTCATTTTTAGTGCTTGGGTTGTAAGGTGGATATTCTGTATTGTTCATCCATCCTCCATTCGTATTGTACTGTATAGCTAAATGTACCTGCAAAGATCCACATAAACCATTAATATTTTTATTTAACAGTTCTACCTGATTTGATAGCATGGTTACTGCGTCGAGGTTGAAAACACTAGAAGCTTTTGTTGGCCTTATCCTCGTGACTTGCCACTGATTGTTATTCAGTGACATCTCTTCAATAAATTCGTAGGCCACCTCAGGTGTTTTGTTATTCAGGGTTCTGCCGGCGGCTAAATCAATCAACTGCTTGGTTGAGGGGTTCACACCATTGTAAAAAGTTTGTACCTGTAGCCACAAGGGTAATCCATGGTGTGGGCATCTTCTCAATAGATCTTTGTATCTATCCCATGCATCATAAAGTGTTTTTAAATCCATCTACACAAAAGAAGAGATATCATTCCTTAATTTGGCTAGTTTGGCCAGCGAAAAATATTTTAACAAAAATTTTTCGGTCATTTGATCCCATGTAGTGATTGATCCTCGTGGAAGACAATTCAACCACTTTTTAGCTTTATTCCTCAAAGAAAAGGAAATAACTGAAGACAGATGGCATCATTAGAAATGCCATTTATTTTGAAAGTATCAGAAAATTCTAGGAAATTCACCAAGTGATTCTTTGGATCTTCATCCTACAAACCATTAAACTGAACAAATTACTGTATCATCTGAATTGTGTTAGGTTTCAGTTCAAACTTATTTGCAGCAATAGCAAGTCTAATAATACTTGACTCAGTTCCTGTTAAATTAGGTTTAGCATAATCATACAAAGTTCGAGGAGCATGATTTTTGGCCACCTCTTGAGGAAGTGGATTATTCTCGGCCATCTCTGCGGTAGTATTAATTTTGTCTTCTTGCTCTTCTTGTATGTAGTTTAAGCTTTGCCTTATTTCTCTACGATTTATGTGAACCGTACCTTCAATATCACTGTCGTAAACTAAAGGTCCTGTCGGGTTCCATCTAGTCAAAAACTAGAGGTACCTGCTAGGAAAAGGAAAAGAAAATTAGAAAAGTCAAAATAAAATTTAATTGCAAAAATAAAATATGGCTAAAGTAATAAAAATTGAAAGTTCTTAATATTTCAGTTCCCCGGCAACGGTGCCAAAACCTTGATGGTGGTGGAAAAAGTCTTCAAATTTATATAATGAATGATCAAGCCTAGAAACTAACTATCACCACGATTGAGGCAAGCGCACCTATCGAACAGTAGTATAGTTTAGTGGCAAGACCGGATTGTCGAACCCAAGGGAACCAAAAGTACTAATACTAACTTTCTTCTTATTATTTAGCCTAAGAATTAAGAGAATTGTCGTTTAATCTAAAATTAACTAACTACTAAGCTAAAGATGCTAAGACACAGAGAAGGAATTGGGGAAATACTTGTGGGAAAAACCAATTGACTAAGACAATACCCGAGGAAGAATCCACCTAGACTTCACTTGTTATCTAACTCTGAACCAGACGATTGATTCACTTGACTTGATCCGTAGGATTCCCTAATGTATATTAATACCTCTCTCGAGGCTACTAACGTCTAACCCTAGGTTGATTAATTGAAATCTCTTTATAATTAAAACCCCTAGAATTGCATTAACTCGATCTATGGACTCCTATATTAGGTTTGACCCTAATCTAGTAGATTTTTGTCATCCTATCTCTAGGGTTGCGATCAACTTTGCTTAACTATGCTAGATCTACTCTTAAACATGGAATATTCCTCCTCTGCCTAAGTACATCAATACTTGAATCAATATCTTGAAATATCAAAGCAAGAATTAAGAGCACATAGTTAAGAACAAATCAACTATTTATCATATATTTCAGAAAACAATAACAAGATCCGTCTTAGGTTTCATTCCCCTCAGATATTTGAGGGGTTTTGTTTATAATCATAAAAGAATACATCTCATAAGAAAATATAAAACAAAACATAAGGAAAACCTTAAAAGCCCTTGAAAGAATTGAAGGAGAGATCCTCAGTCTTGAGCATGACTTCGGCTTCTTGAGATGGATCAACTGGCTTTCTTCGAGTGAATCCCACAATTCAGCCTCTCTGGCTAGGCTCCTTGGCCTAGATGAACACCCTCTTTAAGGTTGGCCTCTAGGATGTTTATATAAGCTTTTGGAATGTCTTTCTTTGCCTCTAAGTACCCTAATTTGAATGGAACTCTTCTTTGCTGCGGCAGGGACACGCTATGTGCTCGGATCTGCTAAGGAGGCACGATCGTGTGTTTCGGGCCCAGGCTATGTGTAATTTGTACTTTGTACCATTTTTTCCATTTTCATCTCGTTTCTCGTTCTTTTCATCCTCTGGTGCTTTCCTAAGTATAAAACATGAAATTAAAGGATTAGGAGCACAAATTCCACAATTCAGGGAATAAATCATCCAAAAGTATGCTAAATGTGGGATTAAAATATGAACATATTACGATTTATTAGTGCGGTTTAAATTTTAGGCACTAAGTGTGCGATGACGATTATGTTTTGGTTATGAAACTAGCACTAGGTTTGCGAATAAATCAAAAGAATAGAAAAAGTTGAACGAGATGTAATATCGAGCAATTGAGTAGCATGAATGGTTAGTAACTATGTGTTGATCAAGGTACGTTTGAACCTATATGGTTGATGATAGTTTTAAGAGTTGAATGAATAGATATTTGAGTATGTGGTTGAGATTGATAATATGCCTAGTTGTGCCTTTATCTATGTGACGGTATAAATATACATTGATGTGGTGTTATTGAGTAGTATGTATTGTATTACGAACTTACTAAGCTTTTAAAAGCTTATTGTGTGATTTGTTTCTCTGTTTTACAGTGTCAGTAAAGCTAGCTCGGATACGGGGATCGTCAGCATCTCTATCATACTATCGGTAATCTATTTTGGTACTTTTGAAGATGTGTATATTTGAATATGGCATGTATAGGCTAGTTGTTTTGAACCATGTTTAAGATGTGTAAATAGCCATGTGATGTGGCTAGATAAATGTTTTGGTATGGCTTGATGTGTAATATCCCGGGTTGGGGGCTATTTTGTGGTGGCATTGTTTGCATGTTAATGGCTTGCTATGTTGTTGTTTGTGTGGTTTCGGGGCTTAGTTATAGGCTAGGGGTATGCCTGAGTAGGTGGGGTAAATTTTAGTTTTTGGGCTTAGGTGAGAGGAGCTGAAGGAGCTGGGGGTTAATATATATTATTTGGTGAATTGTTGCATAAGAAATAAGTTGGTGGAGTGGCAGAATAGGCGCCACTAAGGGCTTGTGGGTGTGGCGCCTTTGACAAGGGGTGAGGTCCTGAGTTCAAGCTACGAAAATCCCACATTTTTGTTCCATTTTGACGGCATGGAGGGGAGGAGTTGTAGGCAGTTCAAACTCTGCCTAAGACCTAGTCAAATGGTGGAATGGTAAGTGGAGAGAGATTGTAGGAAGGAGACTTATTCAAAGTATTTTGAATGGGTGGCTTGGAGTGTTTGAGGGTGTTTGGCCAAATGTTGGGGAGGTTTTGGGGGAGTGGACAGCTTGGTTGTGTGGGAGTGGGGAAGTGCCGAAATCCACTTGGATTTTTGGTGCATTTTTGGTCATAGGGAGTAGTAAACAAAGTTCTTTTCTTTTGGTCAAAAACAATGAAATTTCCAAAGAGTTTCTCTCATTTTCTTTACTTCTTGGAACCAAAACCCAAACACTTGTGTTGCGAAATTTTGCCTTGTTTCTTCTTCTCTTTCTTCATTTGAACAAAGCCGAACCTAGCATCCCACTTCTATCTCTTTCCTCTTTGAAACCTTGATAGCGGAAGTCTCCCCAAAGCTTTCTTCTCCATTTCCTTTTCTTTTCCAAGAAAAACCAAGGTGCTTCTCTACTTCTTCTCTTTCCATTTCGATTCTGGCGAATATCAACCCATTTCTTCTCATCTATACTCTCTTTTCTTTTCACACAAAGCCGAAAGTAGGAGTGTTAACATCTAGGCGAATCTTTCTTCTCTCCTAGTGGTGTTTTGTTTGCCAAATATTGGTTGTTGTTGGGTGCTTGTTTTCAATCATTTGGTAGTGGGTAAGAGCTTGGCGAATGGCCATTTTCCTCTCTCTCGTTCTTATATATTGTGGTTTAGATAAGGGCCGATTTTGTTATTGGTTGAAGGGTATTAATCTATTGTGTAAACCAATTTTATTATAGGACATCCAGATTTTGGGAACAATTGAGAGGAGCCTTATTTCTCCGTTAAGCAATCGGTAAGTGGTGGTAAGAGTAGTTTCTTTTAGTCTATTCATTTAGTCTTCGTTAAGTCAAGCTGTTAAGGGATTAACCATTTTCTTTCTAGGGTGAGGCCGACTGTCGGAAGAACCATTTTTGGTTTCGAATTTGGTAGAAAACCAAATCAAGTTTAAGGTAAGGGTTAATCGATATACTCTTTGGTTTAAATGGTTATGGCCGAATGGTTTAAGTGATTAACCCATGGTTGGCCGATTGATTTTAGGAGCAAGAGGATTGAGGGTTTTAGATCGGGTTCTTTGGGATTAAGGCTTGCAATATACCAGGTGTGTAACTAACACACTCTATACTTAGTAATATGTGTTAATAAACCTGATTGCTTAATAAGAGTGATTCTAAAAACCGAGACAGTTTGATGGATTGATATGATACCCTATAGGGTATGAACACGGAATCGGGTAAGCCTATTTCAATATGAGTTTGTTATTGATATATACTAGCATGATTATGAGGTATGTGCTATGAGATGCAATACTAGGCATGTTGGTATGATATGCATGACTTGCATGATATACATGATTTACATGAGTATGACATGATGATGGGTGAAATGAGAGGAGGAGGAGTATGATATCCGTGTCTTTGGGACACTGTGTCTTTGGGACACCAGAGGTTTGGCACCTCCAAAGGGTTTGGTACCACAAATGATATTTTGTGACTTTGGGTCACGGAGGTTTGGCACCTCGGCGTCTCGTCCCCAGTGGCTTAGCACCACGGTGGGTTGGCCCCACAGATTGATTATACGGATTGACGCCAGTGATTTGGTATCACACGATGGGTTGGCCCCATCATCGGATTTGTGGTGCGGTCACCGGTGATTTGGTATCACACTTGTGTCTTTGGGACACCGAGGTTTGGCACCTCATTGCGACTCGTCCACGTGGTTTGACACCACCGTGGGTTGGCCCCACTTATGAGATACTGGATTGTCGCTAGTGATTTGGTATCACACGATGGGTTGGCCCCATCATTGGATTATTCGTGACTTGGTCACCAAAGTGGTTTGGCACCACATTATGGATATCGTGACTTTGGGTCACCGGTGGTTTGGCACCACCGGTGGTTTGGTACCACACGGGTAGAGAAGGTGTAATGGATGGTTAGGAACAGGTGCATTAATTGTATTGCTTTGCTATGATGTGTGTTAGCATGTTGTATTATTGGGAGGGATTTATACTTTGAGTCTTGTGACTCACTCTCTCCTTTGACATTTGGTGACACTTAGACGTGGACATGGAGCCGGATGGACTCGAGGTGCTCATGCCATGCTTAAATAAGGATTTGCTCGGACTTTTATAAAATTTGGTACTTAAGCTTATTTATTACTATTTGGTTTTATTTTGGTTTGTAAATGGCCTTTTAAAATTATGTTTTGCTATGTTTATGTTTAAAATAGGTTCTTGATATGCCTTAATAAATTAATTGGGTTAAGATTTGCTAAAACTTGGAAAGACAACGATTTCAAAACTACAAAAGCGATATTTTAAACTATACCATCGGGTATCACACTAAGATTTGGAATAAAGGGACTCAAATGTTTTCTAACTTAAACTCGATTTTCTACTAAGTCAAAATGTTCTAGTAACAATCAGAACGACTTGAATTTCTAAATGAAATAAACGTGTTTTTAACTTCATAACCGATTAAGTTTTCGAAATTCCTGAGTTTTCAAACAAAACATCAGTTTTCAAACAATCATGCCCAAGATTTCTGCAAGTATGAAATTTACCAAAGGGTTTTATCAAACTTTTAAACGGAAACCTATCTTCACCAAAACACGATTTCTCCCTGTAACATACCGGATTCGGTCGTGGTGTATTGACCGGGTTTGGGGTGTTACAATTGTGGTATCAGAGCTAAGTTCAAAGGCTCGGCTGTGGGCCTGAGGCCCAAAATGTTTTCAAAAGTCTGTTTTAAGTGTTTTTATGGCTTGAAAGGCATGACATCGAGTCTCTGGCACTAGTTCCCCCAGGTAAGTACCCCTCACCATTACTTGTGATTTTGATATCGATGGGATGTGATTGAACGTTTTGCAATAGTAGGATGTCTTTAGAAACTGAAACTGATAGGATTCTGTGTACTCGCGAAAACAAAGCTTTTGTAATGTTCATAAGACTTTGCTTAAAAATAGTGGAATAAATACTGATGCATAAAACTTCTAAATCAGATACATAGAGAATTTAGTCATAAGCGCTAGAGGTAGACGTGGTCGTGGACGAAGTCGTGGTACGATGACGGTTTCTGAACCCGTAGGATCCGGTCAGGGGTCAAAAAATGAGATACCGATACCGCTACCAGCTGGAAGTGGTGAGTTCCAAGATCAGACTGGGGATGACGCAGTGTCACAGGCGATGCTACGAGTTTTAGAAAGGGTAGCTGGAGTAGGTGGGGGCGCAGGAGTTAGGAAATCATTCGAGCGACTTCGAGCAAGCGGGCCGAATTCTTTCGGGTGTCTCGGTGTTGCTCCTAGCACCATCGAATATTGGCTGGAAGCGACAGAGGCGGATCATGGACGATCTAGACGACTCTTGAAGAAAAGTTAAAGGGATAGTATCACTTCTCGAGATGAGTCATACCAGTGGTGGCTTACGGTTGGAGACAATACCGCAGCAGAAGATCTGACTTGGGACTATTTCAGGGCTGCTTATCAGAAAAAGTACGTTGGAGCTAACTACATTAATGAGCAACGGAAAGCATTTCTGAGGTTAGTTCAGGGGAGTAAATCTGTGTCAGAGTACGAGGCAGAGTTCCTGAGGCTGAGTCGGTATGCCAGGGGTATGGTGGCTACTGAACACGAGAGGTGTGTTCGTTTCGAGGATGGCCTGCAAGATGAATTAAGGTTGTTGATTGCGCCCAGCAGGAGCGTGAATTTGCTGTTCTGGTTGAAAAGGCAAAGGTAGCCGAGGGTATTATGGAGTCTGTGATGCAAGGCATGTATAGGAACCGACACAAGAGGAGTTTTGGATCTTCTGGGTCGTCAGGTAATTCGCAGAAAAGGGCTAGACCGAGTGGGCCGAATCAGTCGGGTAGGTTTGTTGCTACTAGTTAGGGACCGCCGCAGTGTAACCGTTGTGGGAAAGCTCATTGGGGAGGATGTTGGACTGATGGTAGAGGCTGTTTTGAGTGTGGCTCATTTGGACCACCGTGTGAGGGACTGTCTGCGCAAGTTGGCTAGGATTCACCGAGAGTCGGGGCCGATACTCGACAGAATAACGGACCACCACCGCAGAGGGGCCGAGGTAATGGCAAAGGAGGTAATGGTTCGTCGGGTCGTGGAGCACAGGCGAGAGGTGCGTAATGCCGAGGCCGACGGTAGGGGCTAGTGTATGCGGCGAGGCATCGAGAGGAGGGCAACGCACCGGACGTCATAACCGAGACGCGTTTTAATCTTTGGTTCTCCATTTACTACTTTGATTGATGTGGGTTCGATGCATTCATATGTTGTAAGTAGCATAGTGAAGACCATGGATTTAGACTCTGAGATATCTTCTAGGCAGATGACCGTAATAAGCCCTTTAGGTCACTCTGTAGTTGTAGATAAGCTGTATAAAGATGTACCTCTAGAACTCCAAGGGGTAGTGTTCGTGGCTGATCTGATGGAACTGCCTTTTGGGGAGTTCGATCTGATTCTCGGGATGGACTGGCTGGTTAAGTACCAAGCGAAGTTGGATTGCACGGCTAAGCGCATGGTTCGAAAATGACTAAGGGTGATGAGGTAGTTCGATCGGTAATAGGAGAAATTATCATCTAATGTGGTATCTGCTCCGAAAGCCAGAAGATGATCGAAAAGTCGTGAAGCATATGTGGTTCATGTGTATGCCTTGGAGGCTAAAGAGTCTCTCGTGGAGACGGTTCGGACAGTTAGGGAATTTGTTGATGTGTTTCCTGAGGAGCTTCCGGGTTTGCCACCAGATCGTGAGGTAGAGTTCGGGATAGATCTGTTACCCGGAACCGCGCCAGTATCTATAGCTCCGTACAGGATGGCGCCTAAAGAGTTAGTGGAGCTTAAGGCTCAGATCTAGGAATTGTTGGACCGAGGCTTTATCAGGCCAAGTGTTTCGCCTTGGGGGGCGCCGATACTCTTTGTCAAGAAGAAGGATGGTACTATGCGGATGTGTATAGACTACCGCCAATTGAATAAGCTGACGATCAAAAACAAGTATCCGCTGCCTCGGATAGATGACTTGTTTGATCAGCTGAAGGGTGCATCGGTTTTCTCAAAGATTGATTTAAGGTCTGGGTATCACCAGTTAAAGGTGATGGAGGCGGATATCTGCAAGACGGTATTTCGTACTCGGTATGGGCACTTTGAGTTCTTAGTTATGCCGTTTGGGTTGACTAACGCGCCGGTGGCCTTTATGGATATGATGAATAGGGTGTTCCAACAGTATTTGGATCAGTTTGTAATGGTTTTTATCGACGACATCTTGGTATATTCAAGGACCGAGGAGGAACATGATGCGCATTTGCGGGTGGTATTCTGATTTTGAGGAGAAACGACTTTATGCGAAGTTTAGTAAATGCGAGTTCGGCTTAGGGTGTAGTATCGGTGAGGGATTAGAGTGGATCCTCGAAAGATTGAGGCGGTTTTGGATTGGAAGCCGCCTAGGTCGAGAGTCGAGATTCGAGTTTTCGGGTTTGGCGGGATACTCTAGAAGGTTTGTAGAGGATTTTCGTTGATCGCAAAGACCGATGACCAAATTATTAAGAAAAGGGTTCCGTTCATTTGACCGAGAAGCGGCAGGAGAGCTTCGACAAGTTGAAGAAGATTTTGGTGAAGTTCCGGTCCTAATTCAACCGAGGTCGGAAAGAAATTCACGTTTATTACGATGCATCACATACTGAGTTTGGGTTGTGTCTTTGATGCAGGAAGGGAAGGTTGTGGCTTACGCATCTCGGTGCTGAGGCCACATGAGGTCAATTATCCAACGCACGATCTGGAGTTAGCAGCTGTAGTCTTTGCCTTGAAGATATAGAGGCATTACTTGTACGGAGAGAGATCGATAGTCTATACAGATCACAAGAGTCCAAGTACCTTTTGACTCGTAAAGATTTGAATTTGAGGCGTAGCAGATGGGTTGAGTTGCCAAAAGACTACGATTGCTCAATTGAGTATCATCCATGCAAGGCTAAAGTTGTGGCAGACGCGTTGAGCCGTAAGGTTGTTTCGGATCTAAGAGCGATGGTTGCCCACTTGAGTTTATATGACGATGGGAGTATTGTGGCAGAGCTGCAGGTTAAGCCTACTTGGGTTGAGCAGATCAGAGAAAAACAGTTGATGGATGAGGTTTTGAGTGCGCAGAGGACACAAGTGCA
Organism: Gossypium rotundifolium; assembly: GCA_025506655.1. Taxonomy (NCBI): domain Eukaryota; kingdom Viridiplantae; phylum Streptophyta; class Magnoliopsida; order Malvales; family Malvaceae; genus Gossypium; species Gossypium rotundifolium. Next base: position 63,159,056 of record CP106726.1, read on the forward strand.
GAATGATGGTTTGAGGGTTCTGATCATCTAGTGATGGAGTGCTCTATTTTGGGGAGAGCTTGTATGCTTGGGGATACCGAGTTAAGGCAAAAGATTCTTCAGATGCACATAGCCCCTATGCTATGCATCCCGGAGGTAGCAAAATGTATAGGGATCTCGGAGAACAGATTACGGTGGCCGGTCTAAAAAAGGAAGTGATGAGTTTGTAGGAAATGTCGACATGTCAGAGGTCAAGGCCGAGCATCGATTGCTGTCGTCGGTTACTTCACCGGTGAAGATTCCTCGGTGGAAGTGGGAAAGGATAACCATGGATTTCGTCAGTGCTTTACCGCCACGCCAAGCAAGAAAGATTCAGTTTGGGTAATTGTGGATCGACTGACTAAATTAGCTAACTTTATTAGGTGAGGTGGATTACTCACTTGAGAGGTTGGCGAAGTCGTATGTGTCGAGATAGTGAGGCGCACGGGTGCGATGTCGATCATCTCGGATAGGGATCCCGATTTACATCAAGGTTCGAAAGCGTTGCATCGAGCTCGAGTACGGTTGGATTTCAAAGATGGCATTTCATCCACAGATCGACGGGCGATTAGAAAGGGTTATCTGATCTTGGAGAACATGTTACGAGGTTGTGTATTGGACTTGAGGGTAGTTGGAAGGAGTATCTACCGTTAGCTGAATTCGCCTACAACAATAGTTACCGAGCAAGCATCAAGATGGCACCATATGAGGCGTTATGCGGTAGGAAGTGTTGCTCACTGCGTGTTGGACGGAGTTAGGTGAACTTCAATTGTTGGGACCGAGTTGAAGGTTTGATCAAGACAAGGTTAAGTTGATTCAGCTTGATTGAAGGAAGCTTCGGACCGCGTAAGTCTTATGCCGATCTTAAGCGAAGAGATATAGAGTTTACTGTGGGGGATCAAGTTTTTGAAGGTCTCGCCATGGAAGAAAGTGTTGAGGTTCGGAAGGAAAGGTAAGCTAAGTCCAAGATTTATTGGACCGTATAAGGTATTGAGACGAGTGGGACCAGTAGCGATCAGCTTGAGTTGCCAGCAGAGCTAAGTCAGATTCACGACGTATTTCACGTTTCGATACTTCGGTGTTATCGTTTAGATCCATCACATGTGGTAGCAGTGGAGGAGATCGAGGTAAATCCAGATTTGACCAAGGAAGAAGAACCAGTGCAGATCCTAGATCGGGATGTGAAGGTGCTGCGTAGGAAGTCTGTGCCTTTGGTTAAGGTTCTTTGGCAGAATCATGGCGTGGAAGAAGCTACGTGGGAACCCGAGGATGTGATGAGACAAAGAATACCGCAACTCTTCCGATCGGTAATTTTGAGGTCGAAATTATTTTAAGGGGTAGAAACTGTAATATCCGTGTTAGGGGCTATTTTATGGTGGCATTGTGTGCATGTTAATGGCTTGCTATGTTGTTGTTTGTGTGGTTTCGGGGCTTAGTTATAGGCTAGGGGTATGCCTGAGTAGGTGGGGTAAATTTTAGTTTTTGGGCTTAGGTGAGAGGAGCTGAAGGAGCTGGGGGTTAATATATATTATTTGGTGAATTGTTGCATAAGAAATAAGTTGGTGGAGTGGCAGAATAGGCGCCACTAAGGGCTTGTGGGTGTGACGCCTTTGACAAGGGGTGAGGTCCTGAGTTCAAGCTGCGAAAATCCCACATTTTTGTTCCATTTTGACGGCATGGAGGGGAGGAGTTGTAGGCAGTTCAAACTCTGCCTAAGACCTAGTCAAATGGTGGAATGGTGAGTGGAGAGCGATTGTAGGAAGGAGACTTATTCAAAGTATTTTGAATGGGTGGCTTGGAGTGTTTGAGGGTGTTTGGCCGAATGTTGGGGAGGTTTTGGGGGAGTGGACGGCTTGGTTGTGTGGGAGTGGGGAAGTGCCGAAATCCACTTGGATTTTTGGTGCATTTTCGGTCATAGGGAGTAGTAAACAAAGTTCTTTTCTTTTTGGTCAAAAACAAGCCGAAATTTCCAAAGAGTTTCTCTCATTTTCTTTACTTCTTGGAACCGAAAACCCAAACACTTGTGTTGCCAAAATTTTGCCTTGTTTCTTCTTCTCTTTCTTCATTTGAACAAAGCCGAACCCACTTCCATCTCTTTCCTCTTTTGAAACTTTGATAGCCGGAAGTCTCCCCAAAGCTTTCTTCTCTATTTCCTTTTCTTTTCCAAGAAAAATCGAAGGTGCTTCTCTACTTCTTCTCTTTCCATTTCGATTCCTGGCCGAATATCAACCCATTTCTTCTCATCTATACTCTCTTTTCTTTTCACACAAAGCCGAAAGTAGGAGTGTTAACATCTAGGTGAATCTTTCTTCTCTCCTAGTGGTGTTTTGTTTGCGAATATTGGTTGTTGTTGGGTGCTTGTTTTCAATCGGTGGTAGTGGGTAAGAGCTTGGCGAATGGCCATTTTCCCTCTCTCTCGTTCTTATATATTGTGGTTTAGATAAGGGCCAATTTTGTTATTGGTTGAAGGGTATTAATCTATTGTGTAAACCAATTTTATTATAGGACATCCGGATTTTGGGAACAATTGAGAGGAGCCTTATTTCTCTGTTAAGCAATTGGTAAGTGGTGGTAAGAGTAGTTTCTTTTAGTCTATTCATTTAGTCTTCGTTAAGTCAAGCTGTTAAGGGATTAACCATTTTCTTTCTAGGGTGAGGCCGATTGTCGGAAGAACCATTGTTGGTTCCGAATTTGGTAGAAAACCAAATCAAGTTTAAGGTAAGGGTTAATCGATATACCCTTTGGTTTAAATGGTTATGGCCGAATGGTTTAAGTGATTAACCCATGGTTGGCCGATTGATTTTAGGAGCAAGAGGATTGAGGGTTTTAGATCGGGTTCTTTGGGATTAAGGCTTGCGATATACCATGTGTGTAACTAACACACTCTATACTTAGTAATATGTGTTAATAAACCTGATTGCTTAATAAGAGTGATTCTAAAAATCGAGACAGTTTGATGGATTGATATGATACCCTATAGGGTATGAACACGGAATCGGGTAAGCCTGTTTCAATATGAGTTTGTTATTGATATATACTAGCATGATTATGAGGTATGTGCTATGAGATGCAATACTAGGCATGTTGGTATGATATGCATGACTTGCATGATATACATGATTTACATGAGTATGGCATGATGATGGGTGAAATGAGAGGAGGGGGAGTATGATATCCGTGTCTTTGGGACACTGTGTCTTTGGGACACCAGAGGTTTGGCACCTCCAGTGGTTTGGTACCACAAATGATATTTTGTGACTTTGGGTCACGGAGGTTTGGCACCTCGGCGTCTCGCCCCAAAGTGGCTTAGCACCACGGTGGGTTGGCCCCACAGCTTGATTATACTGGGATTGACGCCGGTGATTTGGTATCACATGATGGGTTGGCCTATCATTGGATTTATGATCATGCGGTCACCGGTGATTTGGTATCACACTTGTATCTTTGGGACACCGAGGTTTGGCACCTCATTGCGACTTGTCCTCGTGGTTTGACACCACCGTGGGTTGGCCCCACTTATGAGATACTGGGATTGTCGCTAGTGATTTGGTATCACACGATGGGTTGGCCCCATCATTGGATTATTCATGACTTGGTCACCGGTGGTTTGGCACCACATTATGGATATCGTGACTTTGGGTCACCGGTGGTTTGGCACCACCAGTGGTTTGGTACCATACTGGGTAGAGAAGGTGTAATGGATGGTTAGGAACAGGTGCATTAATTGTATTGCTTTGCTATGATGTGTGTTAGCATGTTGTATTATCGGAGGGGATTTATACACCGAGTCTTGCGACTCACTCTCTCCTTTGATATTTCAGTGACACTTAGACGCGGACATGGAGCCGGATGGACTCGAGGTGCTCATGCCATGCTTAAATAAGGATTTGCTCAGACTTTTATAAAATTTGGTACTTAAGCTTATTTATTACTATTTGGTTTTATTTTGGTTTGTAAATGGCCTTTTAAAATTATGTTTTGCTATGTTTATGTTTAAAATAGGTTCTTGATATGCCTTAATAAATTAATTGGGTTAAGATTTGCTAAAACTTGGAAAGACAACGATTTCAAAACTACAAAAGCGATATTTTAAACTATACCATCGGGTATCACACTAAGATTTGGAATAAAGGGGACTCAAATGTTTTTCTAACTTAAACTCGATTTTCTACTAAGTCAAAATGTTCTAGTAACAATCAGAACGACTTGAATTTCTAAATGAAATAAACGTGTTTTTAACTTCATAACCGATTAAGTTTTCGAAATTCCTGAGTTTTCAAACAAAACATCAGTTTTCAAACAATCATGCCCAAGATTTCTGCAAGTATGAAATTTACCAAAGGGTTTTATCAAACTTTTAAACGGAAACCTATCTTCACCAAAACACGATTTCTCCCTGTAACATACCGGATTCGGTCGTGGTGTATTGACCGGGTTTGGGGTGTTACATGATGGCAATGAAAATGTCTTATGAATAGTAAGCTTAGTGATGGATTGATGCCATTGTGATCTAGTGACATTGTGGATGAATCATGCTTGGTTATGCATGTGTTTTAGTTGTGCAATTTGGTATATAAGTTGACATGTGAAGTGAGATTGGATGGGATGGTATGTTGATCATTTGACATGTATTTGGTTGCCAAATTGTGTGAAAATAGACTTGTATGTGCTTGTAGGTATGACCCAAGTGTGGGTGGCATTTTGGCCTTGCTAATGGCCTAATTTGCATACATGGCCAAGGGACACGGGCGTGTGTCTCTGCCATGTGGTCCAAAGGCCACTTCAAAGTGTGCTTGGGCAGGTTACACGGCCAAGGTACATGGGCGTGCCTGGTGGCCATGTGAACAAGTCAGTAGCTAGCTTAATTTCACATGGTCATGGCACACGAGTGTGTCTGGTGGCCGTGTGGACAAGTCAAAATGTATGCCCTATTTTGGCAAGACCTGGACACATGGGTGTGTCTGGTAGCCGTGTGAGGCACACGACTTGACTGCACGAGCGTGTGACCTCTGTAATGTTGAAAAATCTTTAAAGTTCTAAAAATTTTTGTAAGTGTTTGGTTTAGTCCCGACCTCTTTTTAACACGTGTTTAAAGTCTTGTAGACCTCAATAAGGGACTATATGATTATAATTGAACATGTTTAATTAATGATTAATTATGTTGAGAAATGGATGTGAGATATTTTGAAATATTCAAAAATGTTTAGTAACGCCTCTTAACCCTAGTCCGGCGACGGTTACGGGTTAGGGGTGTTACAAAGTATGTTTTCGAAAAACACTTCAATGTGATATCGCTAGATTCAGCCATAACATCTAGGCCGAGTTTGGGGTGTTACAATTCTTCTCCGTTTTCATCATTTCTTCATCTTGTTGGTCAAAATCAAATTTAGCATTTCTTTTTCTCTCTTTGTGTAAGTTATTTAATTAACTACATACTCACTTTGCCCTATTTTTTTATATTTTATTTTAGCCTCCACTTCTCTATCTAACCAAATTCTGGTGAATCACTAATCGTTTCGATCTAGCCTGAATATAGTCTAACACACTAGAATATTATGTTATTGAAGATCTTATGGTTTATTATGCAGCTCTCAAATATTTCTTCTTTTTCCATGAATCGGGAATATAGTCTAACACACTGGAATATTATGTTATTGAAGATCTAATTCAAATAAATTAGATTTCCTCTAAGACAAACAAAATTTTAGATATCTATTCGAAAAGGGTAAGTTAACGATCCGATTTCATAAGAGGTTATTTTGTGTATGGTCGATTCTAAAAAATGTAACTTCGGTATTGTATCGTTATCATTTGTTTAGATCACGCAATATCTAACTTGATCTACACTGTGGATAGTTGAGGAGAAGTTTTGTTGTTAAGAGATCCGTCATCCAGGTGTGGGTTTAAAAAAATAAATTATGTGCAATTATTTATGATTAATATATATAATATGCTCCAAAATGTGATTAAGTGATGGTTGGGAAGTATTAAAATGATTACTGATTTTGAGCCTAATGTAAGTGCTCTAATTTGATTTCTATGATGATTGATTTGTTGTATGATGATAAAATAGTTATGTTTTGACACTCATGTTTGGTGATATTATGGCATGATTTTGTTTCTGTTAATCTGATATCATAATGTGAGATAAAATTCTAAAATCACCTTATTTGATTGCATGTTAATCATGCCTACTGATCTGATACCATTTCTATATGCCACATCACATTGCATAAGGTTGGGAGAATAATGAAAGGAGGAAGTTTCTGACAGTTTAATAATTTGAACATTCTGGTAGTATATGTATTTTGGAAGTATATTTGCGATTCTAGAGGCTTGTCCATGTATTTGTCTATTTTGACAGCTTGTCTGCATTATCTTGTGGCTTATCCACAATCTTGGTGTGCTATTGGATGGATGAGTCCTGGGGAACTCTCTTATGGTGTGTAGTAGAGTTGGGTAGGAATTTTTTTGAAAATTTTGAAATGATTTTTGAAAAACATTGCATCCACATTATCATACATATTGATATCTATGAGATTTGACTGGTTATATATATTTTATGCTATATTCTAAAATGTTTGCTTTAATTATTTTTTTTACTTAAGTTAAGACACACACTGGCTTATGTAGCTCACTATTTATTTCTCTGACATTTCAGATAATCCCTGAGGCTAAGACTTGGATGCAGCCATTGGAGGAGTACTCAGATGGTTTTTATTTTAATTACTCAAAACTTTTTTATATGGTTATTTTGGGACTGTATTTGTAACACTCCAAACCCGACCTAGACATTATGGCCGTAGCTGGCAATGTCACACGATAGTGTTTTGAAACCTCGTTGTTACGATGAAAACATTCCAGGTTATTATCTTTAGTAAACCTTTGTTAGAACTTAGGAAGTCATCTTTATTCATTTAAAACATTTTTTTTGAAACATCCCTCATTGCAGAAGCTTTAATAAAATAGTCTAGGTGATAATGCGTTTAGAAATTATTTTAACTTTTTGAAACCCGAATTTCCTATGACCAGCAGGTATAAACCATAAAGTAAAATAAATAAATAAAAACCCAAACTTAAAACCAATGTCCAAGAGAGTCCTTAAATTACAACCCAAATAATCAATAATAATCAAATCATAAATCATAAATTGAAAACCATGAAGTCCAAAAATTACTATGGTCACTACTAAGTCCTCCGTCACACCGATCCATCTAAGTTTGGGGATTACCTGTGCACATTAAATAAAAAGGGTGAGTTTACGTAAACTCAGTGTGTAATCCCGTAGAAACAAACAAACAATCATTATTCACGAAGGCAGCTTGAATGTCTTAGGCCTAAGCCCTTTTCAAGATCAAGGATGACTTGGGCCTTAGCCCATCTCAATACAGTGTCAAAATGTAGTAGGGCCTTAGCCCATCACAATATCAGTAGCAGTAATAGTTATGCAATAGCAAAATCCTACCCAACCAGCTTCTACACACTATCTCCGTCCAACCCTACACTCAATGTGGGGATATAATCAACCCACCCATCCCTACACTCCAAGTAGTACTGAATGTGGCACAATACAGTAGTTTGTAGTTGAGCTGCCAGTAAATTAGGCTTAAAGCCTTTCACTACACTTCCTCCGAATAACAACCCCCAACCAAATGCGATGCAACATACAATGGATGACATGCTATTATGCAATTTTAGTACATATATTCAGTTCATATATTAACATGCCCAGTAAGATATCATTGAGTCAATTCACACATGTAGGGGTCTAAGTAGTGTTTACCGACCCTACAGTAGGTTCACAATCGACTTGGGCGACCCGTGCAACCTTAAAAACATTTCGATAAAAATAGGCCCACATGCCCATGTGATCTGCTAGTGTGGGCCTACATGCCCGTGTGGCCCACTAGGCCCAAATTGGCCTTGGCCTTGTGATCCATTTTTAAAGTAATCCATGCTAGCTCAATACTCATATATGTTTTCACTATTTCCTTATATGTTCATCCAAAGCTGTCTACTTAAGTCATTATCACTAAATTATCTATATCTTGAGCTACAAATTTCCAAATTAAGATCCGCTTGATGTTTCTGAAACTAGACTCAAATACCTTTCTACATAAAATTTTTAGAATTTATAGTTTATCAAATAAGTACAGTAAAATCTTTAAAGTTATCCCTATTCTGCTGTTTAATATCTTCATCCTTTCCTTACTAAAAATTATTTTTATCTTTTAGTACAGAATTTAGATGATGTTTCCATTTATTTCTCTTGAAAATAGACTCATTAAGGATTTAAAAATATAAATTTAAGCCCTTAATTATTTTTTTACAATTTTTGATGATTTTCCTAAGTCAGAACAAGGGAACCCAAAATCATTTTGACCTTGTCTCACAAAATTTATTATATCTCATGATTTACAATTCCATTGCATACACTATTTCTTCCATGAAAAACTAGACTCAATAAAATTTAATTTCATATTTTATTCAACCTACAACCCAATTCCTACAATTTTTGATGATTTTTCAAAGTTAGACTACTACTGCTGTCCAAAACTATTTTAGTGCAAAATGTTGATTTCCAATTTTATAACACCCTTATTTCCTTTCTCTACAATTTTTTGCATCATTTTCTCTTATTTCTCTTATTTCTCAACAGCAAGCAATTTTAACTTTTTGTCGAATCCCGTTTTATGCGTTTTGGGTACACACCTGGTATCGTTTTTGATGCGTAAGCACTCCTAAGCCTCCAGAACTTAAAAATCGACCAACATAACTCTAGATTAATCACTTAATTAGTTTTTAATCAACCAATTTTGGCAGGAACTCGACTAAAAGCCTAGCAAAACCCTTACCTCCTTGAGTATCCACGACTTTGCACAATCATAGCGTCGATTCAAAACCACTAGCCCCTTGATTAACTCCTAAACACCAAAAAGGAATCCCCTTTTAGAGATTAACCAAGAACGATTAACAATAGACAAAACCATTACTTACCGAACACGTGCAACCAACGATGCACAACCGAATCAATTGGAAGAAAAAAGAAAGAAACAGAAGGGGAAAAATAATGGAAATTTCGATAGCAACTAGGGGAAAGAATCGACAGAGGAGGGATAAAAAAAGAAGAAGAAAATTGGTGAGAAAATTGAAACTCTACTTTTTTTTCCTTTTGCATCAAAAGGATAATCAGATTATTTTCTGATAACCTCTCCCCAATTATCTCCTAAAATCACTCCCTATTAACCCACTAAAACACAACTACTCAAAAATTTTCCCTAACACAACTCTTAGCAAAAATTGGAGCAAAAATATTGTCTCCACGCCATCACAAAGAATTGAACACAGGACATCCAACACTTGAACACTCCACTCAACCACCAGACCAGCAGGCCCATTCTGTTATATACTTATCAAAAATTAAATAAAAGCATATTGACCAAAGATTGGGCTTTATTCATAAAAATACCAAAATTTGTCCAAATCATGGCTTGAACTTGGGACCTCTCACACACTCCTGAACACTTAACCACTGAAGTAGATACAGATTTGTGTCATACATCTACAAAAACAAAAATTTAAATTTTGGGGCGTTGCAACTTTACCCCCTAAAAGAAAATTTTATCTTCGAAATTTACCTGATCAAAATAGATGAGAATACTGATGACGCATCGCATCCTCAGACTCCCATGTGGCCTCCTCAGTGCTATGATTACGCCATAGAACCTTTACCAAAGGGATAGACTTCCTCCTCAGAACCTTTACGTCATGATCTAGAATCTTGATAGGCTCCTCCTCAAAGGCCAAGTCTGGCCTAACCTCAATCTCCACAACAGGGACAATATGAGTTGGATAAGAGTGGTAGCGCCTCAACATAAAGACGTAGAACACATCATGAATACGATCCAACTCTGGAGGTAGCTCCAACTGATAAGCAATCGGTCCCACTCGCTTCAAAATACTGTAAAGTCCAATAAACCTAGGGCGTAACATGCCCTTACGACCAAACCTCAATACTTTCTTCTATGGCAAGACCTTGAGAAAGACAAAGTCCCCCACAAAATACTCGACCTCACACCACTTCAAATCCGCATAAGATTTTTTCCTATCATAAGCCGTTTTCAAATGATCTCGAATCACTCTAACACTATCCTCTGACTCAGAAACCAACTTAGGACCTAGAACACGTCACTCGTCCAACTCAGTGCAACATAAAGGAGTGCAACACTTACGACCCTACAGTGCCTCGTAAGGTGCCATCTGGATGCTAGACTGGAAGCTATTATTATAAGCAAACTCCGCTAACAGTAGATAATCCTTGTAACTGCCTCGAAAATCAATAGCACAGCTCCTTAACATATCCTCTAGTATCTGAATCACCCTCTCTGACTGACCATCAGTCTGAGGATGGAACATAGTGAAGTCTAATCTTAAACCCAGAGCCTTATGCAACTTCCTCTAAAATCGAGATGTGAAGTGAGGATCTCTATCAGAGAAGATCGAAACTGGTACCCCATGCAGTCTCACTATCTCTGAAATATAAAGCTTCGCCAACTTCTGTAGAGAATAATCTGTACAAACTGATATAAAGTGTACTGACTTGGTCAATCGATCCACGATGACCCAAATAGAATCCTTCTTAATAGGTGTCAAGGGTAACCCACTAACGAAGTCTATCATCACATGTTCCTAGTTCCAAAGGGGAATTTTAATCAGCTATGGCAAACCCAAAGGCAACTGATGCTCAGTCTTAACCTGCTGGCATGTCAGACATCTAGCCATAAAGTCAGTAACCTCTCGCTTCAATTCTGGCCACCAATATAATTCTCAGAGATCTCGGTACATCTTATTTCTGCCAGGATGCATAGCATAAGGGCTACTATGAACCTGTCTCAATATAGCCTATCTCAAATAAATATTATTTGGAACACAAATCCGTCCATGGAAATAGAGTACCCTATTACTATTTAGTCTAAAATCTGTAGTGCTACCACTCTCAATCTATCGAAATCGAACACTTAAAGACTCGTCCTTCAACTACTTACCCTTAATCTGCTCAATCCATGTTGGCTTAACCTGAAGCTTGGCTAATAAGCTACCGTCACCAAATAAGCTTAGGTGAGCAAACATCACTCTCAAATCAGTCATAGCTCTACGAGTTTAGTGCATTGGCCACCACATTGGCCTTGCTAGGATGGTATTCAATGGTGCAGTTGTAGTCCTTAAGCATCTCAATCTATCTACGCTGCCTAAGATTCAGCTCCCTCTGAGTAAGGAGATACTTGAGGCTTTTGTGATCAATGTAGATGATACACTTCTCACCGTATAGATAATGCCTATAGATTTTCAGTGCAAATACTATGACGGCCAGCTCCAAATCATGCATTGGATAGTTTACCTCATGTGTCTTAAGCTGAAGAGACGCATATGCTACCACCTTACCATCCTACATCAACACACATCCCAAACTAACATGTGATGTATCACTATAAACTGTAAACTCCTTTATAAATTCAGCTGCATCAGAACAGGAGCCTTAGTCAGTACATTTTTTAGCTTCTAAAAACACTCTTGCTGTGCATTAGTCCATTTAAACGGTACACTCTTATGTAGCAGCTTAGCTAAGGGTGCTGTAATCAATGAGAAACCTTCCATAAATCATAGATAATAACCCGTCTGCCCTAGAAAACTACAGATCTCTGATACATTCCTAGGTTGTTTCCACTCCAACAAAGCCTCAATCTTTCGAGGATCAACTCGAATCCCCTTAACAGAAACCACATGACCCAGAAATGTCACCTAATGCAACCAGAACTCACACTTGCTAAACTTAGCATAGAGATGTTTTTCCTTCAAAGTCTATAGGACGACTCGAATGTGCTCATCATGCTCCTCCTCATTTCTCGAGTAAACCAGTATGTCGTTAATGAACACTACCACGAATTGATCTAAATAAGGCTGAAATACTCGGTTCATCAAATCCATGAAAGTTGCTTGTGTATTAGTTAGTCCAAATAGCATCACTAGGAACTCATAATAACCATAACGAATCCTAAATGTCGTCTTATGTACGTCAGCCTCCTTAACCCTCAACTGATGATACCTAGATCGGAGGTCAATCTTGGAGAATATCAAAGCTCCTCAAAACTGATCAAACAGATCATCTATCTTGGTAGGGGTACTTATTCTTAATGGTCAACTTGTTCAATTACCGGTAGTTGATACACATCCGCATGGATACATCCTTCTTCTTCACAAATAGTACCGGTGCTCTCCATGGAGACACACAAGGGTGGATGAACCAACGATCCAATAACTCCTGAATCTGAGCCTTTAGATCTGGGTCTTTAGCTCCACAAGCTCCTTCAGTGCCATTCGATAGGGAGTGATAGACACCGGACCTGTACTAGGTAGGAGCTCAATATTAAACTCCACTTCACGATTTAGAGGTCAACCAAGTAGCTCCTCAAGAAAGACGTCTAAAAAATCCTTTACCGCTCTGATGTCCTTAATAGAGGAATTCCCAGAATCTGAAACACTTACTAAGCCAAGAGCGCCTTACATTCCTTACGTACCAACTTTTCTGCCACTAGTGCAGAAATCACATTAGTTAAATAATTCTGGCACTTTCTAATCATGACTACCTTTTAGTCCTCAATACGACCCTCTTAGTCGCTCAGTCCAAGCTAACACGATGCTTGACCAACCAGTCCATCCCTAGAATTAAATTGAACTCCCCAAAAGGAAGCTCCATCAGATCAGCCAGAAATATTTCCCCTTGAACCGCTAAAAGAACGTCTCTAAATAGCTTGTTAATCCTTATAGATTGCCCCAACAAACTCAATACAATAACCTCACTTGTAGTGCTCTCAACCAAGATCCCCAAATTTCCAGACACATTACAGGCTATATAGGAGTGAGTGGATCCTATATCTATCAATCCAGTATATGGTACATAAAAAATAAGAAACGTACCAGTGATGACGTCCGGAGCATCTCCATCCTCTCGACGACGAGCAGTATAAACTAGAGCTGGCTGCCTTGCCTCAATCTATCCGACACCTCTGCCCAGTGCTCTCTGCTGACGGCTCATACCATTCCACCTCTAGCTCGTCTCGCGACCCTCGGTGGTCAGCTGAACTACCCTCGGTGGTCAGACAAGACTGCAGACTGAGTTTGCCTCTCATCAGCCCTCAGCAGACACTCTTTAATGCGATGTTCCAAAGACCCACATCTCAAGCATGCCCTAGTCCTCTTCCAACACTCGCCCTGATGGCATCTGCCACAATCAAGACATGGGTCGTCTCAGAGAAGAAGCAGGGGCCCACTCTAATCGGCCCATCGGCTCGCCTTTTCTTAGGCCTCTCAGATGTAACTCGAGGGCTCCAAATCCCTCTTATTCCTACTTCTCTCCATCGCGGTTTTAGCGTTCAGTGTTCTTAACCTCCTCGGTGATCTTCGCCTTCTCGACCAAGGAAGAAAAATCTCGCTCCCTCTGCAGAGCTATCAGAACCCTCAAGTTATCCCTGAGGCTATCCTCAAAGTGAACACATCGTTCATACTCCGATGCCACCATACCTCACGCATAGCGGCTCAGTCTCAAAACTCAGCCTCTTACTTGGCCACTGATCGATCTCCCTGTGCCAGATTAAGAAACTCCCTCCTACGGGCCTCTACATAATTGGCTTCCATATATTTTCCTTGGAAGACGATCTTAAAGAACTCTCAGGTCAGACGTTCGGGCTGAGTGCCCTCCTTAACAGTAAGCCACCACTGATAAGCGTCATCCCACAGTAGTGAGACTGCACCCTTTAATTTCTACTCAGGGTGCAATCTAAATCATCCATAATCCTCCTCTCTATGCCCTCAATCCAGTACTCAGCCACACTAGGGGCAACTTCATTGACACCCCTGAAGAGCTCAGCTCCATTGGACCAGATTCGTTCCGTAATCGACCTCGGCCCCCAGATCCAGTATTGGGCCCATCGACTCTCTCAAAAATCCTTAGAATAGCTTGGGACAATGCGTCGTCCCCAGCCATGTGGCCTTAAGACCCAGTCTCAATAGTAAGCAACACTGGTGTCTCACTCGTATCCAAATTCGGTATGCTACCCAGTGAAGAGGACTCAGCTCGAGCTCCTCTGCGACCTCTACCTCAACCTCTAATACCTCGTCCGCGGATACCTCGTGAGCTCATTGTCTAAACACATTTATCTGTATTAATGGTTTTATGAATTAGTTATAGTTTCAGTGTTTATTAACAAATGTTTTATGTAAAACAATATTAATTATTCAGAGTTTGTTTTCGTAAATCACAGTCTCACTATAATTTTCAGTTTCTCTGTAATTTTCAGTATACACTAACTAGAGTGTTTTAGTACAGTTTACTACCTATAGTAGTTTCAGAATATACTATCCATAACAGTTTCAGTTTAAAACAAATCACATTTTAGAATACTTACAGGATCGGCGCCAGAGACTCGGTGTACCACTTACTCAGTGAACACATTTCAAATCATTTGGAAATCAATCAATTTTTTGACAGCCCATTTTTTTATAAAACCCATAATCTACAATCGAGTTTTGTAACCTAGCTTTGATACAACTAAATGTAAAACCCCAAACTTAGCCTAGATGTTATGGTTGTATCTGGCAATGTCACACGATAGAGTTTTGAAACCTCGTTGTTTTATGAAAACATTCCATGTTATTTTCTTTAGTAAACCAGTGTTAGAACTTAGGAAGTCATCTTTATTCACTTAAAACATCTGTTTTGAAACATCCCTCGTTGCGGAACTTTAATAAAATAGTCTAGGTGATCATGCGTTTAGAAATTATTTTAACTTTTTGAAACCCGAATTTCCTACGACCAGCAGGTTTAAATTCATAAAGTAAAATAAATAAATAAAACCCAAATTTAAAACCAAAGTTCCAGAGAGTCCTTAAATTACAACCCAAATAATCAATAATAATCAAATTATAAATCGTAAATCGAGAACCATGAAGTCCAAAATTACTGTGGTCACCGGTGAGTACTCTGTCGCACCGATGTATCTAAGTCTGGGGATTACTGTGCACATTAAACAAAAACGGTGAGTTTACATAAATTCAGTGTGTAACACCCCTTACCCGTGTTCGAAGCCGGAACCGGATACAAGGCATTACTTAACTTAACTTGCATAAACATAAGACCTGATGGCTATAAAATTTCGGTTCAGCCTAAAAATTATCCATACAAACTCATAACATGCTCATCCTTGGCCTAGGAGGTCTTATACATACTTTCTGAAGTTTGTAGAATTAAACCGAGAACTTTTACGCACTTAGAAAAATTTTGACTAAACAGGGGTCACACGCCCGTGCTGCTCAAGGGACACGCCCGTGTGCCTTTGAGACATGCCCGTGTTCCTCACCCGTGGTCAACAATGACTTATTTCCCACGGTCGAAAACACGCTCGTGTCCCTTACACGGGCTCGACACGCCTGTGTCTCAGCCCGTGTGCCAAAACCTTGGCGTTCTGTTTATGACATCATCACTTCACTATAGTCACATGGCCAAGGCACACGCACGTGTCCTTTGAACATTTGTCGAATTAAATTCCTAACATCAGGTGCAGACTTCACACGGCCTGAATAAACACCTATGTCCATAGTCGTGCCTCCCATATGGCTGAGACACATGGCCGTGTCTCTTCCCGTGTGTTTACTACCAAGCATACTGACATGAAATTTTAACATACAAGGGACACACAGCCTGGTCACACACCCATGGGACTGACCGTGTGTCACACATAGCCTAGACACACGCCCGTCTGCCAACCCGTGTGGACAAGAACAAGATAATTTGCCAAGCTCTTTTCATCACCCTAACTCATCCATTCACAATCACATTCAATCATTCACTATGAAACTCAATTAGATAACATACATTATCATAAATAACCTCATCTTTTTATAAATTAGCAATATTAGCCATCATCTGTGGCTATGTACAAAAGAGTTTATCATTAAAGGAGCCATCACAAACTTGGCTCAAACAACAAAACATTTCACTAAGTCTAGCCCCTATACGTGCCATACTCAAAATACTAAGTTTAGATATATCGAGATGGGCTGATTGTGTGGGTGATCTTCCAATTATCTTCGTATCTTGACCCGGCTCTTTGACACTATAAAATAAGAGAAAGGAAAGGGGGTAAGCTTTAAGCTTAGTAAGTTTACATGTAAACAATAAATATCATACCATATGCTAATCAATAATTTGAATTTCATACTAAGCAAGAACAATGCACATTCCATAATCATGCTTACTCGTTTCATCTCCTGCCAACTTCCAACCATATCACAAGCATAATGCTCACATTCATTAACATACATCCCTGCACTTATCACCACAAGGTCACATGATACAACACTTAAACAATTTCTCAATAAACTGTTTGAATTAATACAAAACACTCGATGGTTTCGCTCATAGCCCACCATTATTCTATAAATCGGTGGTATCGTACATAGCCCACCATTAATCTATGATAGGGTGGTATCGCACATAGCCCACCAAATGATAATATACATGATGGTATCACACACAACCCATTGTGAATGTGTAGTAACGAGGTATCGCACCCAGCCCACCAAAAGAATGGCTATTATTTCTGCACCCACATATTTATTTCGAAATTCATACGGGAATTATTCATTAACTATCAAACTCAATCCATCTCTATTACAATGATCTCATTCATAAAATGCACCAATAATTGACAATATTTAAATATTAAAGAAGTATCGTTTACACATAAACTTATCTCAGTGCAAAACGTGTTAGTCAACGGTCTATTCCGCAACCTTGCCTTTTCCTCGGTCAAGGTTAATTCCACACTTTTCTTGGTCTAAAATAACAAAATTTCACTCATTCAATCATTTTATAATCATATTACATCACAATTTCTACTTAGGAAAAAATGACCATTTTATGGCAAAATTATGATTTTGCCCTTAGGCTCGTAAATCATTTTTCATCATATTTTCTCATTAAACAAGCCTAGCTGAACATTTATTACAATTACAGCTACTCATAATTCCAACTATTTCATGCATTTATTACATAATTTCTATCTTTACAACTAAGTCATATTTAGGTGTTTTCATGATAACACCATTCACAAAAGTTATTTCTCATCTCACTAACATTCATTTTTTTTCCATAAAAACTCAGCTAACAACATGAACACTCACATGGTAAGTCCTTAAACTTGCAACCATATTGCAAATTAGTCCCCTCATTAGCTAGCTTAAACTTTGGGGATTCCAAAAATACAAAAATCATCAAGAAAGACCTCTAAACTCACTTACTTGCAAGGAGATAGCTTGGCTGAAAGTTTAAGCTTCAAAAATCTCTATTTCCTCTTCAATTTTTTGTGGAAGAAAAAAGGGGAATAGTTAAAGATGATATCTTATATTTTATCATATTTTATTCATTTTAGTTACATAATATCACCAATTTTGACTTAAATTTAATGCTCTTGTCTCCCTAGTCTATATGGCCGGCCAACACACCTCTAATGGCCTAATTTCACTTTAACGACCTCCAATTTGATATTCTTTGGCTATTAGATACATCTACCTTGCAAAATAAAAATTTTGCACTTTATGCAATTTAGTCATTTTTCATAATTAAGCATACAATTGCAAAATTAAAGCACCAAAAATTTCATATAGCCATATTTTCATGCCATAACACATAAAAAAATACAATTTATGTAACACCTCAAACCCGACCCATGCGTTAAGGTTAGATCTGACATGTCACATGAGAAAATATTTTTAAGCCCTTTTCGTTCGTACGTAAATAGATATTGATTTGTTAAAAATCAAGAAAAACAAATTTGAACTAATGATTTTATAAACCGTAACTTTTGAAAACATTGATGAAAATTTGTGAAAAATTTCTGAGTTAAAAATATTGATGTAAGTTTATTACGAAATCCATTTGTAAATCCATTTTAGAAAATCTTTATTTGAGTTTTTAGAAAAATCCCATTTAAAGTAATTTGTGCAAAACATAAATATGTCAAACATCAAGCAATATAAAATAAACCAGAGGCCTTATTACAACATTTAACCCAAAATAGTAAAGTAATAAAATAAACGAGGAAGAAGTCTAAAGTCCAAATAAACCATTTCTGAAGTATGGCCTCCACCAAGTCATCCATGGCCCAAGTTCACGTCACTGAGTATTACTTGAAAGGGATAAGGAAAACGAGGTGAGTTACTAGAACTCAGTGCATAACCCCCTTATTGTTGTCCACTGGGCCTGAAACCCATTTAGCAATATCTTGGGCCTAAGCCCCTTTTTACAAAATAATGTATCAATTATATATCATATGAATGTAATGCAATCCCAAACCAACCAAATAATCCATCCACTGCACACCACCCATACCATCCATCACACCTGTGGGGATCAAGTGAACCCACCCCGCCAAGCACACCAATCTCAGGCATTTATCCATTTATAATATAATCAAATTATGGACAAGCAACCAGAATCATAGTGAATCAAATTATCAAACATATTTGTGGCAGTGCCACCAGAATCAATTCTCTTCAACATTTTTCCATCCCATGCAAAGTCATGTAAATGCATCATACATAGCAAAACATGATATTTACAAATATATCAACAATAATTAATTCAGAGAAAAGTTCAGCCCATTAACACTTTGCAAATCGGCCCATTATGGTAATTTATCAAATTGGCCCATTAGGCAATATATCAATTCGGCCCACTAAGCAATTTATCAAATCGGCCCATTAAGCAATGTATCAAATCGACCCATAAGCAATATATCAATTCGGCCTATTGGGGCAATTTCGTAATTCGACCCTTTAAGGGTATTTTTGTTATTCACATAATGATATTATCGATTTTGTCAATTTTATCAAAATAATGTATCTTAGGCCAATTTTTCCAGTTTACGCCCTATTCCATTTTTAGTCATAGCGATTTATTTCCAATATGATATCAATCTTAAAATCCACGGATAACGGTGCGAGATTACACACCTGATTACGGTAAGCACAAAGCCTTCTTACTCGTTGACACCTAAGATATCGTAACACTCGATTAATCGACATACGTGATTTTAATAATCAAACTCTAAAATAAACGATCTAAAGTGTTTACCCTCAGAATCGTGAACAACCACGATTTAACGATTCTCCCCGGATGATGGTCCACAACCCGGTGGAAAATCCTGAACCACTGATACCGCCCTTCGTTTCAACTTAAGAGTAGGGATTGTAAATCTGCTCTTTTTTCGATAGAGCAACAAAGTAGAATAACCGAATGATGATGAACTCATATATTCGGCTAGTAAGAAAATAACAATGAAATGAAAAGAGGGATAATAAGTCACTTACCAACTCGGTCAAAAAGAAATTGTCCACAACAAAAAGAAAAGAAAAAGTGAAGAGATGGGATGATACTAGATTCGACTTTGGAGGAAAATCAAACAAGAAAATGTGATCTAAAGTGATGTCGATTTTTAAGAAGAGGAAGGATTGAAGAAATGGTTAAAAGAAAAGAATGGAAGGATGGATGGATGATAGATGATTCGGCTGTCAAGGGAAAGTGAACAAGAGATGAATGTTTCGACCAAACAAAAAGGAAGAAATGCACAAATGCGCTAGGAGGTTTCGGCAAAGAAGAAAGAAAAGAAAATAATAAAACTCACTAATGGTTTTAGGATTCAGCAATGAGAGTAGCAATTTGGAGAAAATGACACAAAAGGTTGCAAGTAGGAATTTTGGCCAAAACAAGCACCAAAGTTTTTACCAAAGAAAAACAAATCAAATTTGGCTATGCCCTCTCTATGCCAAAACTATCCATGCCTTGGCCAATAGGTCAAAATTCGTTAATCAAAACTTTCCAAAATATCACCCTTGAAAATGGCCAACATGTTCCATATACTTGCCTTTTCTTTTGATTTCTTTCCTTACCCTCAATCTTTCCTTATTTCCTTAGCCACCTTGCCAAAATTAAAAAGTCCACCTTTCCTTATTCACTAGCTTGGCTGACACTTAGGGAAAGAATACGAAAAAAAAAATAGTCAAAATTTTGCACTTGATGAGATTTGAACCTTTCCGTTAAAGTCCTTCATGTGGCGCCATATCCCCTTTACCATATGGTCCTTTATGCTAGCAAATTACTCATCTATTTCCATAAGCCTTGATGCCACTTACTATCTCTCCTTAATAGGCTTAAACGTAAAAATTTAACTATAGCATAACTTGAACCCAGAACTTCCTAAAAATCCCGTACCTTTCCAAAACCACCTTCCCAATAAGTTCAACTTGAAATAAAGCCATTCTCTTATTCTCTAAAAAATTTATATGCTTCCGTGCTCAAGGTCCAACAGCCCAATCCTACTAGGCCCAATTTCAGGATGTTATGTAACACCCCAAACCCGATCTAGACATTACGACCAGATTTGGTATGTCACAGGAAAAGGTTGTAAGAAGGATTTTGAAATTTTTGAAGAACTATCGAAATTTGAAGAACTTTTTGTTCAGTTGATGTTTTGAAAACAGTGGTTTGTAGTTTAAAGAAAATTTTCGAGTTCAGTTAATCGATCATTTGTTACTTTTATGGGCATTTAAAAAAACATAGTTGTTTATATCACTTAGGTTTTGAAAACTCCAACTTATTTATCATGTTTGAAACGCTTAAAAATGTTGTATCAACATTTAAGTTATAATATAAAAACCAAATAGAAATATAAAAATTCCTCATTACATAATAACGTCCCCAATTAAAATAGTTACTAAAAGAAAATAATGAGTTTACGAAAGAAACACTTTATGGCCTCTATGAGTACGCCCCAGCTCCCAGATCCACGATATACTGATTACTTGCAAATTAAGCAGAGGGGTGAGTCACCATAACTCAGTGTGTAAATCCCCTTATGTCACATTAATGGCTTCAAGCCCATAATCGCATATTGGCCTTAGCCCACTCATAATAGCATACTCAAATATGAATGTAATGTGTGTGTGTCCCAGCCCAACCTAATTTTTCCATCCTCTACACACCACTCGTACCAGCCCATCACACCGTGGGGATTTCTACAATCGACCCTCCATCCGCTACACACCTCATACGTGGCATTAAGCCACTCGTGGTTCCAGACCAGTGTGATACTAGATCACCATGACAGAGTCACTATTAACATATGTGGGGCCAACCTACTATGGTACCAAACCACCGTGACAATCCCTGATGAATGTATGTGGGGCCAACCCACTGTGGTACCAAACCATTGGGACGAGTCACTAATCACATATGTACGTGGCATTAAACCATCGTGGCACCAAGCCACTGAGACATGGTCACTATTATCAATATACATGCGTGGGGCTAACCCACCGTGGTGCCAAACCACCGTTACAGTCTCAATTACTTCCCCTTTTCACATTATTCCCTAACCCATGTAGATCATATACTCATATGAATGCACATGCTCTCATTACAGTGACAGATTTACAACATTCACTTAAGATCCATTAAGAGATTAATAAAGTTACTCATCCGTATCCCCGCTTACCCATTAAGGGTATTACGATCGCTACCATTCCGCTTTCCACCCATACAATTAATAAAGACAAATAAATAAAGAGTGTGAAGTTTTACACACCAGATAACACGCAACATTATTCTTTCTATGTCGACACTATCGCTAGCAGGAACGACTGCTATTTGCCTACTATTCTATTTTGAAGCCGGCCCACAACCTGGTGGCCAATCTCGAACAGCAGACACTGCGCGCTTTTTGAACTTAGGGATTGGGACTTCGGGTCCAACCCCTTCCTTTGATTGGGTAGTATTTGTGTCCATGAAAAAGATCTTGGTCAATAGGCCGGATTAAGGCATCGAAGCAGAGAAAAATAAGGGTATACGCTCAATATGTAGAGATTCCTTACCTAGGTCGACAAAACCTGGAGACTGTAAGGCTTGGATTAAGGCGTCGATTGAGTACCTAAATGAATACCATGTAAGATTTGGCTTAAAAGAAATAGATTTAGAAGAGGTGACCCTTCAGCCAAACGAATGACATAACCCCCTCACCTAAATCGACCAAAACCGAACGCCCCTTAAGTCCCTTCAATCGTGGACCAGTTGAAGAAAGAATACGGAGACAAGGCCCCTCTTCATTCGACAAAAATCATAGAACAAGATTAATGTTTTCGGTTAAAATAAGAAAGAGAAGAGAGCATTGAAAAAGAATACTTACCACAACCAAGGAGAATCCGATTGGGAAAGCTATGGAACAGAGTGACGGCAATCTTCAGAGATAAGATCGAATGAATATGATGAAAATAATGAGATGATGTAGGTGGTAAGAGGTTTCGGTTCAAGGTGATTGAGAGATGTGCCATGAATATGAACAAAAGAAAGAAAGAAAATAACAGAGAACAAGAAAGAGAGTTAAGATTTGGCTCTTGAAGAAACAATTGAGTAAAAGAGATATCATGAAAAAGAAATGATAGGTGGTTTCGGCTTTTGGGTGATGAAACAATGCACACATGACCAAAAATGCTAAAGAGGGGAGGAGAAGGTTTTAGTTTTGCCTAAATGAAGAACACCAAATGTTGAAAAGAAAAGAACTCTTAATATTTAGCTACTAATCACCTCAATGTTTCAGCACCTACAAACTCCAAAACCACATGCACTTCATGAAAACTGAAAATGACTTATGACCCTAATTGATTTTCAGACACCTATTACAAGCCTAAACCGAATTCTTCCCCCTCCCTCAAGAATCTAATATTCGGCCACTACCTTCACCAACCTTCAATACCCTATTTTCCTCTTAAATTCCCTCTTGCTCACTCATTCAAAATAGTTTGAACAGTTCAAACTCCTATTTCTTCTCTTAGCCACACATTTGAATTGTTTGACCCAATCAACACTCCCCCCTTGAAGTGTCCTTGTCGAACTCCACCTCCTCCCTTCCAAATGCCAAAAGAATTCCAAAAAGCAAATTGTGCTACTCGAACCTACTCCCTCACTGCTCCCCTGTGGCGACACCTTCTAGCACTCTATGTGGCGTCACCTTGCCACTCTACCACACTCCTTCTTGTGTCCACAAACACAAGCATTAACTCTTAAGTCCTGCCCCAGTCAGCTCTCTCCTACGGTGCCCAAAAAGACAATTTTGGCCAAGGCTTCACTTAACCCCGAGCCTTCCCTGGACCCCCAAACACACCAATTAACACACATAGCACAGTATACACACAAAACATACATTAAATGTCGAAACCTCAAAAATTCAGGATGTTACAATTCTACCTCCTTAAAGAAATTTTGGCCTCAAAATTACCTGGTCAAAAGACATGAGGGTATTGTTGTCGCATCACATCCTCTGGCTCCCACATAGCTTCCTATGAACCGTGATTTCGCCACATAACTTTGACCAAAGGAATTGATTTTCTTCGTAAAACCCTAACGTCACGATCCAAGATCTGAACTGGTTCCTCTTCAAATGATAGATCAGGCCTTACTTAAAATTCTGCCACTATCACAACATGAGATGGATCCGAACGGTAGCGCCTGAGCATTGAAACATGAAACACATCATGAATTTGACTTAACTCTGAAGGTAGCTCGAGCTGATAAGCTACTGTTCCCACACGCTTCAACATATAACTCTGAACGTAGCTCGAGCTGATAACCTGCTGTTCCCACACGCTTCAACACACGATAAGGCTCGATGAACCTAGGGCTTAGCTTACCCTTCCATCCAAACCTTAGCACTTTCTTCCACGGTGAAACCTTTAAGAAAACCCGATCACCCACTGAAATTCTATGTCTTTACGCTTCAGATCAGCATAGGACTTCTGTCTGTCGGAGGCTTTTTTCATTCGAGTCCGAATTAACTTAACCTGGTCCTCCGTTTCAAAAACCAATTCTGGACCTAATAACTGTCGCTCACCTAACTCTGTCCAACAAGTAGGGGTGCGACACCTCCGACCATACAACGCCTCATACGATAGCATCTGAATACTGGATTGGCAGCTGTTGTTGTATGCGAATTTTGCCAATGGTAGAAATTCTTCCCAACTACCTCTGAAGTCTATGACACAGCCCCTCAACATATCCTCCAAGATCTGAATTACCCTCTAAGACTGTCCGTCAGATTGTGGATGAAACGCTGTACTGAAATCTAACTTTGTACCCAATGCTTGATGCAATGCCTTCCAGAATCTCGATGTAAACCTAGGGTCTCTGTCTGAGATGATAGACACTGGTACCCCATGCAATCTCACAACCTCTGCTATATACAGCTTAGCCAATTTTTGTAGAGAGTAGTCGACACTAACCGGTATGAAATGAGCGGATTTCATCAAACGATCAACAATTACCCATACCGAATCCTTCTTAGTAGGTGTGAGAGGTAGCCCGCTAACAAAGTCCATTGTGATTCTTTCCCACTTCCACTGCAGAATCTTCACCGGCTGCAACAACCTCAAGGCAACTGATGTTCTACTTTTACCTTCTGACACGTCAAACATTTACTCACAAATTCGGTTACCTTTCGCTTCAAATCGGGGAACCAAAACTATTCTCGTAAATCCCGGTACATCTTACTTCCTCCAGGATGCATAGCGTATGGGCTGCTATGCGCTTCCTGTAAAATCTTAAGTCTCAATTCAGGATCCCTTGGCATGCAAGTCTTTCCTCGAAAACATAATACCCCATCACTATTCACACTAAAATCCATTATCTCACCATCTGTTCCCAACTAAAACTTTGACTTTAACAACTCATCAGCCCACTGTTTCTCTTTAATTTGACTGACCCAAGAAGGCTTCACTTGAAGTTCAGCTAATAAGCTTCCATCATCGTATAAACTAAGGTGACCAAACATTGCTCTCAAGTCAGAGATCACCCTACGACTTAATGTATCTACCGCCACATTAGCTTTTCCCAGGTGGTACTCGATTGAGCAATCATAATCTTTTAACAACTCGATTCATCTTCGCTGCCTTAAATTTAACTCCTTCTGAGTGAGGAGATATTTTAGGCTCTTGTGATCTGTATAAATAATGAACTTCTACCCACACAGATAATGCCTCCAACTTTTCAGAGCAAACACTACTGCCGCCAATTCTAAATCATGCATGGGATAATTTAACTCATGCGGTCTCAACTGTCGGGATGCATATGCTACCACTTTCCCATCCTACATCCGCACACATCCCAACCTTGTGTGGGATGCATCATAATAAACCACAAACTCTTTTCCAGCCTCAAGCTGTATCAACACTGGAGACTCTGTCAAAATCCTTCTCAGCCTCTCAAAACTCTCCTGTTGCTTATCAGACCAAACAAATGGAACCCCTTTCCACAACAACTTGGTTAATGGTGCCGCTATCAAAGAGAACCCCTCAACAAACCTTTTATAATACCCTAGCCAGACCAAGAAAACTCTGAATTTCTGCTACAGACTTAGGTGGCTTCCAATCCAACACAGCTTTGATTTTTCGGGGGTAACCCTAATCCCCTCAGCAGACACCATATGGCCCAAAGAGGTTACTTCTCTTAGCCAGAATTCACACTTACTGAATTTGGCGAACAAATGCTTCTCCCTCAGAATTTATAAAACCACTCGAAGATGCGACTCATGCTCCTCCTCCGACTTTGAATAAACTAGGATATCGTCTATAAATACCATGACAAATCATTCTAGATAGGGTTGGAATACCCGGTTCATCATGTCCATAAATGCTGCTGGTGCATTGGTCAACCCGAACAGCAGTACCAGGAATTCGTAGTGACCATAGCGAGTATGAAACACCGTCTTATGAATATCCGTCTCCTTGACTTTAAGTTGATGATATCCCAATCTTAAATCTATCTTTCAAAAGATTGAAGCTCCCTTAAGTTGATCAAATGATCGTCGATCCTTGGTAGCGGGTATTTGTTCTTGATGGTCAACTTATTCAACTAACGGTAGTCAATGCACATGCGCATTGATCCGTCCTTCTTCTTAACGAATAACACCAGCGCTCCCCAAGGTGATACACTCAGTCGGATAAAACCACAGTCCATCAACTCCTTTGGTGCCATCCAATATGGTGCAATAGACACAGGCACTGTTCCATGAAAAAGATCAATACCCAACTCAACCTCACGATCCGAAGGTAATCCCGGAAGCTCTTCTGGGAAAACATCAAAAATTTCTTCATTATTCAAACATTCCCCACAGTTGATTCCTTGGTCTCCAAAGCACAAACATTAGCTATAAACGCCTTACATCCTTTCCTCACCATTCTCTCAACCTTTAGAGCAGACACTACATTAGATAGGTAGTTCCTTCTCTCACCTATTACCACCACTTCTTCATCCTCGAGAGTTCTTAACACCATGCGCTTGGCTACACAATCCAAGTTTGCTTGATACTCCACTAGCCAGTCCATGCCCAAAATTAAATCAAACTCCTCGAACGACAGTTCCATCAAATCAGCCGGGAACACTACCCCTTGAACTTCTAAAGGCACTTTCCTAAAAAGTTTATTCACTATCACCGATTGTCCTAAAGGGCTAAGTACAATCATCTCCCTAAAGGCAATCTCAGAGTCTAAATTCAAAGTTCCCGATATAGTGCTAGCAATATAAGAATGTGTTGATCCAATATCAATTAAAGCAGTACAGGGTAACCCATAAATAAGAAACGTACCTATTATGATGTCTGGTGCATCGCTCTCCCCTCGGCGTCTAGCCACATAGACCAACCTAGGCTACCTTACATCTGTGCTCCCAGCACCTCTGCCGGTGCTCCACACCCTCGACCAAAATTACTTCCTCCCCTAGCGGTCCACGACCTCTCTGTGGTTGTTGACCACCTCTACCTGGCTGAACATAACCCTGTCCCCCTGGTCGTATTCTGCCCAACTCCTGAGGACAGTCTCTTACTTGATAATCAGTAGACCCACATCTAAAAAATCATCTATTACCCATCTAACACTCACCTGAATGAGATCTACCACATCTATACATCTCTGAGGCCCACTATCCACAATAGGTCTCGCAACACGACTCGGCCCATCCCACGTAGGTCTTTTCTAAAAATGCTTAGCTGATCCCGATGATCCAAAATTCTTTTTATTTCTACCTCTATCCTTATCCTGATTCTGTTTTTCAGACCGCTTAACTTCCTCAGCTATCTTAGCCTTTTCCACTAAAATAGCGAATTCCCTTTCTCGTTGTGGAGCTATTAGAACTAACAAATCATCCCTTAGACCATCCTCAAACTGAACACAATGCTCATGGTCCATGGCCACCATATTAAGACGTAAGAATTCTGCCTCGAACTCAGCTACCGATTTATTTCCCCAAACCAAATTTAGAAATGTCCTACGCTGTGCATCTACATAACTCGATCTAATGTACTTTCCCTAGAATGTTGCCTTGAAGAAATCTCGGGTAATGCGGTCAGCCTGTAACACCCCAAACCCGATCAACACACCATGATTGAATCTAGTAGGTTACAGAGTGAAAACATTTTGAGGAAAACAAGTGGTTTGCCTGGCCAAAGAAAAGCTTCTTTGTTTGCTTTGTGTTTGCGTAAACCGATGCTTGTATAGTTGAAAATGTTTAGTTGCTTGAAATCCTTAAAGGTTTTTGAAACCTCATTTATTATTCATTACTTAGGAAAACGTTAAAGTCTATTGAACCCGAGTGAATTCTTACTTAGTTAATTTAAAACTGTTTGGTTATGAACTTGGAAAAACTTAGATTTTGAAAATCACATAAGTCAACTTTGTTATCCTCTTGTAAGTATTGTTACCCGATGGTAAGATTTAGAAAACCCATTATATAGTAAAATTTTTCAAAAACCTTTGGTTATCAAGTTATTTAAAATATGCTAAATAAATATTTAGCAACATTTTTTAAAAAAATAGACATAATAAAACCCAAATAAAATGTACTAATGGCCTTATTACAAACCCAAATAAACCAAAATATAAAGTTAAAATACCCAAGTCAAAAATCCATGTAAAATCGAAGGTAAATGTCGCATGGCCACCTCGAGTCCACCCAGCTCCTCATCCGCGACCTACGAGTCACCTGAAAAGATAAGGAAGAAGGTGAGTCACCAAGACTCAGTGCATAATCCCCCTCCCGATTTTAGCAACATGCTTACACAAATCATAATCAAGCAAACATATCATGCACCCAAACCTAACCATCCACAACTCCTTTTTCTACCCCGTGGTATCAAACCACCGGTGGTGCCAAACCACCGTGACCCAAAGTCATTGATATCAATAATGTGGTGCCAACCCACCGTGACCCAAATTCACAAATAATCCATATGTGGGCCAACCCACGCCAGATACCAAATCATCGCGATAATCTGCTTTTATCAAATGTGGGCCAACCCAATCGTGGTACTAATCCATTGGGACGAGTCGCTATGAGGTGTCAAACCTCCGTGACCCAAAGTCACGAATATCAACTGTGGTACCAAACCACTGGTGGTGCCAAACCACTCGTGACCCAAAGTCACAGATACCAATATTCCCCCTCCTCTCATATCACCCACATAAATGCTCATGCACATACAAATCATGCCATCATGCTTAATCGTTAAACGTATATCAAACATGACATAGATAATTTCATCAGAAATCATGTGCCATAATCTCAACCAAAATGGACTTACCCGTAATCCTTGCTCACACCCATAAAGGTAACAAATCGAAATCTACACAGTTTCGACCTTTAACACAGTTTTAAGTTATTAACAGGTTTATATAGACTATGAAGTGTGTAAGTTACACACCTGGTTAATAACGCGATTAACGAATCCCGAAAACCAAGATATAATGCACTAGTTTTCCCCCTCCTACATTCGGCCAATAAAATTGTTAGGAAAAAGCCATTCAACTACACTTGTAAATCCTAAAAAGTTAACGCACAGAACCACATCCCTTACCTTGATACCTTTCAGACTCCAAACAAACTCAAGCCCACTACGATGAACCTCCCCATACAATCGGCCAAAACTAAACAACATGAAGTAATAGCCTTCACTTTTCGAATAACTAAGAGCAAGATTGAGTCAAGATGAAACCTTACCAACGGCTTACTAGGACCGATTGATGAGAATAGATGACTCGATCCATCGCTTCAAAATCCTAGAGATCCTAAAAGAAACCGATTGCATAGTTGATTAAAAGTCAAGACAAATGCTGAAATTCGCTTTTGTCCTACACATATTGATAGAGAGAAAAGAAAAGATAATGATATTCGCCAAGAACACTTACCCTTCCAAAATCGATTAGAGAAGAAATCAAGGAGGTCTCGCTGATTGATATTCGCCAAAATGAGAAGGGAGGGTTTGAGAGATTTCAAAGGGCTTATAAAATAGCAAATTAGATTCTACCAAAGTGGAAGGAGAGAATAGAAGCAAGATGAATGGTATTCACTTTGATTTAAAGAGAAGAGATTAAGGAGTTTCACAAAGAGATAATAAAGAGAAAAGAATGTTGTTGATGGGGTTTTGGAACAAGTATGAGAGAAAAGAAAAGAAGAGAATGGGGAAGAGGAGATTCTGCTAAGTGCTTCAAAAGGAATTCAAGTGCCAAGAGGTTTCGGTTTTGCTTCTCAACCTGAATGTATCAAGCTTGACTAGCCGAAAGTGCCACTAAGGAATTTCTGCACTTCTAGTCTTCCAATCGAATACTCTTCCTCACACTAGAGTCCGATTTCAAAAACTCCCCGAATCACTCCTCGCCAACCATTCAAATGAGTTTGAATTGATCAAACTCCTAAATCCTCTCTTCTCCACTCATTTAAATCTTATCCGCAGTAGTTTGAGCTGAGCACAACTCCTCCTCCTTAAGCGCCAAAATGGTAAGTAAAATGGGATTTCACGTCAACTCGAGCTCCCTTCCCCAGATGTATGCCTCCTCCATTGTACCTTAGTGGTGCCTCCTTGCGACCTTACCACTAGGTTATTTACATCAAAACACTCCAACAACTCCTTTTAACCCCTAACTTCACTAACTTCCCCTTCCAAACACCTAGAACAGAAAATTTAGCCATGACCCAGGCCCAACCCAAGGTCATGCTTGGACCCCAAGACACCTTGATTACCAACAATGCCAAGCCATTCACATGTAATTAATGCAAACATAACAGCCCCTAATTAAGGATGTTACAGTTCTACCCCCTTAAAATAATTTTGACCTCGAAATTACCTAGTCAAAAGAGTTGAGGGTTTTGCTACCTCATCACATCCTCGGGTTCCCACATGGCTTCTTCTATGCCATGATTCCGTCACAACACCTTCACTAATGGAACTGACTTCCCACGAAAACCTTTATGTCCCGATCCGTAATCAGACCGTTCCTCTTCCATGGTCAAACTGGCTCACCTTAATTTCCTCCACCGATACAACATGCGATGGATCTAAACAGAACACCTAAGCATGGAGATGTGGAATACATCATGTATCCGACTCGGCCCACTCGAAACTCGAAATGATAAGCCATCGGTCCTACTCGCCTTAACACCTTATATGGGCCAACAAATCTTGGGCTTAGCTTGCCTTTCCTTCTAAACCTCAAGACTTTCTTCCATGGCGAGACCTTCAGAAAACCCCCTCACCCACTACAAACTCAATATCTCTCCGCTTAAGATCAGCATATGACTTCTGCCTGTCTGAAGCTTCCTTTAGACGAGCCTGAATCAACTTGACTTTATCCTCGGTCTTAGCAACCAACTTCGGACCCAATATTTGCCATTCACCCAATTCTGTCCAACATGTTGGAGTACAACATTTTCGTCCATATAGTGCCTCGTATGGTGCCATCTGGATACTCGCTTGATAACTATTATTGTATGCAAATTCAGCTAACGGTAGAAATTCTTCCCAACTACCTCTAAAGTCCAAGACATAGCCTCTCAACATATCCTCCAAGATTTGTATAACCCTTTCTGACTGTCCATCCGACTGAGAATGAAATGCCGTACTAAAATCTAATCGCATACCTAACGCTTGATGTAATGCTTTCCAGAACCTCGACGTGAATCTAGGATCCCTATCCGAGATGATTGACATTGGCACACCGTGCAACCTCACTATCTCTGCCACATACAGCTTCGCTAACTTCTGAAGCGAGTAATCAACCCTTACCGGTATGAAATGAGCTGATTTAGTAAATGGTCCACAATCACCCAAACTAAGTCCTTCTTGCTAGGCGTAAGGGGTAGCCCACTAACAAAGTCTATAGTGATTCTTTTCCACTTCCACTGAGGAATCTTTACCTGCAGAAGTAAACCTGACGGCAACTAATGTTCGGCTTTTGACCGCCGACACGCCGACACTTACCCACAAACTCACCAATTTCGCTTGCACCTTGCCACCGTAACTACTCTCGCAAATCTCTAAGACATCTTGCTACCTCCAGGATGCATAGCGATGGGTTGCTATGTGCATCCCGAAAAATCCTTTGCCTCAACTCGACGCCCTTCGACATACAAGCTCTCCTTGGAAACACAACACTCCATCGCTGGTCATGTCAGAACCTTCCAACCCACTACTCAGACTTGCAACCTCCGAGCATTCAAACCTCATCCACTAACTGCTTTCTTTAATCGCTTCTACCTAAGTCGGCTTAACCTCAATTCGCCTAAAAGACTCCGTCATTCATACAAAGCTAAGATGAGCAAACATCACTCAGAAGTCTGTTACCACCTTACGGCTCAACGATCCACCACTACGTTAGCCTTTACCTTGATGGTACTCAATCGAGCAACAGAGTCTTTAACAACTCGATCCACCTTCGACGCTTCAAATTTAAATCCTTCCGAGTCAAGAGGTACTTCAGACTCTTGTAATCCGTAAACCATCGACTTTTCCCTATACAAATAGTGCCTCCATATCTTCAAGGTAAAACCATCGCAGCCTAACTCCAAGTCATGCGTCGGTAGTTACCCTCATACGGCCTCATTTATCGAGACGATATGCCACTACTTTCCTCGCTTACATCAAGACACATCCCAAGCCAAGATGTGATGCATCACAAGAGACCGTGAATACCTTTCCTACCTCAGTCGAACCAGAATCTGAGCTCCACGAATCTTCCTCAACTTGTCGAAACTTTCCTGCTGTTTCTTCGACCACACAAATGGAACTCCCTTCCTCAACAACTTAGTCAACGGTGCCGCGATCAAAGACCCTTCCACAAATCTCTGGTAATACCCTGCCAGACCTAGAAAACTCTGAATTTTCGCAACTAACCTAGGCGATTTTCAGTCCAACACTGCCTCAAACTTGCGAGGATCCACTCTAATCCCTTCAGCTAACACTACGTGACCTAAGAAAGTCACCTCCTTAAGCCAGAACTCGCACTTATTGAACTTGGCAAATAACTGCTTTTCCCTTAGAATTTGCAAAAATACTCGCAAGTGCACATCGTGATCCTCCTCGGTCTTTGAGTACACCAATATGTCGTCTATAAATACCACGACAAACTGGTCCAAGTACTGCTGGAACACCCGATTCATCAAGTCCATGGATGCCGCCGGTGCATTAGTCAACCCAAACGGCATTACTAGAGACTCATAGTGTCCATAACGAGTGTGAATCACCATCTTGTGGACATCAGCCTCTTTCACCTTAAGCTGATGATACCCTGACCTTAGATCGATCTTCGAGAAAATTGATGCCCCTTTTAGTTGATCAAACAAGTTGTCAATCCTGGGCAATGGATACTTGTTTTTGATCGTCAACTTGTTCACCAAGCAGATCCAGATTGTACCGCTCTTTTTTTTAACAAAGAGCACCGGCGCTCCCCAAGGAGATATACTCACGATGAAACCTCGTCCAACAATTCTAATTTGAGCCTTCAGCCCACCAATTCCTTTGGCGCCATTCTATACGGGCAATAGACATCGCGCAGCTTTGTAATAGGTCTATTCTCAATTTAACTCATGATCCGAGGTAGACCCTAAGTTCCTCCGAATACATCCACAAATTCCCTTAGATTCAGACACTCTCACAGCTTGCATCCTTGGCTCCCAAAGCACCAACATGCACAATGAATGGCTCACAACCCTTCCTTACCATTTTCTCCGCTTTTAGTGTAGAGACCACATTGATAAGTAATCTCTCCTATTACCTATCATCATTACCTCCTCACCTTCCATTGTCCTCAACACCAGGCGCTTAGCCACGCAATCCAAACTGGCCCGATACTTCACCAGCCAATCCATCCTGAGAATCAGATTGAACTCCCCAAACGGCAGTTCCATCAAATCGATCAAAAACACGACCCCTTGAAGTTCTAGGGGTACATCCCTATATAGTTTACTTACTTCTATAGAGTGATCTAGAGGGCTTATCACTGTCATCTTCCTAGAAGTAATCTCAGAGTCTAGGTTCATAGCCTCTACTATACTACTGGAAACATACGAATGCGTCGAACCGACATCTATCAAAGCATTATATGGTAATCCAAAGATTAGGAATGTACCGATTATGACATACGGTGCGTCGTCTTCCTCTCGATGCTCATCAGATATACCAATCCAGGTTGTCTTGCTTTAGTGTTGCTCGCTCCTCTACCCAAAGACCCCACTACCCGACTAGAACCATTTCCTCCTCTACCAAAGACCACGACCCTCCGCGATTTGGTCCTCATTCCTAAACCGAGCACCCTCGATTCTCGATTGAATCTCGCTAACTTTCGTGGGCGGTCTCACACGATGATCCAAAGGATCCACACCGAAAACATCCTTTGCCACCGTCCAACATCCTCCCCAATGAGATTTTCCACTCCGATTACACTTCGCTGGTCCTTGATTAGCAGGAATAGGTCTCCTGATCGACGGCCCACCTTGCCTAGCCCTTTTTTGAGAGTTCTCAGCTAATCCAGATGGTCTAAAACCTCTCTTCTGTCTAGTCCTATCCGTATTCTGTCTCACCGATTCCTTAACCCCTTCGGCTACCTTAGCCTTCTCTACCAACACAGTAAACTCCCGCTCTTGCAGTGGAGCAATTAGTAATCTCAGCTCATCCCTCAATCCGTCCTCGAACCTGACACATCGCTTATGCTCCGTAGCCACGATAGCACGAGCATACCGGCTCAACCTTAAGAATTCTGCCTCATACTCCACTACGGACTTACTCCCCTGAACCAGCCTCAGAAACACCTTCCTCTGTGTATCAATATAACTGGTCCCAACATACTTCTTCTGATAAGCCACCTTGAAATAATCCCAAGTGAGATCATCCGTTGTGGCACCATCTTGAATCGTGAGCCACCACTGGTATGACTCATCTCAGAGAAGCGACACCACCCCTTTCAGTTTCTCCTCACCGCCGATCCAAATCATCCATGATTCGCTCCACGCCTCTAACTCATACTCACCATATTGGTGCCACACCGTAGACACCCTAATACCTTAGCTCCATTGGCTCTGAGTCACCAGATACAAATTTTGAGCTCCCTGACTCCACCGCCTCCCACCACTCTCTTAAGAACTCAGAGCATCGCTGCATGACGACAGATCATCCCCCGTCCGATCCTCGATACTCAGACCAAGAATGGTGGTGGTGGTATCTTATTCTTGACCTTGACTGCACTCTAAAGGGTTCGACACGGCCATTCCGCTTCTACCACGCCTTGCACATTATGACCATGTCCCCTAGAACTCATGTCTATGATCGCGATTTAATCTACTTAAGGAAATTTTATGCATTAGTTTTTGTTCCGCTGATTACCCACAAACAAGTTTTATGTAAAAAAGTTTAGTAGTAGTTCTTTCGATCATTACAAAATTTTTGTTTCAAGTCTTCTACCCTTATTCAGTGAATCACATTCATTCATCAATAACATCCTCCACCCACACTCCACTTGTAGGGGTATTCTCGTCATTTCACTATCCGGGGGTATTTTCATAATTTAACCTATCGAGGTGTTTCAGTAATAAATCAGGATTAATTTGGAAATCTTTACGAATCATAGGTATTTCAGAATTTCTAGAAATTGGGGGTATTTTGGTAATTTCATAAACCAGGGGTATTTTCATAATTTTCCAAAATATGGTTCTAGGTGATTTTATGAAATAAGGGTATTTTAGAAATTTTCATTTTGGGGGTACTTAGGCAATTTTTCATACCAAGGGTATTTCAGTAATTTTTACAAATTAGGGGTAATTTGGTCAATTTACAAATTAGGGGTATTTTGGTCATTTTCCAAATTAAGGGTACTTTGGTAATTTTGAAACCATGGTTTAATTTTAGGGTTGTACAAAACAAGGTGGCTGGTCCCTTTCGGGTTTTAGTTATTGAATTTAGCCTGTGAATAAGTTGTCTCAGCTAGGGTGAACCGTCACTACGCACCAGGTAGGATTCGAGTGAAGAGGAGGTGAGTCACTAGGACTGCTTAAATACCAGGCTCTCCCTGAATCCATTCCTAGTGTAACATCCTAAAATCGGGGCTATTTGTGATTAAATGTTTTTCTTTGTGTTTGAATTGTTATGGTATTATTTATGGAGTGATAAGATTTAATTAAGGATCTTAGGTTGGCTCGGTTTAGTAGAAAATTGTATTTGGGAACTTTAAAGGTAAGGATCTCTAGCAAGTAGGGGTTAGAAGAATAAATAGAGGATTTATTGACACAAAATAAGCCTTGGAAAAGTGGCAAAAGGAGGGCTACTTGGGAGTTGCATGTGATGCCACAAGGGATAAGGGAGAGCCTTGGTTCGAGTCATAGAATTCTCTCTTTTGCTCTTGGAATGGACGGCATAGGAAGGGAGAGATTTTCTCCTTAAAACTCTTTTTTAGATAATAAGATAATACAAGATAATCAAGGATATTATTTGATTAAATGGATTATTTGACTATTATTCGGATTATTTCAAATAATACAAGTTCATCAAGGATATTATTTGATTAAATGGATTATTTGACTATTATTTGGGATTATTTCAAATTATTTGAATGGTTTCAAAATAAGTGGCTTGGAGTGATTCAAGGAAGTTGAGGGAATTTGAATTCCTTGCTCAAGGAAGTGTGGACGGCAAGGCTACTAGGGGGATGCCAAATCCTTTTTAAGGCACATATCTATCACCTTATTTCCCTTTTCTTCATTTTTACACATAGCCGAATTCCCCAGTTAGCAGCTTTTCTATTTTCGGTTTTTTACAACCTTGTTCAACGTCCCAAAACTCCACTCCTTTGTTCCTCTTTTCCCGGAATCCCACCTCCCATCTCACTTCTTTCTTTCTTCTTCTCAAAACTCTTAATTAAACTTCGTTCTTCCTATTAAATTCACCATTGGTCAATACACCCAAAGGTAAGTGCTTAATTCTTTCTTTGGCAACCGATTTGGTGAAGGTAAGTGTGCCAAAACTCCATGGTTTCCTTCTCTATTTTTACCGATTTGCATTAAAAGGGGAAGTGCCGATTTCGTAAATGGTTAACAAGGTTTTTGAATGCTTTGTGGTAATCGATCTCTTCTAGGAACCCCAAGTGTGTGAAGTAGTCAACCCAAGCTCCTAATCTCTAGCATTCGGCTTTGGTAAGTGGTGGTAAGGGCCTATTGTTAATGGATTATTCTTTAAAATGAGTAAAAGTCGAAGGCTATTGACACCGCTGCTTTGGTGATTATTTGTAAAGCGGATCGTGTATCGAGTGTCGTGGTTAGTAGCCAAAAGGGAAAGGTAAGGAATCAGGATCACAAATGACCCTATAAATTATTTTGGTTGGCGAATAGGCCATGGCAGAA
The DNA here is from genome assembly GCA_025506655.1 of Gossypium rotundifolium. Lineage (NCBI taxonomy): Eukaryota > Viridiplantae > Streptophyta > Magnoliopsida > Malvales > Malvaceae > Gossypium > Gossypium rotundifolium. Next base: position 63,195,885 of record CP106726.1, read on the forward strand.
CCTTTGAGTTTGACCGATTATAGGGACAAGTAGATCTAGGGTGGTCGACTTCTTTTCTAGATTTAGACTTCTCGTTGGTGAGTGTGTACACATACACGCTATGACTTATTAACCGAGCTAAACGTTGTGAATGCTAACTCGATTTATGTAGCATTGATTTAATACCGTATTGGTATAAGCTTATTTATCTGTAAGTACTGCGTTAATATGTGTTGCTATTTAATGCTTTTGGGAAGCATGGCATGAATTTAATTGTAACTTAAATATCTGCTGGCATGAGATTTGTTATACAATGATTTGTTATGGGTTGATGAGTGGAGGGGCGTTACATTGTGTCGCGGACACCGTTGTTTTGGTAACACACCGTGACTACGGCCACCAGAGGTTTGGTACCTCCAGAGGTTTGGCACCTCATAGCGCCTCGCCCCGGTGGCTTAGTACGCAGCAGGGTTGGCCCCATGAGATGATAATACGGGATTGACGCCAAGTGATTTGGTATCACACGATGGGTTGGCCCCATCAACCAATTTGTGTCTTTGGACACCGTGAGGTTTGGCACCTGTGGATTTGGTATCACATCTGTGACTATACGTCACCAAAGTGGTTTGGCACCACTAGTGGTTTGGTACCACAAAAGGGTAGAGAGGCGCTTGGTTGGGTAGGTTGGGTACACGACTTAATGCATGTTAATTTGTCATAAATTGTGTATGATGTGGCTTAAATCGGGGAAGGGTTACATCGAGTCTTGGTGACTCACCTTCTCCTTTATTATTTTTCAGTGACACGAGTTCATGGATTTGGAGCCGAGGGACTTGAGGTGGCCATGCAAAGGATTTTAAATTTAATAGACTTTGAATTTCGGTTTATTCATTCTTTTTGATTGTTGGTTTAAATTTTAATTTGGGTTGTAATAAGGCCTCCAATAACTCTTTTTTATTATTTTGTTGTTGATACCGCTTTGAATATTAGTTAAACTATTTAATTATGGTAATAATAAGTTCACACAATTTTCTAAAGTAATTCAAAATGTTTTCTTTGTACCATCTGCACATCTTAAAATATGTATAATAACTTGATTTAAAAAAATATTTTTTCAAAATAAATCTAAGTATGAGTTTTATACACCCCAACCGTTATAACAAGACACTATCTTTTGTCTAGAAGTTAGTTCGGTTTTAAAAGGTTTCAAATGTTTTCTCCAGAGCAAACCAAATTCGGTCATAAGCGTTTGGGCGAGTTTGGGTTGTTACAAAATTGGTATCGAGCCCGGTTCAAAACTCTACTGGGGGCCCAAGGCCCAAAAATGTTTTGGTAGGCCTCTTTGAGTTATTTTGGGGTTTTGAACAAAGATGGCACCCAGTCTTGGCACCTATCCGCCTGTAAGTGTTCCTAACTTCAGATGATTTACTTTCGTAGAAGGGTAAGAAGCATGGAACGAGAATAGTCTTATAGAATTCAACCTTAGGACTAGATTACTCAAACACACAACAGTAACATAAGACTTAATGAACTCAACCAATCTATGACCAAGTCAATGAGCTAGGTGTGGTAACCCCAGACGCATGTCTAAGATTGGATCCTAAGAGCTCGGTATTTAAGCACCGAGTGATCGACCTCCTCTTCGCAGTATCTTACAGTGCGTAGCTTCAGTTCACCCTAACTCGGAGGGCTCAATGGTGTGGTAACCTCTGCATGCATGTCTAGAAAGGTTCGTGGGAGCTTGGTATTTAAGCAATCGCGTGACTCACCTCCTCTCCACTCAAATCCCGCCTGGTGCGTAGCTTTAGTTCACCACCACCAAGAGGGCTCGGTACATAGGCTAAATATAACGACTAAAACCCTAAAGGAAATAACCATGTTTTTGAAAAAGAGAAAACAACAAAACTCTAGTTTTAAAAACTTTAAATCACTCTTTCAAAATTTGAGAACAACCATTTTCACAACTTTTTCCAAAAAATTTGATTTGTGAAAATTACAAAAATGCCCTTAGGGTAAAATTACTAAAATGCTCTTGACTCATAAAATATTAATTGACGGTTTTGCCCAAAAATTTTATTATTTTCGTGAATATCCAAAAACTCTACTTGGCAAATCACCAATAAAAACTTTGGTTTTGGGAAAATTACTAAATGCCCTCAACTTATAAAATTACCAAATGACCTCGAGTTCAAAAATTTTGCAACATCATCGCCTTAAGAAAGGAAAACCCTCAAAGGACCCTCGTAGTTTTACAATTATTAAAACATCCTTGATTTAAAAAATTACAAAATTACCTCGATTGACAAAATTACCAAAATACCCTAGTTTCCAAAATGATGCCATATCTTTAATTTTACAAATTTTCAAAGAATACCTCCAGCTTTTGGGAATTTCAAAGTAACTCGCTTTGTTAAAGTTCAAATCCTCTGATTTTTAATACAAAAAATACCCTCAGAGGAAAATGATGAAAATACCCTCAGGATAGAAACAGATGTAAATGTCCCAAGAGTGAATAAGTATGGAAAGTATTAGGGAATGGATGTGCCTTTTGTGTGAACTAGGTAGAAGACTTAAAACATTGTTTGATCGAAGAATCCTTATTAAACTTTTCATAAAATTCTTCATGATAATCAAGCTTTAACAAATTACTAATCCATAAAATTTTTCTTAATCGATGAAAAGCGTTAGATAGAATGAGTTCTAGAGGACGTGGGCGACATGGACGTGCTAGGGAAGAATGACGTGATTCGAACTGTTAGGTCGATGATGGTTCGAAAATGAGATACCACCCGCCACCACCCCTAACTTTTGGAGCCGAGGAGCAAGATCGACGGAGGTGAAGCAATATCGCAAGTCGTGTTGCAGTCTTGGAATTGGTGGTCGGGCTAGTGGAAATTTAGGGCTCAAAATCTGCTCCTCGAGTGAATTCGGTCTCAATGGAGCTAAAGTGTTCCGGGTGTATCGTGAGTGGCATCCAGTAGCGAAACATCGGCTAGAATCTGATGTAAAGGATCATGGACAATCTTGACCGTCGATGGGGAGAAATTGAAAGGAGCCGTGTCGCTCAAGGATAAAGCATATCGCTGGTGGCTCACTGTGCGAGATGGCGCCACGGCAGAGGATCTTACATGGGAGCACTTTAGAGTTGCTTTCCGAAAAAAGTATGTGGGTACCAAATACACCGACGCCAGAGAAAGGCTTTTTCTGGGTTGGTACAAGGAACTAAGTCGTGGCTTAATATGAGGCGTAATTCCTAAGGTCGAGTAGATATGCGAGTGGCATCGTGGCTCTGAAACATGAGCACTGTGGTCCTTTGAGGACTGGCCGAGAGATGATTTGAGGTCACTGATTGCTCATGCAACAGTTCCGGAGTTTTCGTCTCTAGTAGAAAAGGCTAAGGTAGCCGAGGGTATCAAGGCATCTGTGAGGCAAAACTATGATAGGCTCAAGCGTAAGAGAGGTTTTGGGCCATCCGGTCGTAGTAATGTTCGTAAAAAGGCTAGGCGAGTGGGCCAAGTCAAAGAAGGCCCATGACCGCTAATCGTAAATGGGTTCAATGTAATCACGTGGAAAAGCCCATTGGGGAGGTTATTGGACCTGGTGAGCGAGGTTGCTTTGAATGTGGGTCTTTGGAACACCGCGTGAGGGATTGTCCCCAAGCGAGCTCTGTAATCACCAAAGGTAATCGCACTCGGGATAGAAGTGTGGGACCACAGAGAGGTCGTGGTAATGGTAGAGGGAAATGGTGCTAATCGTGGTCGCGAACTCGTAAGGAGAGGCACAGCAACTGAGGCAAGGCACACTGGCTTAGTCTATGCGTGAGGAGTCGCGAGGAGGGTGAGGCACCGGATGTCATAACCGGTACATTTCTAATTTTCGGTCTCCCTTATGTTGCATTAATTGATGTGGGTTCAACGCATTCATACGTAGCGAGTAGTGTGGTAGAGACTTTGAACCTAGACTCTAAGACCGCCGCTAGGAGACGATCTGTAATTAGCCCTTTAGGCCATTCTCAGAAGTTGTGAACAAGCTTTATAAGGATGTACCCTAGAACTCCAAGGGTCGTGTTTGTGGTCGATCCGATGGAACTACCTGCTTGGGGAGTTCGATTTGATCCTTGAATGGACCTGGTTGGTTAGGTACCAGCGAGGTTGGATTGCGCCGCTAAGTTTATGGTTCTTATGATGGTCAAGGGATGAAGTGGTTATGATCAGAATCGAAGAAATTACCTATCATCGTGGTGTCACCTTGAAGGTGAAAAGATGGTTAGGAAAGGTGTGAGGCGTTTATAGTTCGAATTTGTGCCTTGGAGGCTAAGGAGTCACCGTTGAAAAGGTCCAAACAAGAGGAGAATTCACGATGTATTCCCAGAGGAACTTTCGGGTTTGCCTCGCATCGTGAAGTCAAATTCGGTATAGATTTGCTACCGCAACAAAGACCGTATCTATAGCACCGATCGAATGGCACCAAAGGAATTGGTGGAGATGAAGGCTCAAATTCGTGGAGCTCTTGGATGAGGGTTTATTCGACCTAGTATATCTCCGTGGGGAGCACTTGTATTGTTTGTCAAGAAGAAGGACGGTTCTATGCGGATGTGCATCGACTACCGCCGCTAAACAAGTTAACGATCAAAAACAAGTATCCGTTACCTCGGATCGATGACTTGTTTGACCAATTGAAGGGTGCGTCTGTATTTTTAAAGATTAACCTTAGGTCGGGTTATCATCAATTAAAGGTGAAGGAGGTTGATGTGCACAAGACGGCATTCCAAACTCGGTATGGGCATTACGAGTTCCTAGTGATGCCATTCGGGTTGACCAATGCACCGCGGCATTCATGGACTTAATGAATAGGTATTTCAATAGTACTTGGACCAATTTGTCGTGGTGTTCATAGGCTACATATTGGTTTACTCAAAGACGAGGAGGAGCATGACAAACATTTGCGTAATAGTTACGCAAGTAATCGAGGAGAAAATAGCTTGTATGCCAAATTCAAGAAATGCAAATTTTGGCTTAGGAGGTGGCTTTCTTAGGTCACGTGGTGTCACGGAAGGGATTAGAGTGGATCCTCGCAAGATTGAAGCGGTGTTGATTGGAAACCGCCTAAGTCGGCAAGTAGATTCAAGCTTTCGGTCTAGCCGGTACTATCGAAGGTTTGTGGAAGGATTCTCGTTAATTGCTGCACCGTTAACTAAGCTATTAAGGAAGGGAGTACCATTTGTTTGGTCGAAAAGGCAGCAAGAAAGTTTTGATAAGTTGAGGAAGATTCTGACAGAAGCTCTGGTTTTGGTACAGCCTGAGGTAGGGAAGTTGTTTACAGTTTACTGTGATACGTCCCATACGGGTTTGGGATGTGTATTGATGCAGGAAGGGAAGGTAGTAGCCTATGCGTCCCGTCAGCTAAGACCGCATAAGGTTAACTACCCAACTCACGACTTGGAGTTAGCAGCAGTAGTCTTCGCCTTGAAAATATGGAGGCATTACTTGTATAGGGAGAAGTCGATAGTTTACACGGATCACAAAAGTTTAAGGTATCTATTGACTCAGAAGGACTTGAACTTGAGGCAACGACGGTGGATTGAATCGCTAAAAGACTACGATTGCTCAATTGAGTACCATCCGCAAAGCTAACGTGGTGGTGCGCGTTAAGTCAAGGTCGTGGCGGACTTAGGGCGATGTTTGCTCATTTGAGTCTATACAACGGTGGAAGTCTTTTGGCGGAGCTGCAAGTTAAGCCAACTTGGATCGAGGAAATTAAGGATAAGCGGTTGGTAGACGAGGATTGAATGCAAAGAGATTGCAAGTCCAAAATGGTGGTTTGGAAGAGTATAGTTTGACCGATCATGGTGTGTTATGTTTTCAAGGACGCCTCAGATGTCAAGAATGTGGAATCGAGATAAAGAATTCTCCAAGATGCACATAGCAGCCCATACGCTATGCATCCCGGAGGTAGCAAAATGTACGGAGACTTATGGAGACAGCTCGTGGCCTGGTTGAAGCGCCAAGTGATCGAAGTTCGTGGAAGGTGTCGTGACGGTCAAGTTAAAGTTGAACATCGCTACCATCGACTTCTTCAACCAAAGAAAGATTCCTCAATGGAAATGGGAGAGGATCACTATGGATTTCGCTCGCTGGTCTACCCTCACACCCAAAGAAGAAAGACGAGTTTGGGTAATTGTGGACCGCTCGACTAAGTCACTCACTTCAGATTGGGAGAATGGATTACTCCCTTGAAGCTAGCAAGGTTGTATGTATGAGATAGTCGATTGCATGGTGTACCAAAGATCAATTATCTCAGATAGGGATCCAAGGTTCACGCCGAGGTTTTGGAAAGCGCTGCATCAAGCTTTGGGTACGCTGATTGATTTCAAAGATGCCTTTCCATCCACAAATGGACGGGCAATGAAAGGGTCATACAGATCTTAGAAGATATGCCGAGGGTTGTGTCTTGGAATTCGAGGTAGTTGGGAGGAATTTTACCATTAGCCGAAGTTCGCCACAACAATAGTTACCAAGCAAGTATCCAGATGGCACCATACGGCTAATCAGATGGATGGAAATGCCAAACTCGACGTGTTGGACAAGAGTTGGGTGAACGACAAGTGTTGGGTCCAGAGTTGGTTACGTAAACGGAGGACAAAGTTAGGGTGATTCGGGCTCGTCTTAAGGAAGCGCCGATAGACGTAAGTCTTATGCCGATCTCAAGCGCAAAGAAATGGAGTATGATGTAGGAGACAAGGTTTTCTCAAGGTATCACCTTGCAAAAGGTGTTGAGATTTGGGCGAAAAGGAAAGCTAAGCCCAAGGTTCATTGGCCCATATATAGTGTTGAAGCGAGTAGGACCCAGTAGCTTATCGCCTTGAACCGCCGACGGAGTTAAGTCGTTCATGACGCCTTCCACGGTCGATGCTTAGGCGGTATCGGCCGATCCATCACACGTGGTGCCCGTGGCGTAAATTGAGGTCAACTCGACTTATCTTTTGAGGAAGAACCTGGTTGATTTTGGATCGAGATGTGAAGGTTTTGCGTAGGAAGTCAGTGCCCCTAGTGAAAGTGCTATGGCGGAACCATGGTGCAGAGGAAGCTACGTGGGAATCCGAGGATGTGATACGGCAGCAATACCCCCACCTCTTCTAACCAGGTAATTTTGTGGACAAAATTCTTTTAAGGGGGTAGAACTGTAACATCCTAAAACCGGGGCTCTTTGTGATTAAATGTTTTTCTTTGTGTTTGAATTGTTATGGTATTATTTATGGAGTGATAAGATTTAATTAAGGATCTTAGGTTGGCTCGGTTTAGTAGAAAATTGTATTTGGGAACTTTAAAGGTAAGGATCTCTAGCAAGTAGGGGTTACAAGAATAAATAGAGGATTTATTGACACAAAATAAGTCTTGGAAAAGTGGCAAAAGGAGGGCTACTTGGGAGTTGCATGTGACGCCACAAGGGATAAGGGAGAGCCTTGGTTCGAGTCACATAATTCTCTCTTTTGCTCTTGGAATGGATTTGATAGGAAGGAGAGATTTTCTCCTTAAAACTCTTTTTTTTAGATAATAAGATAATACAAGATAATCAAGGATATTATTTGATTAAATGGATTATTTGACTATTATTTGTGATTATTTCAAATAATACAAGATCATCAAGGATATTATTTGATTAAATGGATTATTTGACTATTATTTGGGATTATTTCAAATTATTTGAATGGTTTCAAAATAAGTGGCTTGGAGTGATTCAAGGAAGTTGAGGGAATTTGAATTCCTTGCTCAAGGAAGTGTGGACGGTAAGGCTACTAGGGGGATGCCAAATCCTTTTTAAGGCACATATCTATCACCTTATTTCCCTTTTCTTCATTTTTACACATAGCCGAATTCCCCAGTAAGCAGCTTTTCTATTTTCGTCTTTTTACAACCTTGTTCAACGTCCCAAAACTCCACTCTTTTGTTCCTCTTTTCCTAATCCTACCTTCCATCTCACTTCTTTCTTTCTTCTTCTCAAAACTCTTAGTCAAACTTGCATTCTTCCTATTAAATTCACCATTGGCCTAATACACCCAAAGTAAGTGCTTAATTCTTTCTTTGGCAACCGATTTGGTGAAGGTAAGTGTCAAACTCCATGGTTTCCTCTCTGCTTTTTACTTATTTCTATTAAAGGGAAGTGCCGATTTCAAAAGCAATGGTTAACAAGGTTTCGAACGCTTTGTGGTAATCGATCTCTTCTAGGAACCCCAAGTGCGTGAGCTAGCCAACCCAAGCTCCTAATCTCTAGCATTCGCTTTGGTAAGTGGTAAGGGCCTATTGTTAATGGATTATTCTTTAAAATGAGTAAAAGCCGAAGGCTATTGACACCGCTGCTTGACCGATTATTTGGTAAAGCAGATCCGTATCGAAAAGCCGTGGTTAGTAGCCAAAGGGAAAGGTAAGGAATCGGGATCACAAATGACCCTATAAATTATTTTGGTTGGCCGAATAGGCCATGGCACTAACCTTTGAGTTTGGCCGATTATAGGGACAAGTAGATCTAGGGTGGCCGACTTTTTCGGATTTAGACTTCTCGTTGGTGACAGTGTGTATATACACACATTATGACTTATTAAGCTGCTAAACGCTGTGAATGCTAACTCGATTTATGTAGCATTGGATTTAATACCGTATTGGTATAAGCGATTTATTCGTGTAAGTACTGCTAATATGTGTTGCTATTTAATGCTTTTGGGAAGCATGGCATGAATTTAATTGTAACTTAAATATCTCATGGCATGAGATTTGTTATACAATGATTTGTTATGGGTTGATGAGTGGAGGGCGTTACATTGTGTCGGCGGACACCGTTGTTTTGGTAACACATCGTGACTACGGTCACGTGAGGTTTGGTACCTCCAGAGGTTTGGCACCTCATAGCGCCTCGTCCCAAGTGGCTTAGTATCACAAAGGGTTAGCCCCACGATGATAATACTGGGATTGACACGGTGATTTGGTATCATGCGATGGGTTGGCCCCATCAACCGATTTGTGTCTTCGGACACCGAGGTTTGGCACCTCCGTGATTTGGTATCACATCGTGACTATACGTCACCAGTGGTTTGGCACCACCAGTGGTTTGGTACCACAAAAGGGGTAGACAGAGGCGCTTAGTTGGCTAGGTTGGGTACACGACTTAATGCATGTTAATTTGTCATAAATTGTGTATGATGTGGCTTAAACCGGGAGAAGGGTTACATACTGAGTCTTGGTGACTCACCTTCTCCTTTATTATTTTTCAGGTGACACGTAGTTCGTGGATTTGGAGCCGGAGGGACTTGAGGTGGCCATGTAGTGGGATTTTAAATTTAATAGACTTTGAATTTCGGCTTATTCATTCTTTTGATTGTTGGTTTAAATTTTAATTTGGTTGTAATAAGGCCTCCAATAACTCCTTTTTATTATTTTGTTATTGATACCGCTTTGAATATTAGTTAAACTATTTAATTATGGTAATAATAAGTTCACACGATTTTCTAAAGTAATTCAAAATGTTTTCTTTGTACCATCGGTGCATCTTAAAATATGTATAATAACCTGATTTAAAAAAATATTTTTTTCAAAATAAATCTAAGTACGAGTTTTATGCACCCCAACTGTTATAACAAGACACTATCTTTTGTCTAGAAGTTAGTTCGGTTTTAAAAGGTTTCAAAATGTTTTCTCTGTAGCAAACCAAATTCAGGCATAGCATTTGGGCCGGGTTTGGGTTGTTACACCTAGACATGCGCACAACAGTTGCCACACCCTTAATCTTAGCGATGTATTCACATGTTTGTTTAGTTGATATTTAAGTTTTATGTAATTTTGCATTGGAGTAGGCTATTCCTAAGGTTCAATAACTCCTAACCTACTAATCTACGATCCCAAAATACCCATTTCTTCCACATTCAAATCACACAAGGGTTAGGGATACTTACCTGGGCAGATTGGTGCCGGAGACTCGGTGCCATCCTGTTCAAACCATGTACATTTCCCACAAAACATTTTTCAAGACCCCACTTTTAAACATTTTGAGCCTTGGGCCCATAGCCGAGCTTTTGAACCTGGCTCTGATACCAAAATTGTAACACCCCAAACCCGATCAACACACCATGACCGAATCTAGTAGGTTACGGAGTGAAAACATTTTGAGGAAAACAAGTGGCCGGTTTAGTTTTAGCAAAAAGCTTCTTTGTTTGCTTTGTGTTTGTAGAAGTCCGATGCTTGTATAGTTGAAAATGTTTAGTTGCTTGAAATCCTTAAAGGTTTTTGAAACCTCATTTATTATTCATTACTTAGGAAAACGTTAAAGTCTATTGAACCCGAGTGAATTCTTACTTAGATAATTTAAAACCGTTTGGTTTTGAACTTGGAAAAACTTAGATTTTGAAAATCACATAAGTCAACTTTGTTATCCTCTTGTAAGTATTGTTACCCGATGGTAAGATTTAGAAATCCCATTTTATAGTAAAATTTTTCAAAAACCTTTGGTTATCAAGTAATTTAAAATATGCTAAACAGTTACTTAGCAACATTTTTTTAAAAAATAGACATAATAAAACCCAAAATAAACAGACTAATGGCCTTATTACAAACCCAAATAAACCAAAATATAAAGTTAAAATACCCAAGTCAAAAATCCATGTAAAATCGAAGGTAAATGTCACATGGCCACCTCGAGTCCACCCAGCTCCTCATCCGCGACCTACGAGTCACCTGAAAAGATAAGGAAGAAGGTGAGTCACCAAGACTCAGTGCATAATCCCCCTCCCGATTTTAGCAACATGCTTACACAAATCATAATCAAGCAAACATATCATGCACCCAAACCTAACCATCCACAACTCGCTTTTTCTACCCCTGTGGTATCAAACCACTGGTGGTGCCAAACCACTGGTGACCCAAAGTCATTGATATCAATAATGTGGTGCCAACCCACTGGTGACCCAAATTCACAAATAATCCATATGTGGGGCCAACCCACGTTGTGATACCAAATCACTGGCGACAATCCTGTTTTATCAAATGTGGGGCCAACCCATCGTGGTACGGGCCACGGGACGAGTGGCTATGAGGTGTCAAACCTCTCGTGACCCAAAGTCACGAATATCAACTGTGGTACCAAACCACTGGTGGTGCCAAACCACTGGTGACCCAAAGTCATAGATACCAATATTCCCCCTCCTCTCATATCACCCACATAAATGCTCATGCACATACAAATCATGCCATCATGCTTAGTCGTTAAACGTATATCAAACATGACATAGATAATTTCATCAGAAATCATGTGCCATAATCTCAACCAAAACAGACTTACCCGTAATCCTTGCTCATACCCATAAAGGTAACAAATCGAAATCTACGCAGATTTTCGGCCTTTAACACAGTTTTAAGTTATTAACAGGTTTACATAGATTATGAAGTGTGTAAGTTACACACCTGGTTACTAACGCGATTAACGAATCCCGAAAACCAAGATCTAACGCACTAGTTTTCCCCCTCTTACATTCAGCCAATAACAATTGTTAGGAAAAAGCCATTCAACAACACTTGTAAATCCTAAAAAGTTAACGCACAGAACCACATCCCTTACCTTGATTCCTTTCGTACTCCAAACAAATCCCAAAGCCCACTACGATGAACCTCCCCATACAATCAGCCAAAACTAAACAACATGAAGTAATAGCCTTCAGCTTTTCAAATAACTAAGAGCAAGATTGAGTCGGCATGAAACCTTACCACTGACTTACTAGGACCGATTGACAGAGAATAGATGACTCCGATCTACTGCTTCAAAATCCTAGAGATCCTAAAAGAAACCGATTGCATAGTTGATTAAAAGTCAAGACAAATGCTGAAATTCGGCTTTTGTCCTACACATATTGATAGAGAGAAAAGAAAAAGATAACAGATATTCGACCAAGAACACTTACCCCTTCCAAAATCGATTAGAGAAGAAATCAAGGGAGGTCTCTGCTTGATTGATATTCGGCCAAAAATGAGAAGGGAAGGGTTTGAGAGATTTCAGCAGTGGCTTATAAAATAGCAAATGAGATTCGGCCAAAGTGGAAGGAGAGAATGGAAGCAAGATGAATGGTATTCAGCTTTGATTTAAAGAGAAGAGATTAAAGGAGTTTCAGCAAAGAGATAATGAAGAGAAAAGAATGTTGTTGATGGGGTTTTGGAACAAGTATGAGAGAAAAGAAAAGAAGAGAATGGGGGAAGAGGGAGATTCGGCTAAGTGCTTCAAAAGGGAATTCGACAAGTGCCAAGAGGTTTCGGTTTTACTTTTCAACTGAATGTATCAAGCTTGACTAGCTGAAAGTGCCACTAAGGAATTTCGGCACCCCGCCTAGTCTTCCAATCGAATACTCTTCCTCACACTAGAGTCCAGATTTCGGCAAACTCCCTGAATCACTCCTGGTCAACCATTCAAATGAGTTTGAATTGACCAAACTCCTAAATCCTCTCTTCTCCACTCATTTAAATCTTTTCTGATAGAGTTTGAGCTGAGCACAACTCCTTCCTCCTTAGCGTCAAAATGGTAAGCAGAAAATGGGATTTTTGCTGCTCGAACATGAGCTCCCTTCCCCTGTATGTGGCGTCTCCTCCCTTGTACCTTAGTGGTGCCTCCCTTGCCACCTTACCACTAGGTTATTTGCATCAAAACACTCCAACAACTCCTTTTAACCCCTAACTTCACTAACTTCCCCTTCCAAACACCTGGAACAGAAAATTTAGCCATGACCCAGGCCCAACCCAAGGTCATGCTTGGACCCCAAGATACCTTGATTACCAACAATGTCAAGCCATTCACATGCAATTAATGCAAACATAACAGTCCCTAATTAAGGATGTTACACAGCCACTGTACCATCCCTGACCGTAAGCCACCACTGATACGCCTCATCCCAAAGAAAGAGACAACTCTTTTCAACTTTTCCTCCTTCGTGAAGTCCAAATCATCCATTATACGCTCCACTGCCTCTAGCCAATACTCAGCTGCATTAGGAGCTACACCAGATATGCCCCTAAACATTTCCACTCCATTGGCTCGAAGTCGTTCTGACACAGATTTTTGAGCCCCTGTACCCATGCCTGCTGCAACAACTCTCTCTAATACGCGTAACATCGCTTAAGACACTGCATCGTCTCTGCCCGTTTGATCCTGATACTTCACTTCTAGAGCTGGCGATGCTGGTCCATCACTTTTTAACCCATGACCAGATTTCAAGGGTTCAAACCTAACACTCTGGCCTCTACCACGACCGCGCACAACATGTCCATGCCCCCTAGTAGTCATGACTACTGTTGTGACTTAATCTGATTAAAAGTTTTATTAGCTAGTATTTCTTTCACTGTTTAACACCGAGCAGTCTTATGAGAAATAGCTTTAAAGAGAGTAATTCTTGCAAATCATATCTCGTCCTAGAGGTTTCAGTCTCTAAAGTTTTTATCTCCTAGTGCTACCAAATATATATTCATTCATGTAAATAATCATTCCATGCATCCATCACCAACAATTAGAACACTTACCTGCGTGAATCGGGTGCCGGTAGACTTGGATGCCATATTCCATTCAAACCATTTCCTTCAAATAACCTTTAAATCAATTTTATAGAACTCTTTGAACCTATTTCACAGCCTGCGTTTTGGAACGAAGGCTCTGGTACCAAAATTGTAACACCCCAAAACCTGGTCTAGACGTTACGACTAGATCTGGTATGTCACAGGAAAAGGTTATAAGAAGGATTTTGAAATTTTTGAAGAACTATCAAAATTTGAAGAACTTTTCGTTTGGTTGATGTTTTGAAAGTGGTGGTTTGTAGTTTAAAGAAAATTTTCAAGTTGAGTTAATCGATCATTTGTTACCTTTATGGGCATTTAAAAAAACACAGTTGTTTATATCACTTAGGTTTTGAAAACTCCAACTTATTTATCATGTTTGAAATGCTTAAAAATGTTGTATCAACATTTAAGTTATAATATAAAAACCAAATAGAAATATAAAAGGCCTTATTACATAATAATGTCCCCAATTAAAATATTTACTAAAAGAAAATAACGAGTTTAAGAAAGAAATACTTTATGGCCTCCATGAGCTCGCCCCGGCTCCCAAATCCACGATCTACTGATTACCTGCAAATTAAGCAGAGGGTCAGTGTGTAAATCCCCTTATGTCACATTAATGGCTTTAAGCCCATAATCACATATTGGCCTCAGCCCACTCATAATAACATACTCAAATATGAATGTAATATGTGAGTGTCCCAGCCCAACCTAATTTTTCCATCCTCTACACACCACCCGTACCAGCCCATCACACCGTGGGGATTTCTACAATCGACCCTCCATCCACTACACACCTCATACGTGGCACTAAGCCACTCGTGGTTCTAGACCATCGTAATACTAGATCACCGTGACAGAGTCACTATTAACATATGTGGGGCCAACCCACCATGGTACCAAACCACCGTGACAATCCCTGATGAATGTATGTGGCGCCAACCCACTGTGGTACCAAACCACTGGGATGAGTCACTAATCATATATATACGTGGCATTCAACCACCGTGGCACCAAGCCACCGAGACAAGGTCACTATTATCAAATATACAAATGTAGGGCTAACCCACTATGGTACCAAACCACCGTGATAGTCTCGATTACTTCCCCTTTTCACATTATTCCCCAACCCATGCAGATCAAACACTCATATGAATGCACATGCTCTCATTATAATGACAAATTTATAACATTCATTTAAGATCCATTAAGAGATTAATAAAGTTACTCACCTGGTATCCCCCACTTTACCCACAAAGGTATTACGACTACTTTTCAGTCATTCCGGCTTTCCAGCCCATACAATTAATAGTACAAATAAATAAAGAGTGTGAAGTTTTACACACCGATAACACGCAATATTATGCTTTCTATGTCGACAATATCGCTAGCAGTAATGACTGTTATTTGCCTACTATTTAGTTCTGAAGTTGGCCCACAACCCGGTGGCCAATCTCGAACAGCAGACACCACTCACTTTTTAAACTTAAGGGCTGGGACTTCGGGTCCAACCCCTTCCTTTGCTTGGCTAGTATTTGTGTCCATGAAAAAGATCTTGGTCAATAGACTGGATTAAGGCATCGAAGCAGGGAAAAATAAGGGTATATGCTCAATATGTAGAGATTCCTTACCTAGGTCGACAGAACCCGGAGACTATAAGGCTTAGATTAAGGAGTCAATTGAGTACCTAAACGAATACCATGTAAGATTCGGTTTAAAAGAAATAGATTTAGAAGAGGTGACCCTTCAGCCAAACGAATGACATAACCCCCTCACCTAAATCGACCAAAATCGAACGCCCCTTAAGACCCTTCAATCGTAGACCAGTTGAAAAAAAATGGAGACAACGCCCCTCTTCATTCGGTAAAAACCATAGAAGAAGATTAATGTCTTCGGTTAAAAAGAGAAAGAGAAGAAAATTGAAAAAGAGTACTTGCCACAACCAAGGAGAATCTGATTGGAAATGCTATGGAATAGACTGACGGCAATCTTCAGAGATAAGACTGAACGAATGTGATGAAAATAATGAGATGATGCAGGTGTTAAGAAGTTTCAGTTCAAGGTGATTGAGAGATGTGCCACGAATATAAACAAAAGAAAGAAAGAAAATAATAGAGAACAATAAAGAGAGTTAAGATTTGGCTCTTGAAGAAACAATTGAGTAAAAGAGATATCATGAAAAGGAAATGATAGGTGGTTTCGACTTTTGGGTGATGAAACAATGCACACACGACCAAAAATGCTAAAGAGGGAAGGAGAAGGTTTCGATTTTGCCTAAATGAAGAACACCAAATGCCGAAAAGAAAAGAACTCTTAATATTTAGCAACTAATCACCTCAAAGTTTCGGCACCTACAAACTCCAAAATTGCATACACTTCAAGAAAACTGAAAATGACTTATGACCCTAATTAATTTTTGGCACACCTATTACAAGCTTAAATCAAATTTTTCCCCCTCCCTCAAGGATCCAATATTCGGCCACTACCTTCACCAACCCTCAATCCCCTATTTTCCTCCTAATTTCCCTCTTGCTCACTCATTCGAAATAGTTTGAATTCAAACTCCTATTTCTTCTCTTAGCCACACATTTGAATAGTTTGACCCAATCAACACTCCCCCTTAAAGTGTCCTAGTCGAACTCCACCTTTTCCCTTCCAGACGGTAAAAGAATTCCAAAAAGCAAATTGTGCGACTCGAACCTACTCCCTCATTGCTCCCTTGTGGCGACACCTATCAGAACTCTATGTGGCGTCACCTTGCCACTCTACCACACTCCTTCTTGTGTGCACAAACACAAGTATTAACTCTTATGCCCTGCCCCAGTCAGCTCTCCCCTAAAATGCCCAAAAAGTCAATTTTAGCCAAGGTTTCAGCTTAGCCTCGAGCCTTCCCTAGACCCCCAAACACACCAATTAACATACATAACACAACATACACACATAACATACATTAAATGCTGAAACCCGAAAAATTTAGGATGTTACATGTTATAATTCCACCCCCTTAAAGAAATTTCGTCCTCAAAATTTCCAACTGTTGGAACAGTCGCACATCCTAACCTAGCATACTACACTTTCGCTGCGCACTCTGATCTTAACAACACTAATTCACTTTCTATCTTAATCTTGGAAACTTTTCACATCATCAAATATCTAATCCTTAGAAACAAACAGGTATTTATCACTCATTCATAAAATTTTCTACATTCAGCCAAAACATACCCGTCTTAATGGTGATGGAACAATCCCGACCCCTATGCTCCTTATACCCGCATCTCAAACATGTTCCTGACCTCTTCAAGTACTCACCCGGATGACACCTTCCGTAATAATCACAAGCCAAAAAGTTTGACGTGCCTTGACACGCTTCGCAGAACGAGATTGTGAACTGAAGAACTGCGATCCTTTTTCTTCTTACAGTCTACACACCTAACTCGAAGTGCTTCACCGATTCCTTTAATCTCCTTTAAAACCTTCCTAACTAGTTGAGGCAACTCATCGGCTCTGGCTCCATCATGAGACCCCGTCTCAGCTACTGGCGATGCCGATGCCTCCCTTTTGGGCACATGCCTCAGTGCTAAAGATCCAACTCTAGCACCTCGGCCTCTACAACAACTATGTCCACTGCGTCCACGTCCTCTGGCACTCATATTGACTAATTTGATTTAATCTGATTAAAAGTCTTATGAATTAGAATACTATTTTTATGTTTATTAAACAATATTTTATGAAATAAAAGAAGTAAAGTCATTTTCGCAAGCGTATCCTATAGTCTCAATCTCTATAGTTTCAACACCTAAAACTAAGAGTTCTAGAGTATTCTTACCGTCATTTCACAATAATCATAATTATACAATGGTAACATATACTTACTTGACTTGATGCCGGATACTCGTGGTGCCATACTTTTTTTAAAAACATGTATTATTAAAATTCAAACTAATTTGGAAAATATTTTTGAACCCAAACCACAGCCTAGTTTTACAACTGGGCTCTGATACCATAAAATATAACACCCCAAATCTGGCCCATGCGTTAAGGCCGAATCTGACATGTCACATGAGAAAATATTTTTAAGCCCTTTTCGTTCGTACGTAAACAGATATTGATTTGTTAAAAATCAAGAAAAATAATTTGTTTAAATTATTTGACAAAATGTTACTAACTTCGAAAATAGATTGATAAATCAACAAATTTGAACTAATGATTTTATAAATCGTAACTTTTGAAAACATTGATGAAAATTTGTGAAAAATTTTCGAGTTAAAACTATTGATGTAAGTTTATTATGAAATCCATTTGTAAATCCATTTTAGAAAATCCTTATTTGAGTTTTTAGAAAAATCCCATTTAAAGTAATTTGAGCAAAATATAAATACGTCAAACATAAAGCAATATAAAATAAACCAAAGGCCATATTACAACATTTAACCCAAATTAGTAAAGTAATAAAATAAACGAGGAATAAGTCTAAAGTCCAAATAAATTATTTCTGAAGTATGGCCTCTACCGAGTCATCCATGGCCCAAGTTCATGTCACTGAGTATTACTTGAAAGGGATAAGGAAAAAGGGATGAGTTACTAGAACTCAGTGCATAACCCACTTACCGTTGTATCAATTATATATCATATGAATGTAATGTAATCCCAAACCAACCTAATAATCCATCCGCTACACACCACCCATACCATCCATCACACCTGTGGGGATCAAGTCAACCCACCCCACCAAACACACCAATCGCAGGCATTTAGCCATTTATAATATATTAAAATTGTGGACAAGCCACCAGAATCATAGTGAATCAAATTATCAAACATATTTGTGGCAGTGCCACCAGAATCACTTCTCTTCAACATTTTCCCATCCAATGCAATGTTATGTAAATGCATCATACATAGCAAATCATGATATTTACAAATATATCAATAATAATTAATTCAGACAAAAGTTCAGCCCATTAACACTTTTCAAATCGGCCCATTAAAGCAATTTATCAAATTGGCCCATTAAGCAATATATCAATTCGGCCCATTAGGCAATATATCAATTCAGCCTATTAAGCAATTTATCAAATCGGCCCATTAAGCAATGTATCAAATCGGCCTATAAGCAATATATCAATTTGGCCCATTAAGGCAATTTCGTAATTTGGCCCTTTAAGGGTATTTTCGTTATTCGCACAATGCTATTACCGATTTTGTCAATTTTATCAAAATATTGTATCTTAGGCCAATTTTTCTGGTTTACGCCCTATTACGTTTTTAGTCATAGCGATTTATTTCCAATATGATATCAATCTTAAAATCCACGGATAATGGTGTGAGATTACACACCTGATTAAGGTAAGCACTAAGCCTTCTTGCTCGTCGACACCTAATATATCATAACACTCGATTAATCGACATATGTGATTTTAATAATCAAACTCTAAAATAAATGATCTAAAGTGTTTACCCTCGAAATCGTGAACAACCACGATTTGACGATTCTCCCCAGATGATGGTGCACAACCCTGTAAAAAATTCCAACCGTTGATACCGCCCTTCGTTTGAATTTAGGAGTAGGGATTGTAAATTCGCTCCTTTTTCGATCTCCAATCGCTACCCCTTTCGATTTGATATCACTTTCCTCCGTTGAATAAGATTTTAGTCAAAATGATATTTCATTAAAAAAAATATGGCTTGTCTAATGAGAAAGGATTCGGCTTGCCACAATAATTATATGATCAACAAATCGATTGATCGAGCGATTTAGACCCTACCAACCATATCAATTAGCCAACCTTCAATCTGATTAACATAATAAGAAAATGGAGATATCGAATGGACTATAAAGGAACTTCCTTACCTTAATCGATGAGAATCCCATTTCTCACAATTGTCCTATAACTAGAGATGATTAGGCGATGTTATGGCATTCGACCTCCCTCTATATCATTACGAAGAAAAATATTGATCACAACATGAGAGTGATTGAGAGTGATATTTCGATAGAGAAACAAAGTAGAATAACCGAATGATTATGAACTCATATATTCGGCTAGTAAGAAAATAATAATGAAGTGAAAATAGGGATAATAAGTCACTCACCAACTCGGTCAAAAAGAGATTGTCCACAACAAAAAGAAAAGAAAAAGTGAAGAGATGGGATGATACTAGATTCCGCTTTGGAGGAAAATCAAACAAGAAAATGTGATCTTAAAGTGATGTCGATTTTTGAGAGGAGGAAGGATTGAAGAAATGGTTAAAAGAAAAGAATGGAAGGATGGGTGGGTGGATGCTAGATGATTCGGCTATCAAGGAAAAGTGAACAAGAGATGAATGTTTCAACCAAACAAAAGAGAAGAAATGCACAAATGTGCTAGGAGGCTTCGGCAAAGAAGAAAGAAAAGATGAAAATAATAAAACACACTAATGGTTTTAGGATTTGGCAATGAGAGTAGCAATTTGGAGAAAATGACACAAAAGGTTGTAAGTAGGAATTTTGGCCAAAACAAGCACCAAAGTTTTTACCAAAGAAAAACAAAGCAAATTTGGCTATGCCCTCTCTATGCCAAAACCGTCCATGCCTTGGCCAATAGGTCAAAATTCGCCAATCAAAACTTTCCAAAACATCACCCTTGAAAATGGCCAACATGTTCCCTATACTTGCCTTTTCTTTTGATTTCTTTCCCTACCCTCAATCTTTCCTTATTTCCTTAGCCACCTTGCCAAAATTAAAAAGTCCACCTTGCCTTATTTACTAGCTTGGCTGACACTTAGGGAAATAATACAAAAAGAATAGTCAAAATTTTGCACTTGAAGAGATTTGAGCCTCTTCCCTTAAAGTCTTTCATGTGGTGCCATATCCGCTTTACCATATGCTCCTTTATGCTAGCAAATTACCACCTATTTCCACGAGCCTTGATGGCACTTACTATCTCTCCTTAATAGGCTTAAACACAAAAATTTACCTATAGCCTAACTTGAAACTAAAACTTCCTAGAAACCCCGTAACTTTCCAAAATCACCTTCCTAATAAGTTCAACTTGAAATAAAGCCATTCTCTTATTCCCCAAAAATTTTAAATGCTTCTGTACTCAAGGCCCAATGGGCCCAATCCTACTAGGCCCAATTTCGGGATGCTACAAATTAATTTTCTTTAAACCCAGATTAGCGGTCCCGAAATCACTGTTTTGACTAGACCAAAAATTAGGCTGTTACACAGTGTGTAATCCCACAGAAACAAACAAACAATCAGTATTCATAGTACACAGTTGAACAGTCTTGGTGTAACATCCTGATAATTGGGGGTTATGCATCTTACTTGATTGAATGATGTTGCATGCTTAATTATTATTGAGTGTATTTTGGAAGTAATTTGAGCTTCATTAATTAAGTGAATGCTTAGTGAAACTTTTAATTTCTAATAATTAAGAGAGAGCTAAGCAAGTTAGGCTTTAAGAATTAATGACAAGAGGTTTCTAGCATAAGTTGAGTAATTGGCAAGGTGGTTAAGATGCATGGATGTGTGCTTGAGGAGTGAGGTTCGAATCTCCTAGTTAGCATTAGGGAGGATTTTATTTTTGTTTCCTTCCCTTTAGTGTCGGCCAAGAATGTTCTAGAGTGGATGAGTATTCTCTTAATTTTGGCTATTTGACCATGTGAAAAAGGAAGCTAGGAACTTATGGTATGGAATCATAAGTTGATGATAAGATGAGGGGGGCAAAAGGCATGATATTGGGCAATGTTTTGGGAGTTTGTTCATGGTCATTTGACCATGAACCTAGACGGCATGAAGGGCTAAGGGAGTGATTAATTGTCTTGGAAATTTTGGATATGATGGGGAAGAAACAATGAGGAAAAAGGGGGATGATGTTGGCTAAGGTTGACCGAAAATTTAGTGTAGCCATTAGGGTGCTAGTTGGCCAAAAATCCTAGCAAATTGTCGATCTTTTCTCCTTTCTCCAAAATCTTTCTTCCAAACCGAAATTATCTTTTGCATTAGGTGAAAACTTTGTTTTGTTTTGGCTATCATATTTGGCCAAATTGGTACTGTTTCTTCTTTTCCTCTCAAGATTTTCTCTTTTGGTACCAAAATATTACCACTTTTGAAGGCATTTTCTTTCATCTTTTCTCACTTGACCATTACCAAAAACTTTTCTTTATTCAATTTCTTCCATAACCGAAACCCATTTACTCTCTTTGATCATTTCTCCTTTTCTTTTTCTTTTCATCCTATTTTTCTCTTCTCTTCCCTCTTTACCGAAACTACAAAGGTTCAAGAACCACTTTTCTTCAATTTTACCCTTGGCGAATGTGCATAGGTTCCAAAACCAATCTCTTTTCTTTTGAGAATCAACATCATTCTCATCTCTTTTGTCAACCGAATCAATTTCTATTTCAATTTTCTTTTCTCCTTTTATTTCTTTGAAAACCAAACTATTTATGCTAAAAATCAATATCTTTTCCTTTATCTTTTGTTAAAGTCGAATCATCAATCCTTCTTTTCTTCTTATTCAAGGCTGAATCTTGAAGAACTCAAAGTAAGGTTTTGTCAATCATTTTCATCATTTCTTTTTACTTTGGCAAATTTAGAATCATGATCTTTTATTTTCTCTCCTAGGTCGGATCATTTGAAAAGATTTTTTCAAAGATCTTTGTTGTAGACAACTCTTAAGAAGTGACCATTTGAAATCATCAAGGTAAGGTTATTATTTTAGATCATATCGATTTCTTTAGATAGACTACTAATCGATCGTATTTTTAGGGGTAATTTAAGACCAACACGATAGGTAAGAAAAGAGCCGTACGGAGTGTTTGGAAGAGAGGAGGCACTCCTTTACCATCAAACTACAAACGAAGGGCAGTATCGGCGGTTAGAGACTTTCCACCGGGTTGTGGACCCCGCTAACGAGGATCGATTATTTGAAGTAGTGCGTACAACCGAACCACTTTACGTTGGTGGAATATTAGCGGGTTTTGATCCATCTAGTGGAGAAAAACCACAAATAACTATCGTTCGAGAATCCGAAGGTAAGGATTTAGATCCCTCATCAATAAGTACAATTTATTAGCAATAGTGTATACTAACCAAGTGTGTTAATCAATTAGGTGTTGATGAGCGAGAGGGTATTGTTCTCACTGTCACTAGGTGTGTAACCTTACATTAAAAATCTCATAAGATTTACATATATTTAAATGTGACTATATGACCATGTATATGATTGTGATTTTGGATACCATTCAGTGGTATACGATATTCAGGTATGTTTACCCCAATATTTTGTTCATTTTGCTATATGCATAAAAGTGAAATAAGCATAACTATATTATGATTTGTGGGGTAAATAGCATGAAAATCTGATTTGATATGTATGTGCATGGGCATATGGGTATATTTGATAAAGGAGGAAGTATTCTGGTGGTTTTACCACATTTCCGGTGACTTCGGTCACATATTTGACTCCGGTGACTTCGGTCACATATTTGGCTCCGGTGACTTCGGTCACATATTTGAAATCCGGTGACTTCGGTCACATATGTGAATCTGGTGACTTCGGTCATGTATTTGAAATTTAGACTTTGGTCAGGTGACTTCGGTCACATCTGTTTGGTGGCTTTGCCACAATATTATAAGGGCGATGTGCATGTTGACTACAACAATTGCCTTCAATGGTGTGTAGCGGATGGAGGGTCGATTTAGTAATCCCCAAGGTGTGTTGGTTGGTACGGGTGGTGTGTAGCGGATGGATATTTAGGTGGGCTGGGCTTGCATTTCATTTCATGTACATAACCATGTAATATTGAATGATTATTATTCGATCTGCCATGATATGGGCTTTTGGGCCAAATATGACTTAAATGGGCCTATGGCCATATGTGTAATTAATGGGCTTAAAGGCTTAATCAAATGGGCTTTTGATGTATGTGTTGCACATTGAGTTTATAACTCACCCATTTTTTTATGGAATAACTTTTCGATAATTCAGAAAAGCGATGGATCGAATCAACAAGGAGTTCGAGGTGGCCAAAGCTCAAACAATGAAGTTTGGAAATTTTCCTACTTAAACTTATTAAGTTAATTATTATTATTTAGACTTTATTATGGGTTGCCAATTTTATGTAATAAGGCCACTATAAACTATCTTTAATTTTGTGTTTGGATTTTCTTTTATTTTGCCATGAACAATAACTATTAAATAACTAAATGGTTTTCGATAAATAATAATTCAAAATGTTTTGTCAACTATATATATATATATATATATATATATGTTTTAAAGTAATTTCCTTAAATGTGGTTTTCTTTTGACTTATCAATTCCTCCTACAAATAATGTTTTTAAAAGATATAAATTTTACTTTACAAATTTGTTTTCAACCTAAAATGTTAAGTTACTCTGTTTTTTTACAAAATCATCAAGTTTTTCTTAAAAACGATAATTTGCTATAGTTTTACTCGAGGAACATACCAAATCCGGTTAGGCTTTTTAGGCCGGGTTTGGGGTGTTTCAGCTTGGTATCAGAGCCCAATTTTAAACTCTCAGCCTTAGGTTTTGAAGCCCACAACG
This sequence comes from Gossypium rotundifolium, assembly GCA_025506655.1. Lineage (NCBI taxonomy): Eukaryota > Viridiplantae > Streptophyta > Magnoliopsida > Malvales > Malvaceae > Gossypium > Gossypium rotundifolium. The sequence goes on from CP106726.1 coordinate 63,219,996, forward strand.
TTTTCAAAATTTGGCCCAAATAATTTTTTTTGAAAGTTTTCTTAAGTTAAATGGTTTTATAAGAGCATGGCACTCGAGTTCTCAGCCCAGATCCATCAGGTATGTACTTTATCGATATGTGATATGTATGATAGTTTAAGCATAAACTACACTTTAGAGACATGGACCTTAGGTGTTTGTGTGCTACTACGGAAAAACTACTGAATATCTGTTTCATAAAACTTTCCTTTAATAAGAAGTGAAAAGACTCTAATACATAAGACTTTTTCGTAAAAATAGATAATACGCGTAGTAGACATGAGTTCTAGGGGACGTGGTCGTCGTGGACGTGGAAGAGGAAGAATGACTGTTTTGGAACCAGTTCGATCTGGTCAAGGTTCCGAGAATGAAGCTCCGCCACCGGCTGTTGGGGTGGACTTTCAAGAACAAAATGAAGGAGGTGACGCAGTATCACAAGCTGTGCTGCGAGTTTTGGAACGAGTAGCAGAAGCTAGTTCTGGAAATGGGTCTCGAAAGTCAGTAGCTGAGAGACTTAGATCAAATGGAGCTGAGGTTTTCAAAGGAGTATCTGGAGTAGCTCCTAATGTAGTTGAATATTAGTTCGAAGCAGTCGAGAGGATTATGGACGATTTAGACTGCACTGTTGAAGAGAAATTGAAAGGTGCTATTTCACTTCTCCGTGATGAAGCCTACCAGTGGTGGCTCACTATCAAGGAGAGTACCCCTGTGGATCGTCTGGATTGGGGGTATTTTAAAGTGAAATTCGAAGGAAAGTATGTTGGAGCTAGCTACATCGACTCTTAGAGGAAGACATTTCTGAATTTGGTCCAAGGAAATAAGTTGATAGCTGAATATGAAGTAGAATTTTTACGACTTAGCCGTTATGCCAGAGGGATAGTGGCTACAGAATATGAACGGTGTATCAGATTTGAAGATGGACTTAGAGATGAGCTACGAGTGATGATTGCTCCACACCGTGAAAGAGATTTTGCAATCTTAGTAGAAAGGGCAAGAATTGCCGAAGAGGCTAAATAGACCGAGAGATAGAACCGGACAGAGGCCAGAGCAAGAATAAGAGAAGCTTTGGGTCCTCAGGGTCGTCCGGAATTTTAGAAGAAATCAAGAATGATAGACCGCGAGGTCAACAGATCACACGGTGGACAAAATCGTACTTGTTCTCAATGTGGGAAAATGCACTCGGGAGAATGTTGGAAAAAGATTCGGCAGATGTTTCAAGTGCGGTTCGAATGATCATATGATCAAAGATTGCCCGATTAATTCGGAGAAGAACCATCCAGCAAGTCAGGGTACTAATCAGGCTGACAGAAGTGGACAGCAGCCGATAAGAGGCCGTGGTCCCAATGGAAGGGGCAATGGTTCTAGTAGAGGTCGCGAAACTTCAGGCAAAGGCAGTGGTAGCTCTGAGGCGAGACAACCAGGTTTGGTGTATGCAGTTCGTCGCAGAGAAGACAATGACACACCTAATGTTATCACGGGTATGTTTCTGATTTCTGGGTTGCCCTTTATTGCTTTGATAGATATAGGGTCAACTCATTCCTATATCGCTAGTGAAGTATCTAGGACTTTGCATGTGACTTCTGAAACTGTACCTAGGAAGATGACTGTACTTAGTCCTTTAGGACAGACAGTAGTTGTAGACAAACTTTTTAAGGAAGTGCCTTTAGAAGTTCAAGGGATACAGTTTTTGGCTGATTTAATGGAGTTACCATTCGGAGAATTCGACCTAATCTTAGGCATGGACTGGCTTGTGAAGTACCGTGCAAATGTGGATTGTGCTGCTAAGAGAATGTCCTTAAGAACTTTTGATGACAAGGAAGTTGTAGTGTTGGGCGAGAGACGGAACTACTTATCTAATGTAGTATCCGCTCTTAAGGTGGAAAAGATGGTTAGAAAGGGATGTGAAGCCTTCCTGATGTTAGTGAATGCTTTGGAGGCTAAGGAGACAACTGCTAATGAAGTCAGGACAGTGAAGGAATTTGTAGATGTTTTTCCGAAGAACTTCCAGGTTTGCCTCCGGATCGTGAGGTAGAATTCGGGATTGATTTATTGCCTGGAACGGCGCCAGTTTCTATTGCTCCATATAGAATGGCACCGAAGGAGTTAGTTGAGCTTAAGGCTCAGATTCAGGAGTTGCTTGATCGTGGATTTATCTGACCTAGTGTGTCTCCATGGGGAGCACCGGTCCTATTCGTGAAGAAGAAGGATGGATCGATGAGGATGTGTATAGATTACCGGCAGTTAAATAAGCTGACCATCAAGAACAAGTATCCTTTGCCAAGGATCGACGACTTGTTCGATCAACTTAAGGGAGCTGCGGTATTCTCAAAGATTGATCTAAGGTCGGGGTATCATCAGCTTAAAGTGAAAGAAGCGGATATCCATAAGACGGCTTTCCGAACTAGATATGGGCATTATGAATTTTGGTAATGCCATTCAGATTGACGAACGCCCCAGCTGCGTTCATGGATATGATGAACCGAATTTTTCAGCCCTACTTGGATCAATTCATCGTGGTATTCATAGATGACATCCTGGTGTATTCTAAGTCCAAAATGGAACATGACGAGCATCTCCGAATTGTGTTACGAGTTTTAAGGGAAAAGAAGTTGTATGCCAAATTCAGCAAGTGTGAATTTTGGCTGAAAGAAGTTGCATTTTTAGGCCATGTGGTGTCGGCAGAAGGGATAAGGGTGGATCCTCGGAAGATTGAGGCTGTGCTAGATTGGAAACCACCTAAGTCCGTAACGGAGGTTCGTAGTTTCTTGGGATTAGTAGGATACTACAGAAGATTCGTTGAAGGATTCTCATCGATAGCTGCACTTTTAACGAAATTGCTGAGAAAGGAAGTACCTTTCGTGGGGACTGATAAGCAGCAAGAGAGTTTTGAGAAGCTCAAGAAAGTTTTGACTGAAGCTCCGGTTTTGATCCAGCCTGAGGTAGGGAAGGATTTCGTCGTGTATTGTGACGCTTCTCACACCGGATTAGGATGTGTTCTGATGCAAGGCGGAAAGGTAGTTGCATATGCGTCTCGACAGTTGAGACCGCACGAGATTAATTACCCGACGCATGACTTGGAGTTGGTAAATGTAGTCTTTGCTCTTAAGGTTTGGAGACATTACTTATATGGAGAAAAGTCAGTGATATACATGGACCACAAAAGTCTGAAATATCTACTGACTCAGAAAGAACTGAATTTGAGGCAACGAAGGTGGATAGAGTTGTTGAAAGACTACGACTGTTTTATCGAGTACCACCCGGGCAAGGCGAATGTGGTGGCAAACGCTCTAAGTCGAAAAGTGGTGTCAGATTTGAGAGCGATGTTTGCACATCTTAGTCTTTACGATGATGGAAGCTTGTTGGCGAATCGCAAGTTAGTCGACATGGTTAAGTCAAGTGAAAGAGAGGCAATTGGTAGATGAAGATTTGAGTGAAAAGCTTCGACAGGTGCAGAGTGGGAAAGTGGAAGATTTTGGTATTAACAGTGACGGGGTATTGTGTTTTAAAGGTAAAGTCTGTATGCCAAGGGATCAGGAGTTGAGGCAAAAGATACTTCAGGAATCGCATGGTAGCCCCTATGCTATGCATCCTGGAGGAAGTAAATTATACCGAGATTTGCGAGATCAATTTTGGTGGCCTGGACTTAAGCGAGAAGTTACAGAATTCGTGGGAAAGTGTTTAACGTGTCAGCAAGTTAAGGCTGAACATCAAGTACCTTCGGGATTGCTTCAGCCGATAAAGATTCCACAGTGGAAGTGGGAGAGAATCACCATGGACTTTGTTAGTGGGCTTCCTCTTACGCCTACTAAGAAAGACTCTGTATGGGTGATAGTGGACCGATTAACGAAATCTGCACATTTTATCCTAGTTCGGATTGATTACTCTTTGCAGAAATTGGCGAAGTTATATGTGGCTGAGATTGTGAGATTGCATGGAGTGCCATTGTCGATTATTTCGGATAGAGATCCGAGATTTACGTCGCGATTTTGGAAAGCATTGCATCAGGCTTTGGGCACCAGATTGGATTTCAGTACGGCATTTCATCCTCAGTCTAACGGTCAGTCTGAAAGAGTAATCCAAATCTTAGAAGATATGTTAAGGGGATGTGTGATAGATTTCAAGGGAAGTTGGGAGGAAATCTTATCGTTGGCAGAATTTACGTACAACAACAGTTTTCAATCCAGTATTCGGATGGCACCATATGAAGCACTATATGGACGAAAGTGTCGCACTCCTACGTGTTGGATGTAATTAGGGAACGCCGATTTTGGGTCCGAAATAGTGGTGAATCAAGAAAAGGTTAAGGTAACTGGCTTGGTTAAAGGAAGCATCCGATGACAAAAATCGACGCAGATCTAAAGCGAAAAGAAATAGAGTTTGCTGTGGGGGATCAAGTTTTCCTAAAGGTTTCACCTTGGAAAAAGGTGATGAGATTTGGTCGCAAAGGGAAGCTAAGTCCCAGGTTCATTGGACCTCATCGGATTGTGAAGCTGGTCGGATCTGTGGCATATCAGTTAGATTTGCCTTCGAAATTGAAGCAAATGCATGATGTGTTCCATGTTTCAATGTTACGCCATTATTGGCCGGATCCATCTCATGTAGTGCCAGTTGAGGAGGTGGAATTAAGATCAGACTTGTCATATGAAGAGGAGCCAATTCAAATTCTGGATCGAAATGTAAAGGTTTTACGGAGAAAGTCTGTTCCTCTTGTCAAGGTATTATGGCGTAATCATGGATCAGAAGAAGCTTCGTGGGAACCGGAGGAAGCGATGTGACATCAATACCTCACTTATTCCAGCCAGGTAATTTCGAGGACGAAATTATTTTAAGGGGGTAGAACTGTAACATACTGATAATTGGGGGTTATGCATCTTACTTGATTGAATGATGTTGCATGCTTAATTATTATTGAGTGTATTTTGGAAGTAATTTGAGCTTCATTAATTAAGTGAATGCTTAGTGAAACTTTTAATTTCTAATAATTAAGAGAGAGCTAAGCAAGTTAGGCTTTAAGAATTAATGACAAGAGGTTTCTAGCATAAGTTGAGTAATTGGCAAGGTGGTTAAGATGCATGGATGTGTGCTTGAGGAGTGAGGTTCGAATCTCCTAGTTAGCATTAGGGAGGATTTTATTTTTGTTTCCTTCCCTTTAGTGTCGGCCAAGAATGTTCTAGAGTGGATGAGTATTCTCTTAATTTTGGCTATTTGACCATGTGAAAAAGGAAGCTAGGAACTTATGGTATGGAATCATAAGTTGATGATAAGATGAGGGGGGCAAAAGGCATGATATTGGGCAATGTTTTGGGAGTTTGTTCATGGTCATTTGACCATGAACCTAGACAAAGATGAAGGGCTAAGGGAGTGATTAATTGTCTTGGAAATTTTGGATATGATGGGGAAGAAACAATGAGGAAAAAGGGGGATGATGTTGGCTAAGGTTGACCAAAAATTTAGTGTAGCCATTAGGGTGCTAGTTGGCCAAAAATCCTAACAAATTGTCGATCTTTTCTCCTTTCTCCAAAATCTTTCTTCCAAACCGAAATTATCTTTTGCATTAGGTGAAAACTTTGTTTTGTTTTGGCTATCATATTTGGCCAAATTGGTACTCTGTTTCTTCTTTTCCTCTCAAGATTTTCTCTCTTTTTGGTACCAAAATATTACCACTTTTGAAGGCATTTTCTTTCATCTTTTCTCACTTGACCATTACCAAAAACTTTTCTTTATTCAATTTCTTCCATAACCGAAACCCATTTACTCTCTTTGATCATTTCTCCTTTTCTTTTTCTTTTTCATCCTATTTCTCTCTTCTCTTTCCTCTTTGCCGAAACTACAAAGGTTCAAGAACCACTTTTCTTCAATTTTTAACCCTTGGCCGAATGTGCATAGGTTCCAAAACCAATCTCTTTTCTTTTGAGAATCAACATCATTCTCATCTCTTTTGTCAACCGAATCAATTTCTATTTCGATTTTCTTTTCTCCTTTTTATTTCTTTGAAAACCGAAACTATTTATGCTAAAAATCAATATCTTTTTCCTTTATCTTTTTGTTAAAGCCGAATCATCAATCCTTCTTTTCTTCTTATTCAAGGCCGAATCTTGAAGAACTCAAAGTAAGGTTTTGTCAATCATTTTCATCATTTCTTTTTACTTTGGCAAATTTAGAATCATGATCTTTTATTTTCTCTCCTAGGCCGAATCATTTGAAAAGATTTTTCAAAGATCTTTGTTGTAGACAACTCTTAAGAAGTGACCATTCGAAATCATCAAGGTAAGGTTATTATTTTAGATCATATCGATTTCTTTAGATAGACTACTAATCGATCGTATTTTTAGGGGTGATTTAAGACGAACACGATAGGTAAGAAAAGAGCCGTACGGAGTGTTTGGAAGAGAGGAGGCACTCCTTTACCATCAAACTACAAACGAAGGGCAGTATCGGCGGTTAGAGACTTTCCACCGGGTTGTGGACCCTCTGCTAACGAGGATCGGTTATTTGAAGTAGTGCGTACAATCGAACCACTTTACGTTGGTGGAATATCAGCGGGTTTTGATCCATCTAGTGGAGAAAAACCACAAATAACTATCGTTCGAGAATCCGAAGGTAAGGATTTAGATCCCTCATCAATAAGTACAATTTATTAGCAATAGTGTATACTAACCAAGTGTGTTAATCAATTAGGTGTTGACGAGCGAGAGGGTATTGTTCTCACTGTCACTAGGTGTGTAACCTTACATTAAAAATCTCATAAGATTTACATATATTTAAATGTGACTATATGACCATGTATATGATTGTGATTTTGGATACCATTCAGTGGTATACGATATTCAGGTATGTTTACCCCAATATTTTGTTCATTTTGCTATATGCATAAAAGTGAAATAAGCATAACTATATTATGATTTGTGGGGTAAATAGCATGAAAATCTGATTTGATATGTATGTGCATGGGCATATGGGTATATTTGATAAAGGAGGAAGTATTTTGGTGGTTTTACCACATTTCCGATGACTTCGATCACATATTTAACTCCGGTGACTTCGGTCACATATTTGGCTCCGGTGACTTCGATCACATATTTGAAATCCGGTGACTTCGGTCACATATGTGAATCTGGTGACTTCGGTCACGTATTTGAAATTTGGACTTCGGTCAGGTGACTTCGGTCACATCTGTTTGGTGGCTTTGCCACAATATTATAAGGGCGATGTGTATGTTGACTGCAGCAACTGCCTTCGATGGTGTGTAGCGGATGGAGGGTCGATTTAGTAATCCCCACGGTGTGTTGGTTGGTACGGGTGGTGTGTATCGGATGGATATTTAGGTGGGCGGGCTTGCATTTCATTTCATGTACATAACCATGTAATATTGAATGATTATTATTCGATCTGCCATGATATGGGCTTTTGGGCCAAATATGACTTAAATGGGCCTATGGCCATATGTGTAATTAATGGGCTTAAAGGCTTAATCAAATGGGCTTTTTGATGTATGTGTTGCACATTGAGTTTATAACTCACCCATTTTTTTTATGGGATAACTTTTCAGATAATTCAGAAAGTAGCGATGGATCGGGTTGACAAGGAGTTCGAGGTGGCCAAAGCTCAAACAATGAAGTTTGGAAATTTTCCTACTTAAACTTATTAAGTTAATTATTATTATTTAGACTTTATTATGGGTTGCCAATTTTATGTAATAAGGCCACTATAAACTATCTTTAATTTTGTGTTTGGATTTTCTTTTATTTTGCCATGAACAATAACTATTAAATAACTAAATGGTTTTCGATAAATAATAATTCAAAATGTTTTGTCAACTATATATATATATATATATATATATGTTTTAAAGTAATTTCCTTAAATGTGGTTTTCTTTTGACTTATCAATTCCTCCTACAAATAATGTTTTAAAAGATATAAATTTTACTTTACAAATTTGTTTTCAACCTAAAATGTTAAGTTACTCTTTTTCTACAAAATCATCAAGTTTTTCTTAAAACGATAATTTGCTATAGTTTTACTCGAGGAACATACCAAATCCGGTTAGGCTTTTTAGGCCGGGTTTGGGGTGTTTCACTTGGGCCTAAGCCCTTTTCAAGATGTCGATGATGATTTAGGCCTTAGCCCATCTCAAGATCAAATGTCAAATCGCAGTAGGGCCTTAGCCCATCACAAGATGTCGAGAGTGATGTGCACTATGCAAAGGCAAAATCCTACCCAACCAGCCTCTACACACCATCTCCATCCAACCTTACACTCCATGTGGCGATATAATCGACCCACCCATCCCTACACTCTAAGTAGTACCGAATGTGGCACAATACAATAGTTTGTAGCTGAGCTGCCAGTAAATTAGTCTTAAAGCATTTTAGTACTCTTCCTCTAACCCCCAATCCAATGCAATGCAACATACAATGGATGACATGGTATTATGCAATTTCAAGACATATATTCAGTTCAAATATTAATATGCCCAATACAGATATCATTCAATCAATTCACATATTTAGGGGTTTAAGTAGCGCTTACCAACCCTACAGTAGGTTCACAGTCGACTTGGGCGACTCGTGCAACCATAAAAACATTTCGGTAAAAATGGACCCACACACCCATGTGATCTGCCAGTATGGGCCCACATGCCGGTGTGATCCATTTTTAAAGTAACCCATGCTAGCTCAATACTCATATATGTTTTCACTATTTACTTATATGTTCATTCAAAGATGTCTACTTAAGTCATTATCACTAAATTATTTATATCTTGAGCTACAGAATTCCAAATCAAGATCCGCTTGATGTTTTTGAAACTAGACTCAAATACCTTTCTACCATAAAATTTTTAGAATTTATAGTTTATCAAATAAGTACAGTAAAATCTTTAAAATTATCCTAATTCTTTTGTTTGACAGCTTCATCCTTTCCTTACTAAAAATTATCTCTTAGTACGAAATTCAGATGATATTTCTTTTTGTTTCTCTTGAAAATATAATCATTAAGGATTTAAAAATATAAATTTAAGCCCCTAATTATTTTTTTTACAATTTCTGATGACTTTCCTAAGTCATAATAGGGGAACCCGAAATCATTCTAATCTTGTCTCACAAAATTTATTATATCTCATGATTTACAATTGCATTGCTTAAACTTTTTCTTCCATGAAAAACTAGACTCAATAAAATTGAATTTCATATTTTATTAAACCTCTAATCAATTCCCACTATTTTTGATGATTTTTCAAAATTAGAGTACTGCTGCTATCCAAAACTATTTTAGTGCAAAATGTAGATTTCCAAGTTTATAACACTCTTATTTCCTTTCTCTACAATTTTTCACATCATTTTCTCTTATTTCTCTTATTTCTCAATAGCGAGAAATTTTGGCTTTTTCCAAATCTCGTTTTACGTGTTTTGGGTACACACCTAGTATTGTTTCTCATGCGTAAGCACTCCTAAACTTCCAGAACCTAAAAATCGACCAACATATCTCCAGATTAATCACTTAATTCATTTTTAATCAACCAATTTTGAAAGGAACTCGACTAAAAACCTAGCAAAACCCTTACCTCACTTGAGTATCCACGACTTTGCACAATCACAACATCGATTCAAAACCACCAGCCCCTTGATTAACTCCTAAACACCAAAAAGGAATCCCCCTTTTAGAGATTAACCAAGAACGATTAACAATAGACAAAACCATTACCTACTGAACACGAGCAACCAACGATGAACAACAGAATCAATTGGAAGAAAAAAAGAAAGAAATAGAAAGGGAAAAAAGTAATGGAAATTTCGGCAGCAACTAGGGGAAAAAATCAGTAGAGGAGGGAGGGAGAAAAAAGAAGCAGAAGAAGAAAATATCAAAAAAAAGTTTGTGGAATTGGAGAGAAAACTGAAACTCTACTTTTTTTTTTCTTTTTGCATCAAAAAGATAATCAGATTATTTTCTAATAACCTCTCCCCAATTATCTCCTAAAATCACTCCCTATTAACCCACTAAAACACAATTACTCAGAATTTTGCCTCAACACAACTCTTAGCCAAAATTGGAGCAAAAATATTGTCTCCTCGCCATTACAGAGAATTGAACACAGGACCTCCAACACTCCAACACTCCACTTAACCACTAGACCAGCAGGCCCATTCTGTTATATACTTATCAACAATTAAATAAAAGCCTATTGACCAAAGATTGGGCTTTATTCATAAAAATACCAAAATTTTCCCAAGTCATGGCTTGAACTTGGGACCTCTCACACACTCCCAGAACACTTAACCATTGAAGTAGATACAGATTTGTGCCATACATCCACACAAAAAAAATAAATAAATTTAGGGGCGTTACAGTATTAATGTTTTTATGGTCTGTGGCATGGGACATTAATTTGGGAATTTTTAATTTAATCTTGCATGATTTAAGGTTTTAAACTGCTTATTGATGTTTTATCGAATATGCATAAAAATTGAATTTAAACAAAAGGAGATTTCAACACATTTTTCTCTAAAATAATATGAATTTGATTTTAACAAAATATAATTTATCTTATTTGAAATAATTTATGTTTTATTGATTAGTATGAATTAGTGATTTTAACAAAATATGGTTTTAACAAAATTTTCACCGCAATGTTTTAAAATTTGTTGTTTTTCTTCAATATACAATGTAGTCTTTCTAAAATATTCAATCTTTACAAATATAACTCTAAAAGACACTTGACGAGTTTTGAAAATTAATTTAGTTTTCTCAAAACAAAACAAGTCAGGAGCATTGTTATTACATTAAGAGGAAAATGATTTTTAATGAGAGAATTTAAACAAGAATGTTTTCTATGCAATCTAATGGCAAATGTAATCTTCAAGATTCGACCACAACATCTAGGCTGGGTTTAGGAGGTTATATTTAGTGGTATCAGAGTCCAGTTCAAAAACTCAAACTATAGATCTTCTTAAATTTGCATGCATGTTTTAAAGGGGATATTATGGGAATCATTCCATAGAAGAATTTTATTGTTATGATCTTTTTTTCAAAACAAAAAATCTGAGACTTCGAAGTCGATCCTAGATAAGTACTTTTATTACTGAAGCTATAAGACTATAGATTGTAAACTTTAGTTAAAATATTAGATTGAAAACACTAAAGGTTAATAACGAGAACTCATTTTTGAATTGTAAACAATACATAAAACTTAGACTCGTGATAACAAACTAAACACTCGAAGAGTATGAACCCATGGCATGCGAGCCCAAGGAAAGCAAGGCCATGATACCCAAAATTGAATCATCTATGTCTCAAGTGCGCACTCTTGAGCATGTGGCTGAGCACATTGAGAATTCGCCTACTGTTGAGGGTAGCCATCAGGAGCTTGTTGATGTTGTTGTATCACAGGCCCTGCTTAGGGGGCTATAGGAAGTGGATGGGGCCCAATCTGGAAATGGTAGTCACAAGACCATTGTTGAGAGGCTTCAATCTAACGTAGCTGAGCTATTTAGGGGCATTGTTAGGATGACCCCTACCGTAGCTGAGTATTGGATGGAGGCTACGAAAAGAATTCTAGATGATATGGATTGTACCTCTGCGAAGAAATTAAAGGGTACAATATTGTTGTAGAAGGACGAGGTTTGCCGATGGTGGTAGTCCATTATGAGAGTTACACTGATGTAAGCGCGGTTGGGAGCTTGTCCAACTCGAACAAGGACTACGTGAGGCTGCGCATTATTTCTACGAATCATGCTTAGGCTAGCACTTTAGACAATCCTTGCACCTTGGTGCAAGCTGACTTTAGCTCAACTTCAGCTCTCTGAGCTCCGTCTAGCTTGGATCAGCTCCCTTGAGCTTAATTTAGCTCGTTTGAGCTCATTTTTTAGTTTACTTCAGCTTGCATTTAATATGCTGGAATATGATAGTTAATTTGTTTTAGTTAAATTAGTTATTTAGTTAAGTTATTTAATTTGTCATAATCTGGACAATATAATTAAATTTAGTGTTTAATTATGTGTTTTAATATGTCTTAATCTATTACAAAGATTAAATATGCTGGCCGAATATATTGTGCAGGTTTTAATTGTTTTTCTGCCGAATTAATATATCCAAAGGAGAATTTAATTTTCTGATTTATTTGGTGTAGGTACACTACCCTTGGACGACATAGGTGCATAGATGGAATTAATTTAGTGGGCTGATTTTTGTGTTTCACAAGTGACTATTTAGCCAAGCTTTTCATCTCTCCAAGAAGACCAATTGGCTGCCCAAGGCAAATCTAATGCCTTTCACACCAGCCGAATATTCTTTTCACACGACGGGCTGTTCAGTTTTGGTTGTTCACACACATATAACCATTCAAATCAGATTGTTCACACATCATGACCCATGGAGTGGCCAAAGTAGCTCGTTAATTTAGGAGAACATTCGGCTGAACCAAGCAGCACCATTAAAGAAGATTCAAGCATGTGGCTGAACTTACTAAATGCATTTCAGCTCCCAATTAGTTCATTCAAATTACCAGCTGACTTAAGTCATCTAGAAGCTGTGGAACGGTGGAAATGTGCAAGTGTACACAATCGTAACAAGCAATAAAGTGACAAGTAAATGTCGAGTTATCGTACCCACAGGGACTGTAAAAGAATTATTTATGAAAATGATTTTGAACACTTTGGTGAAGAAAAAAATATTTGTATTTAAGAAATATTTAAAAACTAAAAAAAAAGAACAAAGTAAAATAAAATAAAACAAAGTTCTAATGCACGATTTCAAAAGCTGATTTTAATCAAGATGATATAATTGTGTTAGATTAATTACATTTATTAACATAGAATTATTAAACTCATGCTTATACTTGTTACAAAATAAATCACAGCAACTCGATAATTTGCTAACTTATGAACATATTTATATGTTATTGCACATACAGACTTATTAAATTAAACAATCTCTCACATATTCCTATGTGATTCAACCGATTAATTCAACCTAATAAGCATATAAAAGATCATGCAAGGTAACAAAGTATCCTTACCTTGAAACAATTTAATCACAAAAATCTTGCAAGTTATGCAAGGCATATATATCGCCAAATAGAATGCTAATTTAATCTTCAGCTACCTTAGAAGAATTAAACATGCACAGATTAAGTATTGTGTCCATTAATTACAATTTCAATGTGTTTAAATAATTAATTCTTTAGTTATCTAAACAATTATAATACCCGAAAACTTAAGCATGATTTTACTTAATCAGGCATTTTACCGAGGCCTATAACAACATAAACACAATTTTAATAATTTAAGAGAACAAAATGCAATCAACCCAACACAAATTAAATTCAAGCTAGGCTGATTAAATTAACCATTTCAATAGCATAAATATTCATAAACATGTTTGTCAAAACAAAAACGAAATTTAAAGAGATAAGGAACAAGAAGCAAATCTGGTGTTTCTCCGTGGCTTAATTGATTGCTTTGTTCTTCGTTCTCCATTGTCCTTGGCTATCAAGGTGGCTTACGAACACTCCACTTGCTGCTCCAAATGGCTGGAAAAACACCTCTTTTCCAAGAGGGGAAATCGGCAGAAGAACGTTTGGGTGTTTTTGGAGAAAAGGAGAGAAATGGAGAGAAGAGAGAATGAGAATGTTGAAGGATTAAGGGATGATTTGAATGATCAGCAAGGGGTGGTATTTATAGCTGAATGTAGCTGCTAAAAATAGCAAATAGTAGCAGCCAAAGAGACCTCCCTTGGCCAGCCATCTATGTGGCAAAGTTGATGGATTCAACTTTACTAAAATTAGCATGGGGCAAATCTACAAAGTCACAAAATTTTATTCTGAGTGGAATTAATTCAAATTTTCGGTCCCCCTACTTAAATTGAACAATGTCCTCATTGTTTAAAGTGAATAGATACTATACACCAGGTAGGATATTTAGAAAAGCGAAGGTGAGTCAAACTGACTGCTTAAGTACCAGGCTCTCTTTAAAATCCAATCCTAAACATGTATATATCTATTGCCACACTTTAGCTTTTGTGACTTGTTCAGATTTTATTCATGATTCCTATCTCTTGTTTTATTGTGCAAAAATAAAATTCCTAATTAACCTAATCCTAAAGAAACTTAAAAATAAAAATGAACTAAATTTGAAGTCCTCCCTTTTTCTTATTTGTTTGCCGATCCTTCTAAATTCGACTCATCTTTTGCTCCATCAATATTGCCTTTGCATGAATCGCCTTGCTCCTTATTTGATGATGACGTCCATGGTTCAAATATGAAATCTGAAAACTCAGGCACAAAAATAAATGGATCATTATAAATTTTCTTGAGGGCACTCCTCATCAAGTCATCCCTTATTTTTGAGTATCTCCAATAGGCTTGTTGTTGCCATTGCATATGTTGCATTAAGTCCATCAGCTTTAACAACTCATCATGAAGATCTGGGCTAGGTGGTGGAGCTCCAAACATTGAGGTTTCAATATTAGGTTCAGCTTATGGTTCCATTGATTCTGCCTCATTAGGGGCTTCAGTTGATTGTTCTGGCGGGATTTTTGTGGGATCATCTTCTGCTTCTATGGGATCTTCGATCTGTTCAACTCGTTATTGATGATGAGACATTATTAATGAATATTATGAATTAAGGAAGTTCGTTTTAATTGTGAGTTGAGAATTTTGCTTGAGGACAAGCAAAAGCTTAAGTGTGGGGGTATTTGATAAACCGTAAAAGTAACATATTTTAATCCCACATTTAACATACTTTTGGATGATTTTTCCCTTTAATTATGGAAATAGGTGCTCCTAATCCTTTGTTTTCATGTTTTATACTCAGTAGAGCACCGGAGGATGAAAAGAATGAATAACAGGCCAAAAATAGAGAAAATGGGCCGAAGTAAGAAATCCACATGGCCTGGGCCCAAGACTACATGGTCGTGCATCTTAAGAAGAGCCGAACACAGTTTGGACCCCAAAAAACACGACCGTGCCTCATCAATAGGTTCGACCACGTCCTGGCCACGATTTACATGGGCGTGTGCCATGGGTGTGTCCCTGCCACAGGAAAATAAAATTCTATTCGGATTAGGGTACTTAGAGGCAAAGAAACATATTCCAAAAGCCTATATAAAGACCCTAGAGACCAACCTTTAGGGGGCGTTCAATTAGGCCAAAGAGCCGAGCCAGAGCAATTGATTTTAGGGATTTACTCGAAGAAAGCCAGTTGATTCATCTCAAGAAGCCGGAATCATACTCAAGATGGAGGAACTCTCCTTCAATTCCTTTAGGGTGTTTTAGGGATTTCTTAGGTTCTGTTTTCTCTTTTTTTTTTTTTGAGATGTTTTCTTTTACAATTATGAACTAAACCCTCAGATACTTGAGGGGGATGAAACCTAAGATGAATCTTGTTATTGTTATTTGAGTGGTATGATAAATACTTGATTTGTTCTTAACTATGTGTTCTTAATTCTTGTTTTGATATTTCCAAGATATTGATTCAAGTGTGATGTGTTTAGGTAGAGGAGGAAGAGGCCCTGTCTAAGAGTAGATCTAGCATAGTTAAGTAGAGTTGCTCACGCGTCTAGAGATAGGGTGACAAAAATCTACCGAATTAGTGTCAAACCTAATATGGGAGTCCATGGATCGAGTTAATGCAATTCTAGGGGTTTTAATTAGAAAGAGATTTCAATTCATCAACCTAGGGTTAGACATTAGTAGCCTTGAAAAGAGGTATTAATATAGATTAGGGAATCTTACGGATCAAGTCAAGTGAATAAATCGTCTGGTTCAGAGTTAGATAACAAGTGAAGTTTAGGTGGATTCTTCCTCAGGTATTGTCTAATTCAATCGGTTTTCTCTCAAGTCTTTCCTCAATTTCTTTTCTTTGTCTCTGCATCTTTAGCTTAGTAGTTAGTTAATTTTAGATTAGATAAACAATTCCCTTAGTTCATATGCTAAATAATTTAAAGAGAGTTAATATTAGAACTTTTGGTTCCTTTGGGTTTGACAATCTGGTCTTGCCACTAACTATACTACTGTTCGATAGGTGCACTTGCCTCCATTGTTTTCTTAGTTAGTTTCCAAGTTCGTTCATTCTTTTTATAAATTTTTAAGACTCGACAAACACGAAGCTTAAGCTTTAGGACTGGTGTATTTCTTTCCACTATCTCTATTGGAATATCCCGCTGAAGTTGTTGATCGATTAAAACAATCTCTGGATTTCTTTGATGAGGAATGATAAGGTTTACTCATTAATATTGATCTCTTGTCAAAGTTTTAAAAATTTATAAAAAGAATGATCAAACTTGGAAACTAACTAAGACAACGATTGAGGCAAGCGTACCTATCGAACAATAGTATAGTTTAGTGGCAAGACCAAATTGTCGAACCCAAAGGAACCAAAAGTACTAATACTAACTTTCTTTTATTATTTAACCTAAGAATTAAAAGAGTTGTTGTTTAATCTAAAATTAACTAACTACTAAGCTAAAGATGCTAAGACAAATAGAAGGAATTGGAAAATACTTGAGGGAAAAACCAATTGACTGAGACAATACCAGAGGAAGAATCCACCTAGATTTCACTTGATATTTAACTCAAATGATTTATTCACTTGACTTGATCTGTATGATTCCCTAATTTATATTAATACCTCTTTCGAGGCTACTAAAGTCTAACCCTAGGTTGATTAATTGAAATCTCTTTCTAATTAAAGCCCCTAGAATTGCATTAACTCGATATATGGACTCCCATATTAGGTTTGACCCTAATCCAAAAGATTTTCGTCATCCTATTTCTAGGGTTGCGATCAACTCCGCTTAACTATACTAGACCTACTCTTAAACAGGGACCTTTGGTCCACTCCCTAAGCACATCAATAGTTGAATTAATATCCTAAAATATCAAAACAAGAATTAAGAGCGCATTATTAAGAACAAATCAAGTATTTATCATACAGCTCAGAAAATAATAAGAAAATTCTTCTTAGGTTTCATCCCCCTCAGGTATCTGAAAGGTTTAGTTCATAATTATAAAAGAGAACATCTCAGAAGAAAATATAAAACAAAACATAATGAAAACCCTAAAGCCCCCTGAAGGAATTGAAGGAGAAATCCTTAGTCTTGAGTATGATTCCAACTTGAGATGAATCAACTGGATTTCTTCGAGTGAATCCCACAATTCTGGCCCTTGGCTTGGCTCCTTGGCCTAGCTGAACGCCTAGCTAAACACTTATCTAAAAATGCCTAGCTAAACGCCTAGCTGAACGCTTAGCTTAAATGCCTAGCTAAAATGCCCCCTTTAAGGTTGGCCTCTAGTGTGTTTATATAGGCTTTTGTAATGGCTTCCTTTGACTCTAAGTACCCTATTCTGAATAGAATTCAAACAGGTCACGACAGGGGCACGTCCATGGCACACGCCTGTGTGAATCGTAGCTAGGCCGTGGTCGAACCTGTGAAAGAGGAACGGCCGTGTGTTTTAGGGGCCAGGCTGTGTTTGGGTTTGTTAAGGAGGCACGACTGTGTAGCTTAGGCCCAGGCCGTGTTGATTTTGTGATTTGGTCCATTTACTCCATTTTTGGCCCGTTTCTCGTACTTTTCATCCTCCGGTGCTCTCCTGAGTATAAAACATGAAAACAAAGGATTAGGAGCACCTATTTCCATAATTAAAGGGATAAATCATCCAAAAATATGCTAAATGTGGGAATAAAATATGTTCATATTATGGTTTATCAAATACCCCCACACTTAAGCTTTTGCTTGTCCTCAAGCAAAATTCTCAACTCACAATTAAAATGAACCTCCTCAATTCATAATATTCATGATAATGCCTCATCATAATTCATAGATAATTTACAAACAAATAATTTATCTCAAAGAGTCCTGAAGATTCAAACAATTAAAGTCACAACTTTTTAGCTTGAAGAATATAGTTGTTTCCCCTTATCTAAATATTTACCTTTGATTCAAAACTGCCAAGGATTGACATCCTCACTAAAGATTCACTCAAATCACTCAAAGTGTTTAAGGTTCAAAATTAAGCTCTCAAAAGTCTAACATGAAAAGTTAATCCCATAGGCTTGCCTAAAAATCAAATCTCCACTACTATAAAATGAGATGATACACAAATCAAAAGGTCTTTAAAGGGTTTTTCATGGGGCTTAGGTTAAAGGTGTGGATTAAGGATGAATTAGAAGGTTAGAATCGAGATTGATTTGACAATTTACCTAACTAGAAAAATGAACTAATCCTGAAATAATTACATCGATTGAAAACTTGAAACACTAATAATACGAGCTTCTTGTTCAAGATGTTGAATTTAAATGTATAAGCTCACTTAATTACAGAACTAATAATGAATATACCTCAATTTTTTTTAAGGAAAAAATAGTAATAAGAAATAACTTTAACAACTAAAATATAGAACATAGTTAGGTAACTGCTCAAAATCAAATCTCAACAAAAAGGGAGTCAAGAAAAATGTTGATAACAAATACAAGATGGGTTTTGGGTTGTTATTATTGGGTGAATCAATAAAAAAGGGTTGTTAGGAACAAAGGGGTTCATTAGGGGTTAATTGTGAAGATAGGCTTTTAGTGGAGTAAGTGGGTTATATCATAAGTGCCATTATCATCTCAGTATATCAAATCAAAGATGTGGTCTCGACATATATAATCGAAGCAAGTTCTAGAAAAACAAATTAATGTTGACACACTCATAATCAATAAAGTGAGCACGAAAAGAATGCATGCTCTAAAAGGTTCAAAATCTCACAAAAATTATGGGTTTTTGATGACAACTGTAACACCACAAACCCGGCCCATTTGCTATGACCGAATTTGAAATGCCACTGCGGAAAAACGTTTGAAAAACTTTTGACTTAGAGTTAAAAACATAAAAATTTGTTGTCTTTACTAAAACATTGTGTAATTAAAGTTCCAAATAAAATTAAGTTGTTTAAAAATAAAACATTTTCAAATAATAATATAATCGACAATCCAACTTAAAACATAATAAAAATCCTTAAATACTTAAAGTGGCCCTTATTACAATAATTAACCTTTCATAAATAAAATGTGTAAAACAAATAAAATATCTTCTGCATGGGCCACCTCGTATCCACTCCAACCCGGTCCGAGCATCACCGTAAGGTTTGAGAAAATTGGGTGAGTCACGCAGACTCAAAGGTGTAATTAATCCATCGAATTCCACCCACATGTTAACCACATATTAACCCATATATCAGATAACAAGATATCATATTCACTTAATAACACATTCTAGGCTTGGCCCATATTCATATCACTTATCAGATAACAGGGTAATTAGCCGCATAAATCCACATATCGGGCTTAACCCATTTCCATACTGATCAACATTCATAGACGGGCTTGGCCCATTTCTAATTAATCCACATATCCATTAAAATTATGCAAATGCACCCAACCCAACCTGTGGTTCTTCCTCTACACACCCCGTATCCATCCACCACACACCGGGATTATCAAATCACCTCTCCTTTTACTCAAAAGGCAATCAATGCCGCTCACGTGCAATTAAGCACAATAATCCACAACGCGACTTCAGTCAGTGCCAATCCACGATGTAGCCGTGGCTAACACCAAAACCATGATGGGACACATAGTCACTCATCAACCATGATATGGCACATAGCCGATATCAACCACGATGAGGCACATAGCCACTCATCAAGCCACGCGAACTAAATCACAATTAATCCACAACGTGACCTTAGTCAACGTCAATCCACGATATAGCTCAAGGCTAACATCAAACCACATACTCGAAGTACACGCACCTTCTTTCATATCATATCCCAACCCATGCACATGTAACATTCCATAATGACATAATATAATGATGCATGAGCATGTTCATTAAGCATATAATCACATTTTCATATTAGAAATCACTTTTTATCAGATATGGTACTTACCGATTATCGACATACCCCTTGAGGGTATCCACATCACAATTTCCATTGTACTAGTTAGCACATATTTAACACATACAGATATAACACAAATACCCAAAAAACGGTAGGCTAACTACACACCTGCCTATTAGTGAAATCTCGAACTACTCGAATCTAACACGATCTCAAAACGTGGTTCTTCTTTCTCCCTTAAAGCCGATTTGGTTTCCTACCAAATCCCGAATCACATTCTGAGCCCTTCCTTTAGCTACACACAAAAGAACACCTTTTTATGGCACTATGAACATTCGCCATGCCTAAAACCAAGACTTAATCCATTGATTTTGGCACACCCTTGAAGAAATAATAAAACCGATCGCTAAGGAAGAATATACTTACTACCACACGTTGTTCACCACTCCTAAAGCACCTCAAAGAATCGGCCCAAGACCCCAAAGAGAAAAGAGAGATCACGCCAAAATGGAGGGAGTTGAATGCTTAGAGAATTCGCTATGGTGTGGAAAGAGGAAGAAAAGAAAAGTAAAATGGAAGAGAGAAATTCAGCAAAGAAAAGTGAAGAGAATTTCGGCTCAAGAGTTTGAAAGAAGAAAAGAAAGAGATGAAAGAGAGAAGATAGATACTTTTGGCTTTGAGCAAAGAAATGGCAAAGAAAAAGAAAGATATGGGAGAGTATGGTTTCGATTTCTAAGAAGAAAAAGAGAAAAGAAACAATTGCAATTTGGCTTAAAGACCAAATGAGTAAATCGTCAATTCTACTTGGGTTATCGGGTTTGCTTCAACCAAAAGCATTAGGAAGAAATTGAAAAAGCAAAGGGAGATTTCGGCTTGACACAAAAACAAAGACTAACACTTACAAAACTAGCCGAAAATGTCACCTAACTACAAAGAAGTTTCGGCACCCTATTTCCCCTTACACAAAATAAAATTCGGCAACCATCTTTTGCCAACAATTCAAAGAAATTTTGAATTAAACACACTCCTAATTTTCTCCCTATTTCCTCCTATTCACTCACAAAACTTAAGCCAACCCCCTTAGTCCATGAAACCGTCCACATTCATGGACTTCAAAGTCAAACCCATCCACACAAAACTTACCATAAAAACACACCTTACATCAAGCCTTATGTTCTCACATTATCCTTAATCAAAATGATTTTTTTTCCAAACATCAAGCTTACCTAAATTATTATTCAACTTGCCATAAAACTTGAAAGTCCAACCTATCATAATTAGATCTTGACCGTCCATTAATGCTAGGATACATAAAAAATAAAGTCTTCAAAATGCTAATCATGCTACTCGAACCACTTCCCTCAAGCAACTCTTCATATATCATAACCACCTTGCCACTAACTCCTCATGTGCTAGAATTTAACACTTAAATTAACTTAAGTGTCAAGTTCACCTAATCCACTTCACTAAATTTTTAATACTAAAAAAAATTATTCTAGCTTAGCTAATAATTCTAAGCCTTCACTAGACTATACTAACTCATGAATTATGCACGAATGCATAACCCCTAAATCTAGGATATTACAACAACCTTGTAAATTTCAAACTTTAAGATAATAATTAGATTCAGGTAGACAACCTAACAAAATTTTTAATTTTTTTGAAAATAGACTCATCATGCTTGATTTTCTAGTCTCCTAGAGTTTAAATCGTTAATGCACAATTATCAATGACTTATTCTAAAACATATCAATAAAAATCATAAATCAACAAGAATTTTATTCTAATTAGTGATATGAGAAAATTACTTTAAGACAAGATAACATTCAGGGATTTGAGAATAATGCAAAAAGTTAGGCACCTTTTTCTAAATAAATTTCACCCCCACACTTAAGATGTACATTGCCCTCAATGTACAAAGATATATATGAAATCGTAAGAGATAGGGAGAAGTGAAACTTCTTGATTTTTGGATGGATTCCTTGAGTTGGCAGTGGTCGTGGTGTGGTGGCTGTCGACAATCTCTGCGCTAGATGAAGAAATTGGGAATCTCGTGAAGAGTTAGCCAGGAAATAATAAGAAAAATTCTAAATATACTAATTATATAATTAAAGAAAAGAAAAATAAAAAAAAAGAAAGAGTGTAAAAAGTGAAATAAGCCTAAAAAACTGATTATTGGACCGAAAAGTCCTTATTGTTAGATGGTTCGCACGGTGGGTGTGATTTCTAAGGCCGTGGTGTGTGATTCCCAATCAGCCTGAAGAACCTAAAACCAAGAAACTAAAATCAAATAAACCAAATTTAGTAAAATAAAAATAAAGATAAGGAAATTAAAAGAGACGAGAAAAGAAAATGAGAAAATAAATGGACTCAAAGGTCATTTTCTTATCGAGTTAATGAAGCGACTGACATGAACTTATGTAGATCGGTCTCGTATAGGGAGACTAGGATAGGCTTCTTCCATTTCTTTGACATAGGTATGGTTAGATCTTGAGTTAGGGGAATGAAGAACAAATGAAAATGAAAATGAAAAGGAATGTAAGGGGTGTGGAAGAGAAAGGAGTTGGGAGTAGGTAAGAAGGGGAGAGGATTGTTTTAAATACAAATTCAGGTCTGATACATCCCACGCCCGTGTGATGCTTCTTTTGTTTCTCCCACGCCCATGTGCAGGTCACCACACTCGTGCTTCTAAAATAGTGTCGGCCACGATCGCATAGCACGGCCATAGGGTTTAGTTGGAGCCCGTGACTTGAAGATATTTTTCGTCCTATTTCTTACTATCTCTGCTATGCTAGTATGAAAATCCGTAGTGTCCATACGGCCACGGCCACGGCCACGGCCATGTGTGAGGCCATGTGGTGCAAAAAATATGTGCTTCATTAACTTGGTTAGTTTGGAGTTAGGTGCTAAAAGAAAGAGAATAAAAATATATGAGGTTAGTGCTCGGGTTGCCTCCCGAGAAGCACTCGTTTAAAGTCTTAAGCTAGACTTACCTCTCATTCACTCATTCATGGTGGTTTGAGGAGTGAAAAGTCCTTTCTCATGCTATCATTATATAGTTTAAGTCGAGTAGCATTTACTTTAAAAGTACCGAATGTAGAATTACTTACCTCGACTATTCCGTAAGGAAAAACATTGATTACTTTAAAATGGATTTATTTGTTTATATTTGGGTTTGATATGGCTGTTTGAGGGTCTGTTTTCTCTAACAATACCTGATCTCCTATTTTAAAGTGATTTGACGTTCCTATAAGCTCGTATGGGGTTCCTTTAGTTCTGCTTAGTGTATTCCTAGTTTTTCCTTGAAATGTGTCTTCCACTTATCTAGCTCATCTATCTAAAGCCGTCGTTCCACATGAAATATTTCTTTGCTGGTATGAGGTATAAGATCAGGCTCAGTGGTGTAGTTTCATGGTGCTTCCTGAGAAGAAAGTTTAATCGAATGATTATCAATAGATTTTACGTTCTCACCTTTATCACTCGATGTCCTAGCTGAGTCGAGAGCTTGAAGACTTATTGATTTGCCACCTACACGAAGTGTGAGTTCACCTGTACTAACATCAATTTTGGATCTAGCAGTTGCTAAAAAGGGCCTTCCTAAAATTAACGAACTGTATTATCCTCATCTATATCTAAAACAATAGGGAATATAAATTTTCAATTTTAACGAGTACGTCTTCAATTATACCCCTAGGAATTTGAATAGTTTTTTTAGCTAATTGAATACTCATCCTAGTCTATTTGAGTTTCCCTAGACCTAATTGTTTAAACAATTTATAAGGCATAACATTTATGCTTGCCCTAAATCAGCTAACGCGTTATTAATAGTTAAACTACCAATTAAACATGGAATTGTAAAACTCCATAGATCTTTTAATTTTCATGGTAGTTTGTTTTGTAACATTGCTGAGCGCACTGCGTTTAATTACACATGCGACTCCTCATCTAACTTCTGCTTATTTGACAAAAGCTCTTTTAAAAAATTCCTTGAGTCTGGCATCTATGAAAGAGCTTCAAGAAACGGTAAGTTAATATGTAATTTCTTTAAAAGTTTAAGAAACTTATCAAACTGTTCATCTGAATTGTCTTTATTTATTACATCGGGATATGGTATATGAGGTTGGTATTCTTCAATTACTGATTTTGACTTTTCTTGGCTTACCTCAACCTTTCCTTCACTTACCACAGGTTCTTTACTTGGCTCAGGTTCAGAATCTACTAATCTGTAACATCCTGAATAGGGCCTATGCATTTCCAGTTCAATTGTATGAAATGACAAGTTTCAAGTACTATGAATAAATTTTTGATACTTTTGGAAACCTAGAAATGCATGAAAATGGAAATGAAAATTGAAATGGAAATGAAAATGGAAATGGAAATGGAAATGGACATTTTTGGAAACTTAGACATTTTTGGAAACCTAAACATTTTGGAAACCTAAACATTTTGGAAACCTAAACATTTTGGAAACCCAAACATTTTGGAAACCTGAACATTTTGGAAACCTAAACATTTTGGAAACCCAAACATTTTGGAAACCTAAACATTTTGGAAACTTGAACATTTTAGGAAACTTGGATATGTAAGAAAAATGGCAAGTTACAGAGCCACGCGAAAATTTTAGGAAACCTAGAAATAAGGCCAGAATGACAAATTTTAAAGCCCAAAATAGGAGATAAGGGCAAGAGGGCCTTAAAAGAAAAGTTGGTGTATTTTGACATACAATCGGGCTTGGAAAAGTGGCCTGAAGGTGTCATTTAAGGTTTATGGAAATGGCCTGAGTTCGAGTCACTTGGAAAGCAAATATTGAAGGTTTAATTTTGCTTCCCAAGGCTAGGGGTGGACGGCACTTGTTTGCTTACAAAGGAAGAGTTTTATTTTTATTAAAACTTGTCAAAATTAAAGTGATAAATAAAGGATTTTCTCTACCAAGATAATTGAGGAATTAAAGGATGGATTAAAGACTTTTAATTTAATTAAGTGATAATTAATGGAGATTAAATTATCACTTGGGAGAGTAGTGGCCAAGTTTTGGACTCTTGGTCTTGCAATTTCAGTTAAAAGAGGAAAATTGAGACTTTTCTCTCATTCACTCTACCTTGTCAAATTTTGCTCTCTCTTCCCCTCTTGCCGAAATTTCCCTAAGCAAGGACTCCATCTTTTCTTTTCCTTCCCTTTGCCATTGCTTAGTCAAAACCTTTCTCTTTCAATCACGATTAAATCTCCATAGCCGGATCTCAGTAACCCAAGACAAATAAACAAGTGATCAAAGGCATTAAGGTAAGGATTAGCCATTCAATTTTCTTTCTTTCTTTTCTAGTTGCCGAAAGTAAAAGGGCCTAATCCCTATTCTTTTTGATCATGGCCGAATATACAAGGGATCTCAAGTTTCCACAACTACCGAATACAAAGATCAAGGATTTTAGGTAAAGACAATTGATTCTTGTTCCTTTAAATCGTTTTAATCAAGGTTTAAGATAATAACCTCTCTTATGTCTATGGCCGAATGTCAAAGGAGGAGTTTTGGGATTTCAGATTCGAGGAAACTAAGGTAAGACATATTCGGCCAAAGGCCAGTTATAACTTATTAAAGTTAGATCGGATCTAACATATGAATTTTAGGATTTGACGGATATTCAAGACAAAAGGAACTTTCGGATTTGGAATCTAAAAGGTAAGCCTCTAAAATATTCGGCCAATGGTTGTAAGATTATCTAGATCAATTCCTTAATTTTTGAAAAGCCGAAAAACTAACCCATATTGAATACAAGGTTGGCCGAATATCAGGTAGAGGAAAAACCAAACCTTCGGGATTTGTATAAACACCAAATCGGCAAAGGTGAGTTTTTCCTTACAAATCTACTAGCCAAAGGATTTATTAATATATTTTATTTGGTGGGCGAATATAGGAATTATTAGATCTAAAGATTAGATCGGGATTTTGAGATCTCAAAGAACTTTTATTTAAGCGAATAAGGTGTGTACCCTTACTATCCTTCGATATTTTATGGCTAAATATTTTAATATATGATTATGAATAAGAATGTGAATGTGGCCATGTACCACAAATGTGGCAAAAGTACCTGTGCACGCTTCCTACTTCGATAGGATTGTGAAAATGTTATTTTATAACATGCGAATATATGTATATGAACATGAAATTATTTATGCACAATATATATATATTTTGGGGCATTCGGGATTTATGTGAAAGGGGAGAACAGTGTTGACTTGGTCTCACCAACGAAGGTGTTCACTTGGCCTCACCAACGAAATATGTTGACTACGGTCACATTGCGTAAATTTTGGTAACCGGTTACAATAGTATCTAATGACACAACGCTTAAATTTGATTATAGTGTCTAAAGACACAACGTGGAGAGTAGCGGATGGAGGGTTGACTTATTAGTCCCCACGGTGTGAATGCGTGTACGGTGGTGTGTAGCGGATGGACCATTAGGATTGGTTGGGTTGCATCATAATTTCATTATTATATGGACTTGATGATTTGAACATGAATGCCTGATTTATTGAATGTTAGTATTGTGTGCACATTGAGTCATTGACTCACCCCATTGTGGGAATTATTTTTCGGTGATGAGCGGTGTTGACCGGCCGGTGGACCATAAGGTGGCCATGCTACATGCGAAAATTTCATTTAGTTTGGACTTCATTTTATTTTTAGTTACTTTTATTCTATTTTGGGTTTTACTTGATGTAATAAGGCCTTAAGGCCCAATGGATTATACTTTATGTTTGCTTATCGTTAAGTTTCATGCTAAGAACTATATTGGATGTATTTTATTAAATGGGCTTACAAGATTAAATAAATGGGTTTCCAATCTAAGCCCAAACTTAAAATAATAGTTTTTCTAAAATTTACAATTTTCTAAGTATCGAAAATGATTTTGAAATCGGTTTACTTTAGGAACATACCAGATCCGATTCGGGCTCGTGGTAGGGTGTGGGTGTTTCAGCTTGGTATCGAGCCCAATTTTAAACTCTCGACACGTGGGCTAAGGCCCAAAAATTTTCAAAGCGAGCCAAATGATTTTCTTTGAAAAATAAGGTGCTTTTGGCATGGCCCCTAAGTCTCCAACCCAAATCCACCGTAAGTACCCTAACTATATGTGTGATTCGTGATTTATATAAGGGTAGAAAAGGCATGGAACGAGAATAGAATGATAGGAACTTGAACCCTAGGATTAGACTACTCAAACACAAACACATAAGACTTAATGTACTAAACCAACCTATGGCTAAGTCATCGAGCTAAGGTGTGGTAACCCTTGTACGCATGTCTAGGATTGGATCCCAAGAGCTTGGTATTTAAGCGTCCTAGTGACTCACCTCCTCTTCGCAGAATCCTACAGTGCGTAGTCTGGCTCACCCTAACTCGAGAGCTCGGTGGTGTGGCAACCTCATGCGCATGTCTAGGAATGGTTTGGTGGGAGCTTGGTATTTAAGCATCAGCGTGACTCACCTCCTCTCCACACGAATCCCGCGCACAGTGCGTAGCTTTGGTTCACCCCGACCAAGAGGGCTCGGTCATAGGCTAAACATAATGACTAAAACCCGAAAGGGAACTAGCCATGTTTTAAAAAAAAAGAAAAGAAGAGAGAACAAAACAACAAACCCTAGTTTTTCAAACCTTTAAAACTTTTCTTTGAAATCGGAGAAAATTATTCTTACAACATTTTCTGAAAAAAAAACTCCTGATTTGCGAAAATTACAAAAAATGCCCTTAGTGGTGAAATTATCGAAATGCCCTTGATTTACAAAATGTGAACACGCTTAACCGCTTTTCTTAAAATTTCATTATTTTATAAATGTTCAAAACCCTAACTTGCAAACTATCAAAATATCTTGATTTTGGAAAATTACAAAATTACCCCCAACTTACAAAATTACCAAAATACCCTTGAGGTTAAAAAAAAATTTATCGAAATACCCTGACTTCAAAATTTTCCAAGTTACCTCGAGATTTTGAATTTCCAAAATAATTTTGACAAAATCACCAAGGAACCCTATTTTGACAAATTACAAAAATACCCCTGTAGGACAAAAATTACGAAAATACCCCCGGGTAGTGGAAAACAACAACAAACAACAAAAACTACAACGTTTCTCTGAATGAACGGGAGTTCATACTTGTTTGATGAATGAATGGAAAAAAATGGAAAAGACTATGTGTTTGTATGATACAAAAGAACCACTCTAAAATCCCTTCTCATAAAACTCCTTCGCTGATAAATAAGTGGAACATTGACTAATCCATAAAATTTCTTAATCAGATCTCGACGTTAGAAAATGAGCTCTAGAGGATGTGGTCATCGTGGTCGAGGAAGAGGAAGGATGACCGTGTCGGAACCCGTTAGGTCGGGTCAAGGGTCCGACAATGAGATGCCACCGCCACCACCACCCCCAGCTGTTAATGTTGAGCGCAGCTCGCACGGGAAGAGGCTATGTATCGCAGTCAGGTCGCGAGTTTTGGAATTGGTGGCGGGTGCAGGTGGAAATGGAGGAAATCGAAAGTCGGTACCTGAACGGCTCCGAGCTAATGGAGCAGAAATGTTTCGAGGAGTATCCAATGTGGCACCCAGTACAGCTGAGTACTGGTTAGAAGCAACGGAGCGTATCATGGATGAGCTTGATCTGACTCCAGAGGAAAAGTTGAAAGGGATGGTGGCGTTGTTACGCGATGAAGCGTCGATGGTGGTTGACTGTTCGTGATGGTACCACAGCTGAAAATTTGACCTGGGAGTATGTTAAAGAGGCCTTTCAGAAGAAGTATGTGGGAACCAGGTATACAGATGAGCAGAGGAAGGCTTTTCTAGGGTTGGTACAAGGGAGTAAGTCTGTCGCAGAATATGAGGCAGTCGCAGAATATGAGGCGTAATTTTTGAGATTGAGCCGCTATGCTCGAGGGTAGTGGCAATCGAGCATGAACGCCTGTGTCCGCTTTGAGGATCGGGCCGAGATGATTTAAGATCATAATAGCACCGCATCAGGAGCGGGAATTCTCTGTTTTGGTAGAAAAGGCCAAGGTGGCCGAGGGGATTAAGGATGCTACTAAGCAGCCCGTGGATAAGAATAAGGCCAAAAGAGGGTATGGGTCATCAGGAAAGGGTTACAAAAGGCCTAGGGTTGATGGGCCACGAAATCAACAAGCTGGTACAGGCGGGCAGATTCGTCCTTGTGAGTATTATGGAAAGAGGCATCTAGGGAGTGTTGGAAAAGATAGGAGCATGTCTTAGGTGTGGGTCCAAGGACCATATGTTTAAGGATTGCCCCAAACAATCGACGAGAGCCGACCAAGAGTTCGAATGCTAGCTGCACTGCAGAGGCGGACAACAATTTCAACGGGTCGTGGTTCGAGTAATCGTGGTAGTGGTATAGGCAGAGGCCGTGGAACACAGGGCCGAGGTAATACTAATACCGATGCAAGACAACCGGGTTTGGTTTATGCGGTTCGTCGAAGGGAAGATGGAGACGCACCGGACGTAATAACCGGTACGTTCTTTATTTTTGACAAACCCTACTTTGCTTTGATTGATGTGGGCTCGACCCATTCCTATGTTGCAAGTAGTGTAGTAAAAACACTAGGCCTAGACTCAACTCTCGATAGGCGATGACCGTAGTAAGCCCATTAGGCCAAACTATAGTGGTAGACAAGATCTTTCGAATGTACCCCTAGAGATTCGTGGAGTGAGCTTTGAGTAGACTTAATGGAGTTACCCTTCGAGAGTTTGAGCTTATACTCAAATGGATTGGTTAGTGGAACACCGAGCCGTGTTGGATTGTGCGCTAAACGTATGGAACTAAGAACCCTAAGAAAAGTGGTAATAATGATCGGAGAAAGGAGGAACTATTTATCTAATGTGGTTTTGCACTGAAGGCTGAGAAGATGGTTAAGAAAGGTTGCAAAGCGTTCTTAGCTTTTGTAAGTGCGATAGGTGGAAAAGGTGAAGGTGTTAATGGAGTTAGAACGGTAAGGGACTTTGTGGACGTGTTTCCAGAGGAGTTACCGGGAATACCCCCAGACAGGGAGGTGGAATTTGGGATTGATTTGCTACCAGGGACAGCTCCTGTGTCAATCGCCCCATACCGAATGGCACCAAAGGAATTAGTGGAGCTCAAGGCTTAGATACAAGAACTGTTGGACCGTGGGTTCATCCGACCCAGTGTGTCTCCGTGGGGAGCACCGGTCTTATTTGTGAAGAAGAAGGACGGAACTATGCGTATGTGCATAGACTACCGTCAGTTAAATAAGCTGACCATTAAGAACAAGTATCCCTTGCCAAGGATCGATGACTTGTTTGATCAGCTGAAGGGAGCCGCGGTGTTTTCAAAGATTGATTTATGGTCAAGATACCATCAGTTGAAGGTAAAGGAGGCCGATATCCATAAGACCGCTTTTAAGATAAGATATGGTCACTTCGAGTTTGTGGTGATGCCGTTTGGGTTGACGAACGCTCCAGCCGCGTTCATGGACATGATGAATCGGGTTTTCCAACCCTACTTGGATAGATTCGTCGTTGTGTTCATCGATGATATTTTGGTGTATTCAAGTCAAGAGGAGCATGATGAGCATCTCCAGTCGTGTTGGAAGTGTTAAGGGAAAAGAGTTTCATGCCAAATTCACAAGTGCGAATTTTGGCTTAGGAGGTGGCATTCTTAGGGCATATGGTATCCGCAGAAGGAATAAGAGTGGACCCTAGGAAGATCAAGCGTTGTTGGATTGGAAACCACCTAGGTCCGTGGCTGAAATTAAGTTTCTTAGGCTTGGCAAAGCTATTACGAAGGTTCGTGGAAGGATTCTCGTCAATAGCCGCGCTTTAACCAAGTTACTAAGGAAGGAAGTACCTTCGAATGGACTAATAAGCAGCATGAGAGCTTTGAAAAGCTTAAGAATGTGCTGACGTAAGCTCCAGTGTTAATTTAGCCAGAGGCAGGAAAAGATTTTGTGGTGTACTATGATGCTTCAGACACGGGTTAGGGTGTGTGCTAATGCAAGATGGCAAAGTGGTTGCTTATGCGCCACGGCAGCCTAAGGCCTCATGAGCTTAACTACCCAACTCATGACTTAAAGCTAGTAGCAGTGGTTTTCGCCTTAAGGTTTGGAGGCACTACCTTTGTGGAGAAAGGTCATTATCTACACAAACCACAAGAGCCTTAAGTATTTATTAACTCGAAGGAGTTGAACTTGAGGCAACGAAGGTGGGTGGAATTGCTAAAGGACTACGATCGCTCAATAGAGTATCATCCGCAAGGTGAATGTAGTAGCCGATGCCCTAAATCGGAAGGTTGTATCGGATCTACGGGCTTTGTTCGCTCATATAAGTCTCAGATGATGATGGAAGCTCTGTTGGCGAGTTGCAAGTCGTGCCCACATGGCTAAAGGAAGTGAAGGAGGGACAGCTATCGATAATGACTTAATACTAAGTTGCGCAAGTACAAAGAAGGGGATTAGAGGATTATGATGTCAACAATGAAGGAGTATTGTGCTATAAGAGAAAAGTCCGATGTCAAGAATAAGGAGTTGAGACAAAGGATTCTTCTGGAAGCGCATGGTAGCCATTGTGCTATGCATCCCGGAGGCATCAAGTCAGATAGAGATTTAAGGAACAATTTTGGTGGTCCGACCAAGCGAGAAGTGACCGAATTTGTGGGGAAATGTTTGACGTGTCAGCAAGTTAAGGCTGAACACCAAGTCCCATCAGGATTGCTCCAACCAATCGAGATTCCCCAATGGAAGTGGGAAAGAATTACCATGGACTTCGTTAGTGGGCTTCCCTCACGCCTACTAAGAAGGACTTGGTATGGGTGATAGTGGACCGTTTGACCAAGTTCGCACACTTTATCCCAGTCAGAATGGATTATTCTCTTCAGAAGTTGGCTAAGTTGTATGTGGCGGAAATTGTGAGATTACATGGAGTACCAATGTCGATCATCTCGATAGAGACCCAAGGTTCACGCCTCGATTTTGGAAAGCACTTCATCAAGCTTTAGGCACTAAGCTAGACTTCACTACTAAGATTTCATCCACAATCGACGGCACCGAACGAAGTTATACAAGTGTTGGAGGATATGTTGAGAGGCTGTGTAATGGATTTTCGAGGAAGTTGGGAAGATCACTTGCCTTTAGCTGAATTCGCCTACAACAATAGCTATCAAGCCAGCATTCGGATGGCACCATACGAGGCATTGTATGGAAGGAAGTGTAGAACACCTACTTGTTGGACCGAGTTAGGAGAACGCCGAGTTTTGGGTCCAGAGTTGGTGGCAGAAACTGAAGAGAAGGTTGAGTTAATTCGGGCACGGTTGAAGGAAGCCTCTGATAGGCAAAAGTCGTACGCAGACCTTAAGCGAAAGGAAATAGAGTTTGAAGTGGGAGACCAAGTATTCCTAAAAGTCTCGCCTTGGAAGAAGGTTATGAGGTTCGGTCGCAAAGGGAAGTTAAGCCCAAGATTTATAGGCCTTATCAAGCATGAAGCACGTTGGGCGATGGCATACCAACTAGAGTTGCCACCGAATTGCAGAGATGCATGACGATTTCATGTGTCCATGTTACGTCGCTATCGATCGGATCCATCTCATGTGGTACCGGTTGAAGAGGTGGAGCTAAGGCCAGACTTATCCTATGAGGAAGAACCGATTCGGATCTTGGAACGTGATGTGAAAGTACTACGAAAGAAGATAGTTCCTCTAGTCAAAGTGCTATGGCGCAATCATGGAACGGAAGAAGCTTCGTGGGAGCGTAAGAGGTGATGAGACAAGAATACCTCAACTATTTTAGTTAGGAAATTTCGGGACGAAATTTTATTTAAGGGGTAGAACTGTAACATCCCGAATAGGGCCTATGCATTTCCAGTTCAATTGTATGAAATGACAAGTTTCAAGTACTATGAATAAATTTTTGATACTTTTGGAAACCTAGAAATGCATGAAAATGGAAATGAAAATGGAAATGGAAATGAAAATGGAAATGGAAATGGAAATGGACATTTTTGGAAACTTAGACATTTTTGGAAACCTAAACATTTTGGAAACCTAAACATTTTGGAAACCTAAACATTTTGGAAACCCAAACATTTTGGAAACCTGAACATTTTGGAAACCTAAACATTTTGGAAACCCGAACATTTTGGAAACCTGAACATTTTGGAAACTTGAACATTTTAGGAAACTTGGATATGTAAGAAAAATGGCAAGTTACAGAGCCGCGCGAAAATTTTAGGAAACCTAGAAATAAGGCCGGAATGACAAATTTTAAAGCCCAAAATAGGAGATAAGGGCAAGAGGGCCTTAAAAGAAAAAGTTGGTGAATTTTGACATACAATCGGGCTTGGAAAAGTGGCCTGAAGGTGTCATTTAAGGTTTATGGAAATGGCCTGAGTTCGAGTCACTTGGAAAGAAAATATTGAAGGTTTAATTTTGCTTCCCAAGACTAGGGTGGACGGCACTTGTTTGCTTACAAGGGAAGAGTTTTATTTTTATTAAAACTTGTCAAAATTAAAGTGATAAATAAAGAATTTTCTCTACCAAGATAATTGAGGAATTAAAGGATGGATTAAAGACTTTTAATTTAATTAAGTGATAATTAATGGAGATTAAATTATCACTTGGGAGAGTAGTGGCCAAGTTTTGGACTCTTGGTCTAGCAATTTCAGTTAAAGAGGAAAATTGAGACTTTTCTCTCATTCACTCTACCTTGTCAAATTTTGCTCTCTCTTCCCCCTCTTGCCGAAATTTCCCCAAGCAAGGACTCCATCTTTTCTTTTCCTTCCTTTGCCATTTCTTAGTCAAAACCTTCTCTTTCAATCACGATTAAATCTCCATAGCCGGATCTCAGTAACCCAAGACAAATAAACAAGTGATCAAATGCATTAAGGTAAGGATTAGCCATTCAATTTTCTTTCTTTCTTTTCTAGTTGCCGAAAGTAAAAGGGCCTAATCCCTATTCTTTTGATCATGGCCGAATATACAAGGGATCTCAAGTTTCCACAACTACCGAATACAAAGATCAAGGATTTTAGGTAAAGACAATTGATTCTTGTTCCTTTAAATCGTTTTAATCAAGGTTTAAGATAATAACCTCTCTTATGTCTATGGTCGAATGTCAAAGGAGGAGTTTCGAGATTTCAGATTCAAGGAAACTAAGGTAAGACATATTCGGCCAAAGGCCAGTTATAACTTATTAAAGTTAGATCGGATCTAACATATGAATTTTAGGGATTTCGACAGATATTCAAGACAAAAAGGGAACTTTCGGGATTTGGAATCTAAAAGGTAAGCCTCTAAAATATTCGGCCAATGGTTGTAAGATTATCTAGATCAATTCCTTAATTTTTGAAAAGCCGAAAAACTAACCCATATTGAATACAAGGTTGGCCGAATATCAGGTAGAGGAAAAACCAAACCTTCGGGATTTGTATAAACACCAAATCGGCAAAGGTGAGTTTTTCCTTACAAATCCTACTAGGATTTGGTTTTGTTTTAAGCCAAAAGGGTTTATTAATATATTTTATTTGGTGGGCCAAATATAGGAATTATTAGATCTAAAGATTAGATCGGGATTTTCGAGATCTCAAGGAACTTTTATTTAAGCGAATAAGGTGTGTACCCTTACTATCCTTCGATATTTTATGGCTAAATATTTTAATATATGATTATGAATAAGAATGTGAATGTGGCCATGTACCACAAATGTGGCAAAAAGTACCCAGGTACATTTCCTACTTCTGATAGGATTGTGAAAAATGTTATTTTATAACATGCGAATATATGTATATGAACATGAAATTATTTATGCACAATATATATATTTTGGGGCATTCGGGTTTATGTGAAAGGGGAGAACAGTGTTGACTTTGGTCTCACCAACGAAGGTGTTGACTTCGGTCTCACCAACTAAATATGTTGATTACGGTCACATTGCGAAATTTTGGTAACTTCGGTTACAATAGTGTCTAATACACAATGTTTAAATTTGATTATAGTGTCTAAAGACACAACGTGAAGAGTAACGGATGGAGGGTTGACTTATTAGTCCCCACGGTGTGAATGGCAGGTACGGGTGGTGTGTAGCGGATGGACCATTAGGATTGGGTTGGGTTGCATCATAATTTCATTATTATATGGACTTGATGATTTGAACATGAATGCCTGATTTATTGAATGTTAGTATTGTGTGCACATTGAGTCTGTTGACTCACCCCATTGTGGGAATTATTTTTAGGTGATGAGAAGTGATTTGACCGGTCGGTGGACCATGAGGTGGCCATGCTACATGTGAAAATTTCATTTAGTTTGGACTTCATTTTATTTTTAGTTACATTTATTCTATTTTGGGTTTTACTTGATGTAATAAGGCCTTAAGGCCCAGTGGATTATACTTTATGTTTGCTTATCGTTAAGTTTCATGCTAAGAACTATATTGGATGTATTTTATTAAATGGGCTTACAAGATTAAATAAATGGGTTTCCAATCTAAGCCAAGCTTAAAATAATAGTTTTTCTAAAAATTTACAATTTTCTCTAAGTATCGAAAATGATTTTGAAATCGGTTTACTTTAGGAACATACCAGATCCGGTTCAGGCTCGTGGGCCGGGTGTGGGGTGTTTCATAATCCTTCACTATTTTGAGCGGTTATGGCTTGAAGTTGCTCTTTTGGGTTAGTCTCAGTGTTCCTTGGCAAGCTACCTTGTGGTCGTTCGAGATCAACTTAGCGAGTTGCCCTAACTAGTTCTCAATTCCTTTAATCGATGCTTGTTGATTTTTAAGTGTTGTCTCAGTGTTTTGGAAACGTGTTTCTGACACCGCGGTGAATTTTGTCAGCATCTCCTCAATGTTTGACTTCTTTTTCTTTGGGTAGGGCTATTGTTGGAAGTTTGGAGGGGTTGTTGTCTCTGATTTCCTTGACCACCCCATGAGAAATTGGGATGGTTCCTCTAACCTGGATTATAGGTATTACTATAAGGGTTATTTTGATATCTGAAATTATTACCCATATAGTTCATCTACTCGCTTTCCATGCCAGGATTGTAGAGTGGGTACTCAGGATTTGCCACACCTCCTAGATTTGAGTCACATTGCATAACTAGATGTACCTACAAAGAACCACATAAACCATCAACCTTTTTATTTAACATCTCTACCTGACTTGATAGCATGGTGACTGCGTCGAGGTTGAAAACTTTGGCTATTTTTATTGGTCTTGTCCTTGTAACTTGCCACTGATAGTTGTTTAGTGGCATCTCTTCTATAAACTCATAGGTCACCTCAGGAATTTTGTTATTCAGGGTTCCACTGGCTACTGAATCAATCAGTTGTCTCGTCGAAGGGTTCACACCGTTGTAAAAGGTTTGGACTTGTAGCCACAAGGGTAATCCATGGTGTGGGCACCTTCTTAATAGATCTTTGTATCTCTCCCATGCATCGTATAGTGTTTCTAAATCCATCTGCACAAAAGAAAAGATATCATTCCTTAATTTGGCCGTTTTGGCCGGTAAAAAATATTTTAATAAAAAATTTTCGGTCATTTGTTCCCATGGAGTGATTGATCCTCGTGGAAGAGAATTCAGCCACTGTTTAGCTTTATTCCTCAAAGAGAGGGAAATAACCAAAGACAGATGGCATCATCAGAAATGCCATTAATCTTGAAAGTATCGCAAAATTCTAGGAAATTTGCCAAGTGATTATTTGGATCTTTATCCTGCAAACCATCAAACTGAACAAATTGTTGTATCATTTGTATAGTGTTAGGTTTCAGTTCAAAATTATTAGCAGCTATAGCAGGTCTAACAATACTTGACTCAGTTCCTGTTAAATTGGGTTTAGCATAATCATACATAGTTCGAGGAGCATGATTTTTGGCCACCTCTGGAGGTAGCGGATTATTCTTAGCCATCTCTTCGTTCGTATTAACTTCGTCTTCTTGCTCATCTTGTATATACTATAGGCTTCTCCTTATTTCTCTTCAGTTTCTGTGATCTGTGCTTTCAATTTCACTGTCGTAAAGTAGTGGTCCTGTCGGGTTCCTTCTAATCATAAACTAGAGGTACCTGCTGGGAAAAGACAAAAAGAAAAAGAAAATTAGAAATGTAAAAATAAAATTTAATAATAAAATATGGCTAAAGTAATAAAAATTGAGCTTTCTTAATATTTCAAGTCCCTGGCAACGGCGCCAAAAACTTGATCGTGTGTCAAAGTCTTAAAAATTTATACAAAGAATGATCAAACCTGGAAACTAACTAAGACAACGATTGAGGCAAGCGCACATATCGAACAATAGTATAGTTTAGTGGAAAGATCGGATTGTGGAACCCAATGGAACCAAAAGTACTAATACTAACTTTCTTTTTTATTTAACCTAAGAATTAAAGGAGTTACTTTTTAATCTAAATTTAACTAACTACTAAGCTAAAGATGCTAAGATAAAGAGAAGGAATTGGAAAATACTTGAGGGAAAAACCAATTGATAGAGACAATACCAGAGGAAGAATCCACCTAGATTTCACTTGATATTTAACTCTAGACCAAACGATTTATTCACTTGACTTGATCCGTGGGATTCCCTAATTTATATTAATACCTCTTTCGAGGCTACTAACGCCTAACTCTAGGTTGATTAATTGAAATCTCTTTCTAATTAAAACCCCTAGAATTGCATTAACTCGATCTATGGACTCCCATATTAGGTTTGACCCTAATCCTGCAGATTTTCGTTATCCTATTTCTAGGGTTGCGATCAACTCCACTTAACTATGCTAGATCTACTCTTAAACAGGGACTTTTGCTCCACTACCTACGCACATCAATACTTGAATTAATTTCCTGAAATATCAAAACAAAATTAAGAGTGCATAATTAAAAAAAATTAAGTATTTATCATACAGCTCAGAAAACAATAACAAGATTCGTCTTAGGTTTCATCCTCCTCAGGTATCTAAAGGGTTTAGTTCATAAGTATAGAAGATAACATCTCAGAAGAAAATATAAAACAAAACATAAAGAAAACCCTAAAACTCCTTGAAGGAATTGAAGGAGAAATCCTCAGTCTTGAGTATGATTTCGGCTTCGTGAGATGAATCAACTGGCTTTCTTTTAGTGAATCCCACAATTCTAGCCCTCTGGCTTGGCTCCTTAACCTAGCTGACGCCTAGCTGAACGGTTAGCTAAAAATGCCTAGCTAAACGCCTAGCTGAACGGTTAGCTCAAATGCCTAGCTAAAATGCCCCCTTGAAGGTTGGTTTCTAGGGTGTTTATATAGGCTTTTGGAATGGGTTTCTTTGCCTCTAAGTACCCTATTCTGAATAGAATTCAAATAGGTCACGTCAGGGGCATGCCCATGGCACATGCCCGTGTGAATCGTAGCTAGGCCGTGGTCAAACTTGTGAAAGAGGGACGGCAATGTGTTTCGGGGCAGGCAATGTTTGGGTTTTTAAAGAGGCACGACCGTGTGGCTTAAGCCTAGGCAGTGTTGATTTCGTGATTTGGCTCATTTATTTTGTTTTCGACCTGTTTCTCGTACTTTACATCCTCTGGTGATCTCTTGAGTATAAAACACGAAAACAAAGGATTAGGAGCACCTATTTCCATAATGAAAGGGATAAATCATCCAAAAACATGCTAAATGTGGGATTAAAATATGTTCATATTATAGTTTATCAGATATCTTCCTTAAATCTCTTGCCTCTGAATCAGGCTTTCTCTTTTCTTTACTAAAGTCTTCAGCTTTGCAAGCCCGATCGACTAACACAACAAACTCTTTCAAATCTAAAATTCTGACCAGAAGTTTAATATCTTCATTCAACCCATCAACAAACCGCTTGCACATAATATCTTCGGTAGAAACATATTCTCAAGCATATTCACTCAACCGCACAAATTCTCTCTCGTACTCGGTTACAGTCATACGGCCTTGTTTCAATTCTAAAAATTCTTTGTGCTTTTGATCTAGAAATATATGGCTTATGTATTTCTTCTGAAACACGGTCTG
The DNA here is from genome assembly GCA_025506655.1 of Gossypium rotundifolium. Lineage (NCBI taxonomy): Eukaryota > Viridiplantae > Streptophyta > Magnoliopsida > Malvales > Malvaceae > Gossypium > Gossypium rotundifolium. Next base: position 63,258,896 of record CP106726.1, read on the forward strand.
AAAGAACTCCTAGGTGACTCTCTCTCTTGGCACCCTCGATACTAACGTATTCCACCACTGATATGCGGTGTCTCTCAGAAGTGATATAGCATATTTTAAACATTCTGCTGGTGTGCAAGAAAGCTCATCAAACACTCGAATCATATTTTCAAGCCAAAACTCGGCTCTCTTAGGATCATCATCAACATTAGCTCTGAACTCTTCAGCCCTGTGTTTACGGATCTAATCAACTGGAGGCATACTCAATCCTAAAAGCTCGACTCCTTGAGGAGCTACGGGAACCGGTTGGGGATTTAGAGGGGGTGGAGGTTGTTGAGCAGCTGGGTTCGTTTAGATATATTGTGTGAACCACTCATTCATCATTTGGAAGAAGGCTTTTTTAGCCTCCCTGGCTACCCAATGCCAATCTGGTTGCATCATGTTACGACACAACTCGACGCCACCGAGAATGGCCTAAATGTGAGGGTTCCAAGTGCAAAATGAAATCTAATTTCAATTTGTTAATTTGTGTATAGGTTTTAATTGACCAAATTTGGGGCAGAAACTATTGCTGGAATAATCAAACAATCCAAGATGTCTAGCTCAAGTATTCCATGCAACTTGCTATGAGCTTATTTAGCTCGTTCATAGCTCATCCTAGCTCATTGAGCTCAAATTCATTCGGTGTTATCTTGCGCATCAATTTGTTGGAACATTCAATTTGGTTTCAGCTCAATTTTAATTTTTATTTAATATATGCATTTTGAGCTCATAGTTGCTAGAATAAACTTCAAATAATATTTAGTTAATTTAGTTTAAGTTATTTAGTTAATTTAGTTAAGTATTAAATGTGTATTAAAATTATTTAATATGTCTAAGTAAATTTGACATTAATGTGTTTTGAATCCTACAGCCATTTAATTTCTCTTAGATTCATCTAGTTTTGTAACACCCCAAACCCGAATCTGTCGCCAGATTAAGGTTACGAGGCATCACAGTATAAAACACAGTTCAGCACAATTATTCATCACCTTTCATGCACCAAAGAATAACGATACATTTATATCATTATCAAACTTGAATATCCATAATTCAATTATTTTAATAATTCAATTCGAACATATATCAAAACTTAATTGAACATGTTCCAAATTTGAACCAAGACATAAACAACTTAATATCCAATCACATATATGACATTATCAACATTACCATATGGCCGTACATACCTTTGAAATCATTATATTATATGCATTTATCCTAAAAACTCTTTTCTATGTATCTTTACCGAATCAATAGTAACCTATTCCATTAATTTAGTCATGACTATATAATTTCACATGTTACCTATGTTTGTCTATGTTAAACATCCACACGGAATAATAGGCATGCATATAAAATAAACATGAACAAGCATATCAACCAAAACAACCATACAACAGATTCATTATTTGCCTTCATCAACCGTACCTATATCATCAACCGTACCTATATAAACAATCGTTCAAGCATAATAAAGGTGTATACGTCACCATTATAAACCGAATCAGAATATCCTATACACATTCATACATATAATTATCCTTTTATCAACTTTCTAATCCAATTATGGATAACTTTAGCTTCCAACATTCATAAACATACTTCATTATGTATATATATAAATATCACATAACCAAAATCATTTAAACTTAACATCATTTATTCTTACTAAATGCATCAAGCATATATCATTTACCTTATTACCAAAACACATAATTCCTCTATCATTAGCGTAGCATATTGAACAAGTTACACATAAACTCACCTTAACCGAGATCATATACACAAACATAAGCATAGAAACCATGTTTTGCATATAATAAGTCAAAGGCAATTTGCTAAACCAAACATATCAAGCACTTAACCAAGTACACATAAAAACGAACTTAAACATAGTGATCAAGCCATTTTCGCATGGCTATATATATACATGTTCCAAAATCAAGCATTCCATCTATGCTATACATGCCATAAACCCAAATTCAACTTAGTAAAATACCGAAAAACTGTCGATAGTGTGAGTAGTCTTGCTGACGATCCCCGAACTCGTAACATATATCCAAATCTATAAATGTAAATAAACAAGAATACACACAGAGTAAGCTATTTAAGCTTAGTAAGTCATAAGCAATTATATATTTATCAACTATTATTAATTAACACTAAGTTAGCAAAACCGAATATACATGTTCTCAAATACAAGGTTATCATATCATAGCACATATAGATTACCAAATCGAATACAAATATTCTCACGTAGCAAAACACTTAACTTTACCTACTTAAGAAGGTAAAGCTTATCAATGTACATCAATGATTAAATATATTTATTCACATATATATACAACCGGATATCAATTTACCATGTACATATAAGAAAATCCCCATAACCGAATGTGTCCATATATATATACATCTATCAAGTAATATCATCTTCAGATATGAATAATATCTACTCAATATCATTTTATCCACATATCCAAGATGCCGAAAATACAAACACATTATCTATCAACTTACTTATTCGATAAACATCACATATAACATGTACTTATGTAAATACATACCTTATGGTCGAATCTCAAAGACACATTCAAAATCAAATTCCAATATATTATATTCATTATTTGTAAAACCGAATGCACACATTAAAATTGCATGTTTATAATCATGTAGATTCAACATTCATATCCATTACATTATCACACTAAAAATTCTATTATTTCTATATTCATACATGCCGATTACCACTCAAATTCACATAACACAATTCTTAGCGTAATATTTCAACTCAAGTAACATTAATCACAACTTACCTTACTTCTGATGAATTCAATGGGATTTAACCTTACCTGAGTTTTTAACTCAATAGTTTCACTATGTTACACCTTGATCAATTTATGGTTTCTTCTTTTTAAAGTATCACCGGCATTAAGCCTGCTAGGCACGAAGCCTGAATATATCACCGGCATTAAGCCTGCTAGGCACGAAGCCCGAATATATCACCGGCACTAAGCCTGCTAGGCACGAAGCCTGAATATATCACCGGCACTAAGCCTGCTAGGCACGAAGCCCGAATATATCACCAGCACTAAGCCTGCTAGGCACGAAGCCCGAATATGTCACCGACACAAGGCCTGCTAGGCACGAAGCCCGAATATGTCACCGGCACAAGGCCTGCTAGGCACGAAGCCCGAATATGTCACCGGCACAAGGTCTGCTAGGCACGAAGCCCGAATATGTCACCGGCACAAGGCCTGCTAGGCAATAAGCCTGAAATAATTCATAAACCAGTCCATCAAATTTCATTTCTTAACACTATCATCATTAACTAAACATATACACAATTCACATTCACATATCACCACTAATGTTCAAATTCTTTTCATATATACAAAAACACATCTAATCCATCTTAAAGCCTTTACATTCGGCTAACACATATATTCATACTCAAATTTATCAAATTATTTCATTGAACCTATTCATAAATAATTCTTTAACATACTTTAGCTTAAGGACTTACCTCAGATATCGTCGGACGACAAAAACTGAATATTCGATTATTTCCACTTTTCCCCAATCCAAGTCCGCTTTCTTTTGTTCTCGATCCAATTAAACCTCCAAAGTGCCGAACCTTAGGTAACTTTTCTTCTTTTATTTCTCTACTAGTTTCGGCACTTGAAAAAAAAAATGAACATGCAAGCTCTTTTTTTCATGTTTTATTTAATATATTAACTTTATAATACTTTATTTATTTTTATAACTTTTATGTTTAATATATATATTAAAAAAAACAAAAACCACATAATGTAACCTTAGTGCCGTCCATTCAATAATTAAAGGGAAATATTGCAACATAAAACCCTCATATTAAAAGAACAACCATTATTCAACCCCTTTGAATTTAACTACTAATTTTTCATTTTATGCGATTAAGCCCTTTTTATTTAATTAAGCACACAAACAATCAAATTTTCATACGAAACTTTCACACATGCTAATTCACATATAATTAACACGGAAAATAATATTTAAATATTTTTTTTTGGACTCAGATTTGTAGTCCCAAAACCACTATTCCGATTAGAGTCAAAATTGGGCTGTTACAACTCTCCTCCCCTTAGGGATTTTCGTCCTCGAAAATCTTACTAGAAAGTAGATTAAGGATTTGCTTCCACACAATACATTTCAAATTCACACATAGCTTCGGATTTCAAATCTCTTTATTCAACTCAGGCGAAACTAGAACTGACATTTCGGTTGATAACGTCTTCGTGCAAAAGAAAGCTTCAACATTCGAACTAACTTTAATTTACCACAACATTTCTCAGATAGAATAGTTCCAATAGATATAATTCTATATTAAATCTTCAAGAATACAAATTCTTCTTCCATACTATCCTTCAATTCATACATGTACATTCAAAATTTATTTCTAGTTCGTAGATAGATTCAAACACATATAACCCAATTTAACTTTTCAATCAAATAATTCAGATCATATTAAACCATTGAATTGGTCTTTTCGAAGAAATCTTTTCTTCTCGTTAAAAGGATAACCCTAGACATATCATTATACAGATTTATCTTAATCTTCTATCATTTTCACTTTTATCAATGTCTAACCTTCACGAGAACTAGAAAAGAGTTTATAATGAAGCTGACTCTTATATTAATCATCGAAACTTTGAATTCTATTGAAATCACCTTAACCAAATAGAAATCATTGGGCCTTACTAGGAACGATGTCTCAACCCTATAATAAATATTATCCCAACTATTAATGAATAAATATTATCCCAACTATTAAGGAAGTATTTGAACACAGAAAAGAATCAAATATGATTTTAGTAGCAACCATTGCAGAGACACAACTTCTATAACTCTGAGGACGGTACCACTACACTCTCATATTTCAAGCAAGAAGTTATAATCATAATAAACATAGTCATCTCTGTCATATAGAGATCTCTTGCAGATAATCACATGGAATCATAAGAAAACTGAAATAGTGAAATTTCAACATATGGAGCTATACAGGATATCTGAAAATTACAACCCGAATAGAATGATATCAATTCGATGCTATCCCGGAAAATGTGTAAGTAAGAACAATGTCACTCATAAATCTGAAATCTCAAAGAATTGAAGCAATATAATCTTCACGTATATTCAACAGAATAATAACTAGTAGAAACAGAATATTAATTTCATACAGGTTTTACTGTCGACTTTGATATCCACATAATGGAATAAATTATCAAAGAAAGACATAACAATGTCGAACATAACCCAAACAGATCAACGATGCTTTCGTCTATTAATATATTTAGCTAATGTTCTCATACGATAAAACTTCCTTTTTGAAATTAAACAATACATATACTTCTGAGGAAAAATGTACACATAGAATGCCCAGAAGGAATCGTAGTAACTACCCGATTATAACCATTGCATTCAACCATTAATACGATTCAATCATTATTCATTTGTCTAATTCTATCATCAGAAATTTTCACATTATCCCTTCACTAACAGAAATCAATTCAGAAAAGCTTTCAGTTAATACTTTCTTTAAATAACATACCTGGATAGGTCATTTAGTCGGAGTTAACTTCTTCTATAATAGTGACTTTGCATAATCTGAATAGTCTTCAGAACTATCCAATATCTCTTTTAGTACTACCTTCATTTGCTGATTTTCTTTTCTTTTCTAACCACATTACTAATCTTTCAAACAGACTTCAGAACTCCTCATTCATGAACTTATCCAATCCAAATCTTCTGATTTCAAAGATAACATTTTACCGATAAGGGGTAAGGGTAGTAACGCCTCAAATTTAATTGTACATAAATGCACATAACACATGCTATCACAAATAGCCAGTTTATTTTAATTTCACATTCTCAAAACATTTAATAAACATTTGCTTATAATCACTTTTGTTCTTAACACATATTTCATAAGCCAACTCAAATCACTAATTCACAATCGAAATTCTCATATAACATCATAACTCAAATGTCATAACTCATGTACTCATATAATTATAACATTTATCAATAACAAATATGTCATACACTTTGATTCATACCTTTACGAGTGTCAACTCATCAACAATATATTTTCACTCAAACATTTGAGTACACATTCCATACTATCGAATTTAGCTCTGGTTGGAAAGCTTATCCGTCTAATTAAAATAATTTTCACGAGTTGGGAGTTATCACACTATCACAAAGTTAAATATGGCATGTATAGCTAGACACACATACACTATGGTAGTCCTAGAACCGACTAAACCATAGCTCGATACCAATCAAATGTAACACCCCAAACTCGAATGCTCCAGATTAAGGTTACGAGGCATCACAAGATAAAACACGATTCAAAGACAATTATTCATCACCTTTCATGCACCAAAGAATAACGATACATTTATATCATTATCAAACTTGAATATCCATAATTCAATTATTTTAATAATTCAATTCTAACATATATCAAAACTTAATTGAACATGTTCCAAATTTGAACCAAGACATAAACAACTTAATATCCAATCACATATATGACATTATCAACATTACCATATGACCGTACATACCTTTGAAATCATTATATTATATGCATTTATCCTAAAACTCTTTTCTATGTATCTTTACCGAATCAATAGTAACCTATTCCATTAATTTAGTCATGACTATATAATTTCACATGTTACGTATGTTTGTCTATGTTAAACATCCACACGGAATAATAGGCATGCATATAAAATAAACATGAACAAGCATATCAACCAAAACAACCATACAACAGATTCATTATTTGCCTTCATCAACCGTACCTATATCATCAACCGTACCTATATAAACAATCGTTCAAGCATAATAAAGGTGCATACGTCGCCATTATAAACCGAATCAGAATATCCTATACATATTCATACATATAATTATCCTTTTATCAACTTCCTAATCCGAATTATGGATAACTTTAGCTTCCAACATTCATAAACATACTTCATTATGTATATATATAAATATCACATAACCAAAATCATTTAAACTTAACATCATTTATTCTTACTAAATGCATCAAGCATATATCATTTACCTTATTACCAAAACACATAATTGCCTATCATTAGCATAGCATATTGAACAAGTTACACATAAACTCACCTTAATCGAGATCATATACACAAACATAAGCATAGAAACCATGTTTTGCATATAATAAGTCAAAGGCAATTTGCTAAACCATACATATCAAGCACTTAACCAAGTACACATAAAACGAACTTAAACATAGTGATCAAGCCATTTTCGCATGGCTATATATATATACATGTTCCAAAATCAAGCATTCCATCTATGCTATACATGCCATAAACCCAAATTCAACTTAGTAAAATACCAAAAAACTGTCGATAGTGTGAGTAATCTTGCTGACGATCCCCGAACTCGTAACATATATCCAAATCTATAAATGTAAATAAACAAGAATACACACAGAGTAAGCTATTTAAGCTTAGTAAGTTATAAGCAATTATATATTTATCAACTATTATTAATTAACACTAAGTTAGCAAAACCGAATATACATGTTCCCAAATACAAGGTTATCATATCATAGCACATATAGATTACCAAATCGAATACAAATATTCTCACGTAGCAAAACACTTATCTTTACCTACTTAAGAAGGTAAAGCTTATCAATGTACATCAATGATTAAATATATTTATTCACATATATATACAACCGGATATCAATTTACCATGTACATATAAGAAAATCCCCCATAACCGAATGTGTCCATATATATATACATCTATCAAGTAATATCATCTTCAGATATGAATAATATCTACTCAATATCATTTTATCCACATATCCAAGATGCCGAAAATACAAACACATTATCTATCAACTTACTTATTCGATAAACATCACATATAACATGTACTTATGTAAATACATACCTTATGGCCGAATCTCAAAGACACAGCCCAAAATCAAATTCCAATATATTATATTCATTATTTGTAAAACCGAATGCACACATTAAAATTGCATGTTTATAATCATGTAGATTCAACATTCATATCCATTACATTATCACACTAAAAATTCTATTATTTCTATATTCATACATGTCGATTACCAGCTCAAATTCACATAACACCATTCTTAGCATAATATTTCAACTCAAGTAACATTAATCACAACTTACCTTACTTCTGATGAATTTAATGGGATTTAAGCTTACCTGAGTTTTTAACTCAATAGTTTCACTATGTTACACCTCGATTAATTTATGGTTTCTTCTTTTTAAAGTATCAAGGCATTAAGCCCGCTAGGCACGGCTTCGAATATATCACCAGCATTAAGCACGCTAGGCACGAAGCCCGAATATATCACCAAGCACTAAGCCTCGCTAGGCACGACGGCTCGAATATATCACCCAAGCACTAAGCACGCTAGGCACGAAGCCGAATATATCATCGGCACTAAGCCCGCTAGGCACGAAGACCGAATATGTCACCGGCACAAGGCACGCTGAGGCACGGCTTCGAATATGTCACCCAAGACAAGGCACGCTAGGCACGAAGTCTGAATATGTCACCTAAGACAAGGTCCGCTAGGCACGAAGCCCGAATATGTCACCAAGACAAGGCACGCTAGGCAATAAGCTGAAATAATTCATAAACTAGTCCATCAAATTTCATTTCTTAACACTATCATCATTAACTAAACATATACACAATTCACATTCACATATCACCACTAATGTTCAAATTCTTTTCATATATACAAAACACATCTAATCCATCTTAAAGCCTTTACATTTGCTAACACATATATTCATACTCAAATTTATCAAATTATTTCATTGAACCTATTCATAAATAATTCTTTAACATACTTTAGCTTAAGGACTTACCTCAGATATCGTCGGACGACAAAAATTGAATATTCGATTATTTCCACTTTTCCCCGATCCAAGTCCGCTTTCTTTTGTTCTCGATCCAATTAAACCTCCAAAGTGCCGAACCTTAGGTAACTTTTCTTCTTTTATTTCTCTCCTAGTTTCGGCACTTGAAAAAAAAATGAACATGCAAGCTCTTTTTTTCATGTTTTATTTAATATATTAACTTTATAATACTTTATTTATTTTTATAACTTTTATGTTTAATATATATATTAAAAAAAACAAAAACCACATAATGTAACCTTAGTGCCGTCCATTCAATAATTAAAGGGAAATATTGCAGCATAAAACCCTCATATTAAAAGAACAACCATTATTCAACCCCTTTGAATTTAACCACTAATTTTTCATTTTATGCGATTAAGCCCTTTTTATTTAATTAAGCACACAAACAATCAAATTTTCATACGAAACTTTCACACATGCTAATTCACATATAATTAACACGAAAAATAATATTTAAATATTTTTTTTTGGACTCAGATTTGTGGTCCCAAAACCACTATTTCGATTAGAGTCAAAATTGGGCTGTTACAAGTTTGTCCTAGCTCAAATAACTCATTAAAGTGTCTTAAGCTTAGGCAAAGTAATTGAGCTAATTATTATGTCTTAACCGAATTTATTTCATGTTATAGGTGTTCACACAAGCTAAATTCAGCTAGCTCAAGTGCATGGAACGACATTAAAGAGAAGCATATATTTGGCTGGAGCATTAAGTGGAATTAATTCAGCTGCTGTTTTGAGCTCATTTAAGCACTTGGCCGAACATATACATGGCCAATCAACTCCTACCTCTTCCAAATACATGCAGCTAACGTTCATTTATCTAGATGTTGTCCAATGGCGTTCTAAAGAGCTGAATATAGACATGGAATTTATTTGGTTTTATTCAAGAATTTTCCAGCTCATTAAAGCTGAATTACTTGGCCATTAAGCTATGAATGTGCCTATTCGGCTAGCATGGTTTCTAGCTATAAATATTTAGCTAATTTGATGTAAGGGAGACTTTTGCCATTTTGAGTGAACATATTATTCTTTTGTGAGGTTTCTTTCTCTCCAATTTCATTCGAGTCTCACTTTGACTTATCTGCTCGTCAGTGGCGTCAACCTGATTCTCTTTTGAACTAATCACTTAATTAGTGTGGCGTTCAACCCTATCCTTATACCTTTCGTTCTTACCTTGCTAGGTAATGGGTCAAGGTCCCTTTCCTTCATAGTCCTTACCACCTTAAGCCATATATGTCCCGGTTCACACTGTCTATAGTGTTGGTTTGTTCTTAATGCTTAAGTTCACAATTTCCATTCCACCTACTATCAAATTACCTATCTTTATTTATTTGTTATCCGAACCTACCTTACTTATACTCAGCCAATTTAAGCCTATATTTCATCATTAAACTCATACTTAGCCGATTGAAAACTTATTATAAATTTGGAACGATACTTTCTCATCGACGACCAGGCAATTAAGATGACTCGCATAATCGAGGCGGGATCAATCACTGCCTGTTACGGGTCTAGAATCAGACAATGTTGTCCCTTGAGCGAGAGCGAGCTCATTACTTTCAACCTCATCAGCTATAGCTCGATTGGGATCCGTTTACTATATGAAAACACATTTTAAAATGTCAGGAGTCATCACAGTATTGCAATTTATATATGGCATGTATAGCTAGACTCTCACACACGCTACGTTGTCCTAGAATCGACTAAATCGTAGCTTTGATACCAATAAATGTAACACTTTTCAACCGTATTCAACGCCGAAATTGTAACACCCCTTACCCATGTTCAAAGCTGGAACCAAATACAAGGCATTACCAGACTTAACTTGCTTAAACATACCACATCGGGCCATAAAATTTTGAAACTTTTCATTCGTACTCATAATGTCCTTATTATGGGCCTACTAGACCCAAAACTTAAATAAATATTGTAACACCCCAAACTCGACCTAGAAGTTAGGCCCGAATCTGGCGTGTCACATTGAAGGAAGTTGAAAAGCTAAGCAATTGTTTAGAAAAGTTTTATCAGATTTTTTTTTGAACTCTGAGTTTGTTGTTTGTTTAAGAAAAACACGATTTTCTAAATGCCCGTTTAAAAGTTATTATTTTGAAAAACTGTTTTGTTATGAAAGTTGAACTTGCATCGTTTTGTAAACATGATATTTTTGAAAACGATTACTAATGTTTTAAGAAAAACACCGTATTTATAAGTTTAACAGTTATAAATGAAAACTTAGAAAAATAAACCAATGGCCTTATTACAAAATATTAACCCAAAATAAATAATCTTAAAATAATGTAAAAATTGAAATTACTAAAGTTCACGAGTAGTATCTCCGATGTATAGCCACCCTCGAGTCCTCCATAGCTCCCAATCCTCTATTGCTGGGAATTACCTGAAACATTTAATAAAAAGAGGGGGTGAGTGTACGAAAACTCAGTGTGTACAACCCTCATCGGTAAGAACATGCATCACAACAATCCGGGCCGAAGCCCATACAGAAATGGTGGAAATTGGGCCTTAGCCCAAAATAGCCTCGGTTGAGCTTTAACCCATATCATATGTCACAGCAGATAATGTATGCAATGCGATGCAAATCTAGCATAACCTAATTTTTCGTCCTCTGCACACCACCCGTACCAGCCTATCACACCGTGGGGATTTCAATAATCAGCCCTCCATCCGCTACACACCTTATGTGGCACCTAGCCACTGGTAATAGAGTCACAAAATATCCTGTGTGGGGCTAACCCACTTGTGGTACCAAACCACTAGTGACAATCCCTAATAATCATGTATGTGGGGCCAACCCACTATGGTACCAAACCACTGGGACAAGTCACGAAATCATATGCATGTGGTACCAAACCACTAGTGGTTCCAAACCACTAAGACTTAGTCACGAATCAAGAATGTTGAGCCAACCCACTTGTTGTACCAAACCACTAGTGACAGTCTTAAGCACTTCCACTTCTTACATCATATCAAACCCATGCGTAACATATGTAAACCAAATGAAAGTATCATGCTATTTAAATGAACAATATCATTATGGCATACATTTATTACCTCATACATAACAACAAGGTACTTACCTGGTATCTCAACCATACCCATAAAGGCGTAACGACTATCCATGTAGTCACTTCGGCTTTTCAGCCCCAAATGATTAGTATCACATATTAATATTAAAGTATGAAGTTTTACACACAATCACGCTAATCAACCCTTAAGGGTATAACGATAATTTTACCCACCGAGGGTATTCCAATAATTTACCAACGAAGGGTAATTCGATAATTTCGTAAACTAGAGGTATTTAGGTAATTTTACAAACTAGGGGTATTTTAGCAATTTTGTAAATAAAGGGTATTTTGGTAATTTCACAAATTAGGGTATTTCGATAATTTTGCAAGCCAGAGGTAATTTGATAATTTTACAAACCAGGGGTATTTTGGTAATTTTACAAACCAAGGGTATTTCGGTAATTTCACAAATCAGGGTGCTAACGACCCAACAGAAGATCCACTGTCACCTCGAACGACTCAAGTATTCTAAACAGAGATAATGATGTGAATGGGCCTAAGACCCATTCTCGGCCTAAGTGGGCCCACACACTTGTGTGGCCCATTCAGCCAAATCTAGCCACATATATGAGATTCACATAGTCTAGTTCACTATCTACTACTCAATCATACAATTTACTCATATGGGCCTCCAGGCCCATTGGGCCCACTTGGCCCTTTTCGGGCCATCGTGGGCCAACAGCCACACCCACAAGAACACTACTAATGGCCTCAACTATATCACGTTGAAGCCCCACACGTGCGCTCGCATGCTTATGTGGTTACTATTGCCGTGTCACCGGCATTTCAGCATTTGCCGCTCTATAACTAGAGTAGGGAGAATACACACCTGATAGAAATCTGAAGCTGCTAAACCGCGCTCCGAGCACTCCTATGCCCAATGCCAATCAGGTATCCTCCTCCTCCTCCTAGGAGCTCTATATATAGCTAGCTTCTTACCTTCCTTCTTTGTATCTTTCCGATGTGGGATCCCTCCGTCAGTAGAGTTTAAATCCAACTCAAACTCTTGCCGCCCAATCTGCAAGATAAATACTCCCTTGCTTTCCATGAGATTCGAACCCAAGCTCTCCCATCAGCCAATTCACACCACTTGCCACTAAGCCACAAGCTCCTCTTGTGACTAAAACCATGTGTAACTAAATATAAATCTATGGCCAAATTCTAAAGTCTATATAAAAAGAAAACCAAAATACAAGAGCCAAGGCTTGAACCTTGGACCTCCTTCCTTCCTTGTGGCATCACCCCATTGTCTCTTATGTGGCGTCACTTTGCCACTACACCACACACTCTACTTGTGTATTTTTTTCCACATTTTATTCTTAAAGCCTACCTACTAACCCCAGGGTTTTTTTCACCTAAAATCGAAAATTTTCCTAAGCCCAAGTTTGATCCCGGGACTTCATAGACACCCTTTAACCTTCCAAAATCACTCACCTACTAGATCCAACTTGCATTAAAGCCATTATCTTATTCTAAAAAATTTTAAACATTACAATGCCTAAGGCCCAACAGGCCCAATCCTACTAGGCCCAACTTTAGGATGTTACAAAAATGGTTCAGGACTATATAGGAAACTTTCGTACAGTTAGAAAATTTATACTTAAAATAGGTCCACACGCCCGTATGGAAGAAGGGACACGCTCATGTGACATATCACACTCACGTGTTCCACACCTGTGGCCGACACTAACTTGCATCACATGCCTGTCACAAGCCCGTGTGTCTAGCTCGTGGTGTACACTGACTTGTATCACACGGCCAGTCACACACCCGTGTCCTTTGATCGTATGACGAATTAAATTCTAAATTAAGGTGTAGACTTTGTATGGCCTGGGCACACTCCCATGCCCATAGCCGTGCCATCCACACGGCTGAGACACACGGCCGTGTCTCTTCCCTGAGCATACCGACTTGTAAAACTAACATGTAGGTGACACACAGCCCAGTCACACACCCTTGGAACTGACCACGTGTAACACCCCTAACCTAAAACCGTCGTCGAAATAGAGTTAAGGGGCATTACTGAACAATCGAATCATTTCACATCCCATTTACGACACAAAGACAATCATCATCATAACACATCAAGATAAAATCAAATAGTCCATTATTGAGGCCTACAAGACCTCAAACACCTGCTAGAGAGGAGTCAGTACTAAAACGAATAGTTATAAAATTTTTAGAAATTTCAAACATTCAATGAATCTGTTGAGGCCACACACCGTGCCACCATGCCGTGTGCCTCATACGGCCACCAGACACCTCTATATGTCCAGGCCGTGCCAAAATAGAGCAAGCATTCTGACTTCTCCACACGACTATTAGGCACGCCCATTTTCTCTTAGGCCATATATTGACTTATTCACACGGCTCCTAGGTACTCCCTGTACCATGGCCGTGTGTCCTTAAGCTAGCTACTGACTTAGCCCCACGGTTACTAGGCACGCCCGTGTGCCACAACCGTGAGACAAAATAGGCCATATGCCAGGCCAATTTGCCACCCATACAAGGGTCAAATCTACAAGCACATTTTAGCATGATTACACACACAATTTGGCAACCAAATTCATGTCAAGTGATCAACATATCATCTCATACAATCTCATTCACAACCATGTTAACTAATAGACTAAATTACACCACTTGAACACATTCAATACCAATATGATTCATTTCCAAATTCTCTATTTCATACTAGCATCACATCAACACAAAGTTTACCATTCATAAGTCATTTTCTTTACTCATAAACCTTACCAAAACATGCATCATATATCAATACCATTGATGCTTAAAACTAACACATATCTAGCCACATCACATGTCTATTTATACATCTCAAACATGATTCAAATAACTAGCCCATACATGCCATATTTCAACTATGTACATCTTTCCAAAAGTTCCCAAAATAGATTGCCGATAGAATGCTTAAAATGCTAATGATCCCCAAATCCGAGCTAGCTTTACTGACACTGTAAAAATAGAGAAACAATCACACAGTAAGCTTTCAAAAGCTTAGTAAGTTCAAAATATAATACTATTGACTCAATGAATTAAAATCAAAATATATACATAACCATCACATAGATAATTTACCACTAATACACAAATTCAAATTATCCAATACCCACATAGAGTTCCATTCAAATAGTTTCAAATTTCATCCAACACATAGATATATTACATACCTTTGTCAACACCTAGTACTCACCATCCATGCTACAAAATCATTCGATCACTCTGCGTTATTTTCTTGTTTATTTCGCACACTTAGTGCCGATTATAAACTTTACATACTTGTCATCGCAACTTAGTGCAATTATGTTAAATCGACGTATATCGGTATCACACACACAGTGCCAACTCAATAAGCCGAAGCTTTTATCATCTCGCACACACAGTCCCAAACATTCCTATTCTGTTTTTTATTTCACACACATAGTGCTTTCTAATTCAATTTCGCACATAGCATTTCTTAGCTCATAGTTATATAGATATGTATTCAAATCACATCACATAGAACATAAATTAAGAATGTGTCTATATTCGAACTTACCTCAGACGTCGAACTATCGAAACAGTCGATTAATCTAGCACTTTATCTTTGCATCGATCTCGATCGAACCTCTCCTTTCTTGGTCTATACACATTTAAATTCAATCCACTCAATCACCTATTCATTTAATTTAGTCCACACACACATTTAGGAAATTTTACAAAATAGCCCTCACATTTTCACATTTCAGTACTTTAGTCCCTAATTCACAAAATCATCAAATACACATAATTTCAAAGCGCATATGCTTAGCCGAATTCTTCCCATGCTAATACAAGCTCATACATTTCATTTATTTCACATTTTAGCCCTTCAATTTCCCATTTTCTCAATTAAGTCTAAAATACTTAATTTCACTAAAAATCCAAATACAAACTATGTTAATTCAACACCAAGTTTCCATATTTCACTATCAACTAACACATAGCTCAAGTGTTCATTAATGACTCATCACAAAAACATCATCAATTCACAAAATTTCAACATGGGTTAGTTAGAGCACGAAGCAACGATTACAAAAATATAGAAATTAACAAAAATCGAACACAAAACACTTACTAATTGAAGCTTGAAGTTGCCAAAACCATGAAAGCTTCAAACCCTCTTTTTCTTTCTCAATTTTTGGTGGAAGATACATGTTAAAGATGAGCATTTTAGTTTCATTTTGTTTATTATAACATTTATAATTGATTTCCAATTATACACTTAATGAAATAAACATTAAAGCTTATTATGGATGGTTATAAATGTCCATCAACCTTCCACTAACACTAAATATGGTCTAATTTCACCAAAAGACCTCCTTATTAAAAAGACAACAACACTTAGGTACTTATAAAGTAGCACACAACTTTTATACATTACGCGATTAAGTCCTTTTTCTTAATTCAGCACACAATCGATCAAATTATCACACAAAATTTTCACACAAACTATGTCACAAAGAATCAACACCAAATATAACATTAAAATAATATTTCAACATCAAATTTGTGGTCTCGAATTGACTAGGGTCTAAACCGGGTTGTTACACCATAGCTTGGACACACGCCCATGTGCCTACCCGTGTGGACAAGAACAAGGCTATTTGCCAAGATCTTTTTATCACCCTAACTCATACAATATAAATCACATTCAACCATTATCCAAGCAACCCAATCATGCATCACACACACACACACACACTCATGAATAACCTTATCTTTTCATAGATCAATAATAATGAGCCATCAACTTTGGCCTTATACAAAAGAGTTCATCTTTAAAAGAGCCAAAACATTTGGCCAAAACAACATAACATTTCACTAAGTCTAGCCTCTATACATGCATACTCAAAATGCTAAGTCTAAATATACCGAGATGAGTTGATAGTGTGGGTGATCTTCTGATTATCCTCGTATCCCAAGCTGGCTCTTTGACACAATAAATAAGGGAAAAGAGAGGGAGTAAGCTTTAAGCTTACTAAGTCTACATGTAAACAATAAGCATCATACCATATGTAAAGCAACCAGAATCATTATATATTATGTAAGAAAAATTCACATTTTCATAATCATGCTTACTCATCTCATCCCTTACCACATTCCAACCATATAACATATATATTGCTCACATTTATTTGCTCATATTCCCTACACTCATCACCACAAAGCCACATGAAACATTTACTTAGACAAATTTCTTGATGAACCCTTCGGAATAATACTAAGTACCGGGTAGTTTCGCACACAGCCCACCACTAATCAATAATAGGGTGGTATCGCACATAGCCCACCAAACGATAATATAAACGATGGTATCACATACAACCCATCGTGAATAAATAATAAAGTGGTATTGCACACAGCCCACCAACGATAATAATTACGTTGGTATCGCACACAGCCCACCAACAATGATAATTATTGAGGTATTGTACACAACCCACCAAATAATAATTACGGTGGTATCGCACACAACCCACCAAATAATAATTACGAACATTTTTTCGTACTTACATTTCTATTCGAGGTTCATACGAGAATTACTCACTATCTATCAATTTCAATCAATCTCACTAATAATTTGATCTCATTAATACAATGCATCAATAAGTAACAACATATGCATTAAAGATGTATCGTTTACACATAAACTTACCCCGGTGCAAAATGTATTAATCAACGGTTTAGTCTGTAACCTTGCCATTTCCTTGGTCAAGGTTGTTTCCGTGTTCTACTTGATCTATAATAATAAAATTTACTCATTCAATCACTATATAACTCATGATACATCTAAATTTCTACTTAGGCAAAAATGACCATTTTGCCCTTATACTTTGGCAAAATTATGATTTTGCCCCTAGGCTCGTAAATCATTTTTCATCATAATTTCTCATTAAAAAAACTTAGATGAGCATTTATTTCTCTTACAACAAGTCATAAAACCAATTATTTCATGCATTTATTACTTAATTACAACCTTTACAAATAAGTCTCATTTAGGTGTTTTCATGGTAACACCTTTCACAAAAGTTGTTCCTTAACCCACTAACATTCATTTTCTTCCATAAAAACTTAGCAAAAAATAAGAACACTCTCATGGAAAGTCCCTAAACTTTCAACCATTTAGCAAAATAGTCCTCTCATTAGCTAGCTTAAGCTTTAGAGGTTCTAAAAGTACAAAATTTATCAAGAAAAGCCATTAATATCACTTACTAGCAAGGAAAATAGGATGCTGAAATTTCAAGCTCCCAAAGCCCTTCTTGAGTGTGAAAATTCAGTGGAAGAAGAAGAGAAATAAAAAGATGATAGCTTTTTTCTTTATTTTATTTACTTCCTTTAATTTAATCCACCTAACCCACCTACTTGACCAATTTTGACCTCATTTTGTCCTCTATGGCTGGCCACCAATTCTCTAAGGGTCTAATTACTCTTTAAGGACCTCAAATTTTATATTCCATAGCTATTAGACACCTCTAGCTTGTAAAATAGAACTTTCACACTTTATGCGATTTAGTCCTTTTTCACAATTAAGCATACAATTGCTAAAATTAAAGCACCAAAATTTCTATGCATCCTTATAATCATGCTATAACACATAAATAATATTAAAATATTTTTCTTCAACCTCGAATTAGTGGTCCCAAAACCACTGTTCTGACTAGCCCCAAAATTGAGCTGTTACGACTCTCCCCCTTTAGAGATTTTCATCCCCAAAAATCTTACCAGTAAAAAGGTTTGGGTACTGTTCCCTCATGGCTTCTTTCGGTTCCCACGTAGCCTCTTCTGCACCGTGTTTTTTCCATAACACTTTCACTAAAGCTATGCTCTTATTCCTCAACTCTTTAAACTCTCGAGCCTAAATCTTAATTGGTTCCTCTTCATAGGTCTTGTCCGATCGTATCTCAATTTTAGTTGGAGGGATCACATGCGAAGGATCGAAACGATATCGTTGCAACATCAATACATGAAACACATTGTTTATTCTCTCTAACCCTACCGGTAAAGCCAATCGATAAGCTATTGGTCCAATCCTTTCAATAACATCATACATCCATATGAATCGTGGACTCAATTTTCCCTTTCGACCAGATCTCAATATTTTCTTCCACGGGGATACTTTCAGGAATACTTTATTGCCCATTTGAAACTCGATTTCTTTCCTTTTTAAATTTGCATATGATTTTTGTCTATTCGAAGCGGCTTTTAGACTATCACGGATCACTTTTACTTTCTCCTCGATTTTCTTAACTAGATCCACCCCATGAATTTGCTTCTCACTAAGCTCTGTCCAATACAAAGGAGTCTGACACTTGCGACCACATAAAGCTTCGTACGATGCCATCCGTATACTCGACTGATAACTGTTGTTGTAGACAAACTCAACCAAAGGTAGATATTTTTCCCAACTACCTTCAAACTCTAAAACACAACATTGGAGCATATCTTTGAGAACTTGTATCACTATTTTGGATTGTCCATCTATTTGCGGATGGAACGCGGTATTAAAATTCAATCTTGTACCCAAAGCTTCCTACAACTTCTTCCAAAACCTCAAAGTGAATCTTGGATCTCTATCCGAGATAATGGATATAGGCACCCATGTAATCTCACCACCTCAGTAATATATAGCTTAACCAACTTGTCAAGTGTATAATCCACACGCACCGGTATAAAGTGAGCCGATTTCGTTAATCTATCAACAATAACCCATACAACATCTTTCTTTTTCAGAGTCATAGCTAACCCCGTTACAAAATCCATTGGGATTCGTTCCCACTTCCACTCGGGAACCATCACTGGCTAAGTAATCCCAAAGGCACTTGATGCTCGGCTTTCACTTTTTGATAGATCAAACACTTTATAACAAACTCGGAGATGTCTCTTTTCATACCGACCACCAATACAACTTCTTCAAATCATTTTACATTTTGGTACTACTTGGATGTACTGACAAGTAGCCACTATGTGCTTCATGTAAAATTTTTTGGATTAACTCATCATCCTTTGGTACACAAACTCTATTGTGAAACATCAAACAATCCTCTGAACCAAAAATCAGAGTTATTCCCCGATTCACACTAAGCTCTCTTAACTTGCATCTCACTATCATTTTTTTGAGCTCCACATATCTGCTAAATAAATAATGGTCTAGCCATCAACTTGGCTAATATAGCACCATCATTAGACAACGCTAATCTCGTACTCATTGCTCTCAAAGCATACAAGGATTTCCTGCTCAAGGTATCTACTACCACATTCACTTTCCCGGATGTAATTGATTACTAACTCATAATCCTTCAGTAATTCAAGCCATCGTCATTGTCGCAAATTCAAATCTTTTTTATTCATCAGGTACTTCAAGCTCTTGTGATCAGTGAAGATTCAGCACTTTTCACCATACAAGTAATGACGCCAAATCTTCAAAGTGAAAACAATCATAAGAAACTCTAAATCTTGAGTCAGATAATTCTTCTCATGTGGCTTTAGCTGTCTCGAGGCATAAGCTACTACTTTACCCTCTTGTATCAACACACAGCCAAGACCATTTAATGACGCATCACTATAGACCACAAACTCCTTCCCCGAATCAGGTTGTACTAAAATCGGTGCTTCAATCAACAAAGCTTTTAGTCTCTCAAAACTTTGTTGGCATTTCTCAGTCCATTCAAACTTAAAATATTATGCAATAATTTCGTCATCAGCGTAACAATTGTAACAGCCCGATTCAGGGGCTAGTCGAATAGTGATCTTGGGATCACTAATCCGGGGTCAAAGAAAATTTATTTGAATGTTATTTTATGAATTAGAGCATGATTATATAAGTGCATGAAAATTTTGGTGTTTTAATTTTAGCGATTTCAAGCTTAATCGAGAAAAAAGACTAAATCACATAAAGTGCGAAAAGTTCTATTTTATAAGCTAAAGGTGCCTAAGAGCCATAGAATATTAATTGGATGTCTTTAATGTGAAAATAGACCCTTAGACATAAGGTGGCCGGCCATAGGAGACAAACAATGTCAAATTGGTCGAAGTTGTTGAAATTAGGTAGACTAAATTGATGTTTTATATTAAAATAAAGAAAAGAAAAATATAATCTTTTCTTCTCTCCATCACCACCAAAAATTAGCAGCAAAGATGGTTTTGAAAACTCAAAAATTTCAGCAAGCTTTCTTCCTAACAAGTAAGTAATTTTAATGGTTTCTCTTGAAGATAGTTGTACTTTTAGAACCCCTAGAGCTTAAGCTTTCTAATGAGGGGACTATCTTGCAATATGGTGAAAAGATTAGAGTTTTTTCATGAGAGCTTTCAATGTTATTTTCTGTATTTTTTATGAAAGAAAATGAGTCTTAGTTGTTAGAGGAACAACTTTTGTGAAAGGTGTTGCCATTAAAACACCTTTATGAACCTTTTTGTAAAGGTTGTAAAATTGGTGGTAAAATGTGTGAAATGTTGGGTTTTGATGATAGCCATAAGAGAAATAAATGTTCACCTAGGCTCATTAAAGGTAGAAATTTGATTAGAATTGATATCCGAGCCTAGGGGTAAAATGGTCATTTTGCCAAAGTGTATAGGCAAATAGTAATTTTATGAAAGCATGATTATTAAATTGCTTTAATTAATGTGATGATTGAAACGAGCTAATTTGCTATTATAGAGCAAGAAGAACCAAGAATCAACCTTGATCAGGGCAAGAATAAAGTCTCGGACTAGATTGAAGATCTAGCTCATTTTGAAATCGAGGTAAGTCTGTATGTGATAAATTTAACATTTATGCTAGCATGTTTGAGAATGTTTGATGTTATAATGATACATGATGCTCTATGAAATTAAGTATTTGGTATTGAACGAGAAAGTTGAGATGGATGAGGTCCCGTGTAAGTCCATGCTGGGGGCATGGCTTCGGCACCGAATTGAGATCCCGTATAAGACCATATTTGGGATATGGCTTTGGCATTGACTATGAAAAATCGCATAAGACCATATCTGGGATATGGCATTGATATTTATGTGAGGTTCCGTATACGACCATATCCGGGATATGGCATCAATATTTAGAGATGATCCATGTTAGACCACATCCGGGATGTGGCATTGGCTTTGTAACGACCCAAAGTTGGGCCTAGTAGGATTGGGCCCATTGGGCCTTGGGTGTGGGAGCATTTAAAATTTTTAAGAACAAGAGAACGGCCCTAATACAAGTTGGACCTATTAGGTGAGTGATTTTAGAAGGTTAGAGGGCTTCTATGAAGTCCCGGGATCAAACTTGGGCTTTAGGAAAATTTTGGTTTTAGGTGAATAAAACCCTGGGAGTTAGTAGGTATGTTTTAAGAATAAAATGTGGAGAAAAATGACACAAAAAGAGCTTGTGGTGTAGTGGCAAAGTGACACCACATAAGAGACAAGAAGGTGACGCCACAAGTAAGCAAGGGTTCCAAGGTTCAAGCCCTGGCGCATTTTGATTTATTTTTAAGTGAACTTGGACTTTGGCACATAGATTTATATTTATTTGCGCATGATATTAGACACAAGGAAGTGAGTAGTCTAGTGGCAAGGCATCATTAAGGGTGCAAGGGAGCCTGGGTTCGAATCTCATAACAAGCAAGGAAGTATTTATTTTGTGGATTGGACGACCAAAGTTTGTGTTGCATTTAAACTCTACTGAAGAAGGGATCCCACATCGGAAAGCTAACAAGAGGGAAGGTGAGAAGCTGGCTATATATGGAGTTGTCTTTGAGGAGAGGAAGCATACCTTGGTGGACGTATGGGCATAGGA
This sequence comes from Gossypium rotundifolium, assembly GCA_025506655.1. Classification (NCBI taxonomy): domain Eukaryota; kingdom Viridiplantae; phylum Streptophyta; class Magnoliopsida; order Malvales; family Malvaceae; genus Gossypium; species Gossypium rotundifolium. The sequence goes on from CP106726.1 coordinate 63,281,827, forward strand.
GCATTCGGAGCGCGGATTAGCTTCAGACTCCTATCAGGTGTGTATTTCACACTACTCAAGCTGTAGGGCAAAAAATGTCGAAATGCCGGTCACATGGCGATGGTAGCCACACGAGCGTGCGGGCACACGTGTGAAAGCTTCGATGCGATAGTCGAGGTGTAACACCCCAGACTCAGCCAATGCGTTATGACCGGATCTGACATGTCACATGAGAAAACATGTTAAATCCTTTTGGTTCGTACTAAAATAGGTATTGATTTGTTAAAATCAAGAAAACAAGTTTGATTTGAAATATTTGTTAAAATACTACTAACCTCGAAGATTGATTGATAAATCGATAATTTGAACTAGAAATTTTATAAACCGTGACTTTTGAAAATATCATTGATATTTCGAGAGAAAATTTTGAGTTAAAAATATTCATAGAAGTTTGTTATGAAATCCATTTGTTAATCTATTTTGGAAAATCCTTATTTAAGTTTTTGAAAGATTCCCATTTTAAAAAAAAAAAATTTAAGCAATGTAATAAGTTCGTCAAACATAAAGCAAAAATTAAAATATTTTAGAGGCCTTATTACAACATAAAAACCCAAAATAGTAAAAGTAACGAATTAAAATGGAAAAGAAGTTTACCAATGTTAGAAATCATTATTTCCAAAGTATGGCCTCCACTGAGTCATCCATGGGCCCAAGTCCTCGTCACTGAGCAATACATACAAGGATTAAGAAAGAAGGGGGTGAGTTACAAGAACTCAGTGCATAATCCCCTTAAAGTTGTCCATTGGGCTTGAACCCGTTTAGAAATAACTTGGGCCTGAGCCCATATAGCATAATCTTGGGCCGAAGCCCATTTACATAATAGTATATATATATGTGCAATGTATGCAACCCAACCCATCTTAGTAATCCATCCCATCACACCTGTGGGGATCAAGTCAACCCACCCCGCCAAACACACCAATTGCAGGTATTTTTCCATTTATAACATATTTTGATTGTGGCCAAGCCACTAGAATCATAGTGAATCATATTAACAAACATTTTTTTTTTGTGGCAGTGCCACTAGAATCACTTCTCTTCAACATTTTCCATCCCATACAAAATTATGTAAATGCAACATACATAGTAAATCATGATATTTACAAATATAAAGAAAAATCATTAATTCAGAGATTCATTACAAAAATTTGGCCCATTATAACACTTTACAAATCGGCCCATTAGGGCAATCTATCAAATCGGCGTAATTCGACCCATTAGGGGCAATTTCATAATTCAGCCTATAAGGGCATTTTTGTAATTCGACCCATAGGAGCATTTCGGTAAATTTCAAAACCCAAAGGTATTTTTTGTAATTTTACCCATCGAGGGTATTTTCGTAACTTTGCAACCCTGGACTTAACTACTTATTTGGGGCATAAAAATTGAAACTGTCCATCCGTGTCATATTGACTAAATTGACTATAACTCAAGTTAGGAAACTCAAAATTTAGATCCATAAATTTTCCTTGAATATTGACTCATATATCTTATTACTACCATTTTTTCAGAATTTTTGGCCTAGTCATTTAGTACAGTTTATTCATTAAATTTTCCCCTATATCACTGACCAATGATTCTGACCTCTCTTACCTTAAATCCAAATATATCATTATACAGTTTTCATATATTGCTCCCACTTGTTTATATTGAAAATAGACTCACTAAGGAATCTATACATATAAATTATAACTCATAATTCACTTTGTACAATTTTAAATGATTTTTCCAAAACAGAACAGGGAACCATGAAGTCATTTAGAACCAGTCTTACTAAAATTAAAATATCACAGAATATAAAATTCCTCTTCCTTCTTTGTTTATTTCATATAAAAATAGACACAATAAGATTTATTTCTATATCCTATTCACTTTCTAATTCCCTTTCTCCTATTTTTCATGATTTTTCCAAATAACATCTCTGCTGCTAACCAAAATTGTTTCATTGCAAAATATGGTTTCTACCACGAACATACGCACGCCCGAGTGATCACAAATGCCGGTTATTGATTTTTTGATATTTAGACCGAATCACAAAACATATAAAGTAAATATTCAGAGAGGTGTGAGATTACACATCATTTCAAACATGTATTTGGAAGGGTATGAGATTACACACCTTATTCGGATTTCCTAAAGAACCACTCTTCGTTGCCCCCACAATCGTGATCCTTCTCTACTAGGTTCTAAAATCCAGCCTTGCACTTTGGCTATTGCAACAAGTTTCTAAAAATAAATAAGTGATGTACCAAAGGGGTTAGCCTTCATCCAATATTCGGCCCTTCCACAAGTGCAAGAAGTTGATTTCATCACCACAAAATAGAATCACATGAGCGGTGTAAAACATCGAAATAAAGAGTAACATCTTACCACCAATATTCAGCCTAATCACCCACTTACCAATAAACTTCTGAAACCAAGGCTAAGAGAAAGATTAGTAGCAGCAAAGGATGGATTGATTTGGCCTTCAAAATGTTGATTAAAGAAGAAAGGAGATGAGTTGTAAAAGAAAAGCAAAGATGGAGAAAGTGTGCTAGATGGTTTCGGCTAAAGCAAAAGAAAAAAAGTTGGAAAAGAAAGCACTAAAATTGTTCAAAAAGAATAAAAACTTCACAAGCACAAATTTGCATAGAGGCTAAAGGAAAAATTCGGCTCCCTTCTTTCTCCCTACCAAAACCTTGTATCATCTTTACCAAAAAGATGAGTGTTGACCAAAACTCTTTCCAAAACATCTTCCTCATTATAGGCCAACATGTTCCCTTCTCTTTCCTTTTCTTTCATTTATTTTCTTCTTTTTCCCCTTATCTTCCTCCTTACCATATTCCTTAACCTCCTTTCCATCAATAAAAAGTCTTCCCTTACCATATATAAAGCTTAGCCGACACTTACCTTAAAGCACCAAAACTATTAATCCAAAATAAGTGCACTAGGTGGGATTCGAACCCAAGCTCTCTCCTCTGCCATTCACGCCACTTGCCACTAAGTCACAAGCTCCTCTTATGCTATCCAGTTGCCCAATTATTCCCTTATGCTAGACGCCACTTGCCTTCTCCCCTTTAAATGCTTCAACACTAAAATTTTTCTATGGCCTAATTTGAACCCGAAACTTCCTAGAAACCCCGTAACTTTCCAAAATCACCTTTCCAATAAGTCCAACTTGGAATAATGTCGTTCTCTTGTTCTCAAAAATTTTAAACACTCCTACCCTCAAGGCCCATTAGGACCAATTCTACTAGGTCCAATTCTACTAGGCCCAATTTTGGGATGTTACATGAGGCCACCATGAGTATTTTTGTGGGTTGACATTGTTTGGGCCATGATGGGCCGAGGGGGGCCAAGTGGGCCCATTGGGAATGTGGGCCCATATGAATAAATTATATGATTGTGTGATAGATAGTGAACTGGTCTATGTGAATCTCATATCTGTGGCTACATTTGGGCTAAATGGGCCACATGAACGTGTGGGTCCATTTGGGTAGAGAATGGGCCCTAGGCCCATTCGCATCGTTGTCTCTATTTAGAATATCTCATTTTGCAAAATTACCAAAATACCCTTGTTGGGTAAATTACCATTATACCTTTGGGGTTAATTACTGTTATACCCTTAGGGGTTAATTAGTACGATTGTGTGTATTCTGTTTAATTGGTTGTGATGGTAATTTATTTCACACATCATGTTTGATAAATGCTTTGCATACATGACATTCTGCATGGGATTGGGATATTGATGATCGGAGGAAGTGTAATCTAGTGGCTCTGCCACATTCTGTCTGTTGGCTTTGCCATGTATATTTTGTTATTCTAGTGGCTTCGCCACAAATTCTGTGATGAGCAGCTTGTCTACCATCAAGGTGTGTAGCGGATGGATAGGTCGATTTAGAAATCCCCACAGGTGTGCTGGTGTGTAGCGGATGGATTATTAGGCTGGGCTTCACATTTTGTTTGCATGATCATGTTTATAGGGCTAAAACCTAGATTGTTACCGAATAGCGCTTCGGCCTAGTCTGCTTCTGTATGGGCTTTGATCTAGTCTGCTTCTGTATGGGCTTTGATCTAGTCTGCTTCTGTATGGGCTTTAGCCCAGTTCACTTTCGTATGGGTTCGGGCCTAGTTAATGACCGATTAGGGGATTACACACTAAGTTCTTGTAACTCACCCTTTTACTTTAACCTTGCAGGTGATCCCTAGCATTTGAGTATTTAGAGCTGCGGAGGACTCTGTGGTGGCCATAAATCGGAGCTTTATTCACAAATTTTAGTAAATCAAATCTTTACTTCATTTTAAGATCATTTTAATTTGGGTTCAATATTTTGTAATAAGGCATTTGGATTTTGTTTTAATTTTTAACTTTCATTTCTATTATATTCAAACTATAAATGATTAAACACTGGGTTTTCTTAAAAAGGTAATAACTGTTTTCGAAATATCACGTTTTCGTAAATTACTAAATCTGATTTTTGCTATTAACAAAGTATTCATTAATAGCAATAACAACGCTTTTACAAGAAAACCATAAAAGAAAATTTGAATTTCACAAACAACAAAGCGCGGAGTTTTAAAAAGAATACTAAGTTTTTAACGAGTGCAGTTTTTAAACAACCGTTTCATGTGACATGCCAGATCTAGTCGTAACGTCTAGGCCTGGTTTGGGGTGTTACAGGCTTTGTGTTTATGCTAATGATAATGAATATGCATCTATGAGTATCCTTAGTGATTTATTAGGATAAATAGATTTGCTTGGAAATAGAAATGAGAATTGTATTAAAGTCATGTGAATGAGTGAATACAGGCACCCATGAGAAATTCACGAGGAATGTTTACGATATGTGGCATGGTATGTTCTAGATAAGAACAAGTGCGAGTAAGTATGACAATGTGATTTTGAATTTGTATGGTTATCTAATGATATGGATTGATGTCATTATGAGCTTATTGTTGTTATTTATTTTCATGAAAACTTACTAAGCTTTATGCTAACCCCTCTCATTTCCCTTTTCCTTGTAGTATTGCCAAGTTAACTCAAGAAGTTACGGATGTCAGAGTTGGAGACCACACTATCGACCACTTTTGGTATAACCAATTTAGTCTTATTTTGAGTATGGCATGTATAGGACTTGGTATTTTGTTAGGTCATAATTGTTAGCCAAAGTGTTGGCTATGTATGTTATCTAAGTCATTTTGTATATGGTCATCTGAAATGGGCCATCACTTGTTAGGATTATATATATTCAATGATAATGAAATTATGAAGTTTATGCTTTTTGAATGCTTTGAATTGAGTTCATGGATGTGCCTTTAGGTCATGAATGATGTTTATACGAGTTGGAGTTAGTATGTTTACTATACAGGGTGCATTTGGCTTGGAATATACCCTTTTTATGTCCACACGGGTAGACACACGGGAGTGTGTCTAGGCCATGTGGGACACATGGTCAGCCCCATGGGTGTGTCGATCGATCGTGCATTCCCTGCATACTAGGTTTACAAAGTTAGGATACTCAGTAGTAAACACACAGGTAGAGACACGGCCGTTGTCTCAGCCGTGTGGGAGGCACGGCTTGGACATGGGCGTGTGCCCAGGCCGTGTGAAATCTGCACTTAAAATGTGGAATTTAATTCGACACACGGTCTAATGACACGGGCGTGTGCCTTGGCCGTGTGACCTTAGTGAGGTAATGACGTCATAAACAGAATGCCAAGGTTTTGGCACACGGGCTAAGACATAGGCGTGTCGAGGCCGTGTGAGGGACACGGACATGTGTCTGGCTATGTGAAATAAGTCAATGTCGACCACGGGTGAAAAACACGGGCATGTCTCAAGGGCACATAGGCGTGTCCCTTGAGCAACAAGGGTGTGTGACCCCTATTTATGAAAAATTTTTCTAAGTGCGTAAAAGTTTTCGATTAATTCCCGAAACTTTTCGAAAGTGTGTTTAAGGCCTCGTAGGCCTAAGATGAGTATTTTTGGGTTTGTATGGAAAGTTTTTAAGACGAAATAAAATTTTATAGTCAAAACATCATGTTTAAGCAAGTTGAGTTAGGTAATGCCTCGTATCCAGTTCCGACTTCGAATAGGGGTAAGTGGTGTTACATTTAATGATATCAGAGCTATAATTTAGACGATTCTAGGACTAACGTAGCATAAGCATGAGTCTAGCTATACATGCCATACGTAAGAGAACTTGTGTAATGATAGTGTGACAGCTCCTAACGTTTTAAATTGTGTTTTTATATATCGTCATGGATCTCAATCAGACTGCAGCTGATGATGTTGCAAGTAATGTACCGGCTACGACACAAGAGACCACACCAGTAGAAAGTAGACTTGAGATCTTGGGTCAGGGAGAAGAGACCCGAGAAGCCTTTCTCCAGATGATGAGTAACTGGTACACTGAGTACATTCGAGCAAATCCTAATGCTCAACCCCCTCCACCCCCACCTATTCCTCAACTCGCTCTTATAGCTCCTCAAGTGGTTGAGGTAGTGAGAAGAGAAAGGCCTCCGGTCGATAAGATCCAAAAATAATGAGCCAAGGAGTTCCGGGCTAGTAACAATGATGATCCGAAAAGAGCAAAATTCTGGCTCGAGAATACCATCAGGGTATTTGATGAATTGTCATGCACGCTGAGGAGTGCATAAAGTGTACGATATCTCTCTGGGCTACGGTGGGCCGAAAGGGGCCAAGTGGGCCCATACAAATAAATTGTACGATTGTATAGTAGATAGTGAATTGGTATATGTGAAACTCATATCTATGGCTAGATTTAGGCTAAATGGGCCACACGGACGTGTGGGTCCACTTGGGCCGAGAATGGGTCTTAGGCCATTCGCATCATTATCTCTGTTTAGAATACTTGAGTCACTCGAGACGACTATAGACCTTCTGAGGGGTTTATAAAATTACTAAAATACCCCTGGTTTATAAAATTACTAAAATATGCCTAGTTTGTGAAATTACTAAAATACCCTCTATGGGTAAAGTTACCGAAATACCCTTATTGGGTAAAATTATTGAAACACCCCTAGTGGGAAAATTATTGGAATACCCTTGAAGGGTAAAATTACTGAAATTCCCTCGTTGGGTGAAATTATTGAGATACCTATAGAGGGTAAAATGACTGAAATACCCCTAGAGGGTAAAATGACTGTTATGCCTTGAAGGGTAGAATGACTAAAATGATCTACATGTTATATGATTGTTATAGTATGTTTATTATGGTATGTTGCATTCATGTGTTATTATGTTGCATGGGGATGGGATTATTGATACGGAGGAAGTACTGATAGGATCGCATGGTCGCTTGACGATTGTGGATCCATCGAAGGCTTTAAGCCGATTATATGATTGGCAGCTCTGCTGCAATATTGGTTAGTGCCGTAACCGGTGCTGCATAAGGAGTGTAGGGATGGGTGGGTCGATTAAATCCCCACATGAGTGCAGGGTTGGTATGGGCATTAATGCATTGCATATATGGATTTTAATATTGAGATGGGCTTAGGCCCAGATAAATATGATATGTGACATTTGATATGGGTTAAGGCCCATCTGAGGCTTTTATGGGCTAAGGCCCAATTGCCACCATTACTGGAATAGGCTTAGGCCCGGATTGATTTTGATGCATGCCTTATGACTGATGAGGGTTGTACACAATGAGTTTTCATAAACACCCCTCTTTTTAATTTTTCTTAGGTAATCCCTAGTAGGCGGTTCGACATACTGGAGGACTTGGAGGTGGCCACACTAGAGCAGCTTCGAATTTAGTATTCTATTCTACCTTATTTGAACCGTTTTCTTTTTGGGTTGTAATAAGGTCTCTATTAAATTCTTATTTTTAATTTGGGATTTTTAGTTTATTATGTTTTAAATCTGCTAAATGTTGAACCCGGGTTTTCAAAATGATAATTGTTTTCTAAACACTACGTTTTCACAACTCAATTTTTGGATAACACGCCTTTGTAAATCATAATTTTAAATTAAGCTTCCACAACAATGAGGTTTTGAAGTTAATAACTTTTAATAAATGTCGATTAATAATAAAGAAATGCAAACTGAGACTTTAGTTTTTTTAATATAAAAAAGCATTTTGAATGAAATCACGATTTTCGAAAAATACTTCAATGTGACACGTCAGATTAGGCCTAACTTTTAGGTCAAGATTGAGGTGTTACATTTAGTGGTATCAGAGCCATGTTGCAAAAATCAGGTTGTGGAATAGGCTTAAATTTTTATTTTAAAGATGTTTACCAATGATTTTGAAGTGGTTTTGGAAGATTTTTGTGTGGTACACCGAGTCTCCGACGTCGGACCAAGTAAGTTCTCTTGATACTGAAATTTATTTTAAACTGTTATACTATAGATAGTTACTGGGTTTACTTTAGATGATAATCTATACTGAGATTCTTAGTTAGAGTAAAATTGAGGCCCATAGGAGACTAAAACTATAATGAGTTTGCGATTACAAAACAACTCTTAACTACTACTTCCACAAATCATTTGTTTAATTACTGGAACTACGGGCTAATTCATAAAATTACTAATTCAAATAATACGCAAAGTGATAATGAGCGCTAGAGGCCACGGTAGAGGCCGTGGAAGTGCTAGGGCTGGGTCTTCGGCGTCAGACCACATGCCTAATGTCGAGGTGAGAGAAGCATCGGCTTTATTAGTAATCGAGAAAGGGTTGTTTGATCAAGCTGCTGGGGATAACGCACTGTCCCAGGCGATGCTTCGTATTTTGGAAAGAGTTGTTGGGTCTGTTGGGCCTAATACTATTATTGGGGGTCGTGGGTCAGTTACGAAATGACTCTGGTCCAATGGAGCAGAGAACTTCAAGGGAGTTTCTAGGGTGGCCCCAAGTGTGGCGGAGTACTAGTTGGAGGCCACCGAAAGAATTATGGAAGACCTTGACTGGACATCGAAACAAAAGTTGAAGGGTGCTATGTCTTTGCTGAGGGATGAACCCTACCAATGGTGGCTTACGGTAAAAGAGGGTACTCCATCTGGTCGATTGACCTAGGAATTCTTCAAGTCCACATTTCAGGGAAAGTATGTGGGCACTAGCTATGTCGATGCTCATAGGAAAGAATTTCTGAATCTGGTTCAAGGTGACAAGTCTGTGGCTGAGTACGAGGCAAAATTTTTACGACTTAGCCGATATGCTCCGGGAGTTATGGCAACAGAGTATGAATGCTGTGTTCGATTCGAAGATAGCCTCAGGGACAGTCTCCAAGTGTTGAGAGCTCCATAGAGGGAGCCGGACTTTTCTGCATTAGTAGAGAAAGCTAAGATCGCTGAAGACGTGAAGCACTCTGAGCGCCTAAATAGGGAAAGAGAAAGGGTTAAAAATAAGAGGGATTCTAAGCATTCTGATTCTGATCAGAGATTTAAGAAAAGGGCTAGAGTAGATTGGCCAGTCAGAGCTGGGCCCCCTGTTGCTACTACTGGGTTACCACCTTGTGCTACTTGTGGGAAAAGTCATGTGGGCTTTCGATAGGGGTAATGTACAGCCACCGAGGGGTGGATAGCAGTCGCCTAGAAGTCGTGGCCATGCCAGGGATTGAAACGGTTTGGGCCATGGAACTCCAAGTAGAGGTGCTGGTCATACGAAGGTGAGGCAACCAGCATTGGTTTATGCAGCACGTCACCGAGAGGACGGAGATGCTCTCGATGTGAACACTGGTACGTACTTTACCCATAATGTGCCATTTACCTAATTTGCAACTAGGATTAGAGTGCACAGCGGAAGCGTAGTGGGGTAATCTGTGTTCTGCGGTTAGTATATAGTTGGAAATTTTGGGGATGAAATTTCTTTAAGGGGGCAGATTTGTAATGCCCCAAATTTGGGCCTAATAGAATTGGGCCCATTGGGCCTTGGACGTGGGAGCGTTTAAAAATTTTTTGAGAAGAAGAAAAGGCACTAATGCAAGTTGGACCTATTAGGTGAGTGATTTTGGAAGATTAGGGTGCTTCTATGAAGTCCCAGGATCAAACTTGGGCTTTAGGAAAATTTTGGTTTTAGGTGAATAAAACCCTGGGAGTTAGTAAGTAGGCTTTAAGAATAAAATGTGGAGAAAAATGACACAAAAGGAGTTGTGGTCTAGTGGCAAATGACGCCACATAGGAGACAAGGGAATGACGCCACACAAGGAAGTGAGGGGTCCAAGGTTCAAGTCTTGGCGCTGGCATTTCATTTTGATTTTTTTTAAAGGAACTTAGACTTTGGCCATAGGATTATATTTAGTTGCGCATGATTTTAGACACAAGTTGGCCATGTGGTAGGGTGGTTGTGGCGTCAATGGGAGAGCATGGAGGGAAGCGGTTAGAATCCCACAGATAGCAAATTGGAGGCTTTTATTTTGCTAAGTTGGGATGGCCAATGTTTATGTTGGATTTAAACTCTGCTGAAGGAGGGATCCCACATCGGAAAGCTAACAAGAGGGAAGGTGAGAATTTGGCTTTAAATAGAGCCATGGCATAGGAGCATTCGGAGTGCGGATTAGCTTTAGACTTCTATCAATTGTGTATTTCGCATCCTCTAGCTATAGAGTGGCAAATGCCAAAATACCAGTCACACAATGATGGTAACCACACGAGCGTGTGAGTGCACGTGTGGGAGCTTCGACGCGATAGTTGAGGCCACCATGAGTATTCTTGTGGGTTGATGCTGTTTGGGCCACGATGGTCCGAAAGGGGCCAAATGGGCCCATATGAATAAATTTTATGATTGTGTAGTAGATAGTGAACTGGTATATGTCAATCTCATATTTGTGGCTAGATTTGGGCTAAATGGGTCACACAGACATGTGGGTCCACTTGGGCCGAGAATGGGCCTTAGGCCATTCACATTATTATCTCTGTTTAGAATACTTGAGTCACTCGAGGCGACTATAGACCATTTGAGGGTTTACAAAATTACTAAAATACCTCTGGTTTATTAAATTACTAAAATACCCCTGGTTTGAAAAGTACTAAAAACCCTCTATGGGTAAAGTTACCTAAATACCCCTAGTGGGTAAATTACTGGAATACCCTTTAAGGGAGAAATTACTGAAATGCCCTCGTTGGGTGAAATTATTGAAATACCCCTAGAGGGTAAAATGATCGAAATACACCTGGAGGGTAAAATGACCGTTATGCCTTGAAGGGCAGAATGACTAAAATGCACTACATGTTATATGATTGTTATCGTATGTTTATTATGGTATGTTTCATTCATGTGTTATTATGTTGCATGGGGATGGGATTATTGATACGGAGGAAGTACTAATAGGATCGCATGGTCGCTTGACGACTGTGGATCCACCGAAGGCTTTAAGCCGATTATATGATTGGCAGCTCTGTTGCAATATTTGTTAGTGCCACAACTGGTGCTACATAAGGAGTGTAGGGATGGGTGGGTCGATTAAAACCCCATAAGAGTGCAGGGTTGGTACGGGCATTAATGCATTGCATATATGGATTTTAATATTGAGATGGGCTTAGGCGCAGATAAATATGATATGTGACATTTGATATGGGTTAAGGCCAAAGTGAGGCTTTTATGTGCTAAGGCCCAATTGCCACCATTACTGTAATGGGCTTAGGCCCGGATTAATTTTGATGCATGCCTTATGATCGATGAGGGTTGTAGACACTGAGTTTTCATAAACTCACCCCTCTTTTTAACTTTTCTCATGTAATCCTTAGTAGGCGGTTCGACGTACTGAAGGACTCAGAGGTGGCCACACTACGAGCAGCTTCAAATTTAGTATTGTATTCTACCTTATTTAAACCTTTTCTTTTTGGATTGTAATAAGGTCTCTCTTAAATTCTGGTTTTTAATTTTGGATTTTTAGTTTATTATGTTTTAAATCTACTAAACATTGAACCCAATTTTCCCAAGACGATAACTATTTTCTAAACACTACGTTTTCGCAACTCAATTTTTGGATAACATGCCTTTGTAAATCATAATTTTAAATTAAGCTTCCACAACAACGAGGTTTTAAAGTTATTAACTTTTAATAAAAGTCGATTAATAATAAACAAACGCAACATGAGACTTTAGTTTTTTTAATATGAAGAAGGTTTTTTCAATGAAACCACGATTTTCGAAAAACACCTCAATGTGACACGTCAAATTCGGGCTTAACTTTTAGGCCGGGTTTGGGGTATTACAGGTTTTTGAGACCACTAAACCGAGGTTGAGGAAAATTGTGTTGATGATATTTTATGTTTCATGGTATTAATATATGGCTATGTGAAGATTTTGGTGCTTTAATTTGAGCGATAGCATGCTTTATTGTGAAAAAGGACTAAATTGCATAAAGTGCAAAAGTTCTATTTATCAAGGTAAAGGGATATAATAGCTATAGAATATTAAATTGGAGGTCCTTATTGTGAAATTAGTCTAATTGGGGTGTGTAAGCCGGCCAGAGAAAGCTAGGGGGACAAGGGCAGTAATTTTAGTCAAATTTGGTGACATTAGGTGATAAAAAATGAATAAATAAGATAAAAAGATGAGATATCATCTTTTACTATTCCTTCTTCTTCTACCACTGAAAATTTGTGTAACATCTGGGAATTAGGGGATTTGCGTTTATTATGCTTTTATGTGTTTGATTTGCTTTTCTTGTTGTTTGAGTGTGTTTGGGGTCCCCAAGAAGGCTCGGGGTTATGCTGAAGCCTAGATAAAAATTTTAATTTTAGGCACTTTAGGTGATACGATCCGCCTCGGGGTGAGTCGAGTCGTATGTGAGTTGCCCAATCGTTCTACGAGGAGTAATTGAAAAGCTGTTGGGAAAAGGGTGAAATAAGGTTAAAGTTGCTGAAGCTTATCAAAAAGGTTAAGATTTGGATAGGAGATGGATATAGGTTCGGTTTAACAAACGAGAACAAAGGATAAATGTTAGGTGATATTTTGGTTAAATGATAAGAGATATTTGATGGCGAGGGATAGAAGAACTTAAACAAACAATCGATTCAACACTAGGAAAGTGTCACCTAGGGTTCTATATTTGTTTAAGGTGGAAAATGGGAGTAGAGAAACCTCGACCCACTACTTAGAAAAGTAGGAACCTTGGTATAAAGGTGAATGCCACACTATATAATAGTGATAAGTTCGGATAGAAGAAAAGGTTGACGCCACTAAAAACTAGATAAGCCAACAAGTCTTCAACGAAATATGAGAGAAAATAATCTCACAAATTGAGCAGCATAACATTAACAAATTCCATGAGTTTTTTTATCAATAGGTAGATTACATGTATTTATAGTGTCATAGAAGCTAGCTGAATGGTCACTTCTAATTAAGCTAATAATGAGGTCAAATGAAAAGTCTCAACTTTTGAAATTCAGCCCAAATAACTCATCTTCAATGTGAATAATTTCTTCAATTAAGTGGCTGTCAAAGTCCTTTGAAGTCTCCATGACCAATGGAAGGTCACCTAACTCCATCCTTCAATGTGAGTAATTTCTTTAATTAAGTTTCTTTGAAAACCTTTTGAAGTCTCCATGAGCAACCGAAAAGTCACCAGCATCTTTGATGGAGAATTGAATGATGTGATTAATTGCTTTCAAAGTCTTTTGAAGTCTCCATGTCCAACCGAAAAGTCACCAGCATCTTTGATGGAGAATTGATTGCATGAAGTGATTACTCATAAAGCAATCGGTTATGGATGTAGAAAACAAAGAGGCTGCCGAAATTAAAGAAGAATAATGCTCTTCTTTAATATAAAATCTTCTTAATGATGTATTAAGCCCCTTTATAACAGCCCCCCCTTGTGTAACCGAATTCACTTGAAAAGCCATCCTATTGAATTCATAACAGCCTTTTAAAATAATGGATGTTAGTTGACAAGTCACCTGCAATTAACACATGTAACCGACACATTAATGCAATTATTAAACTTAAAACAAATTAATAACTAACTTAATTAAATAAGCTAACACTTAACATCATTTATTCTAGCAACTAGCTTAATTAAATAAACTAACATTTAAACATAATTTATTCCAAAGAACTAGCTTAATTAAGTAAAGCATCATTAAATGAACTTAACTCATGCATCAATAAATTAACCTTGTAACTAGATTAATTAAAGAAACAAACTATTAAATTAAATTCATTAAAAGAACTCAATTTAATTAAACTAAGTTGAGTTTAATTAATGACCAACAACCATTTATTGAACTAAGATGCTTAAAGCATGATTTAAAATGAAAACTAAATACACAAAAGTGTTACTTAATGCATGACTTAGTTAAATGCAGAACACATAATGCATGTCATAAATAAAATATGTTGATCAATAATGCATGAAATTAACTAAAGATGCATTTAATTAAACAAGACATAATTAAAGACTAAAGTATTGAGCTGATTCAAGCTTAAATAAGCTGAATTTGAACTGGATGGAGCTCGTGGAGCTGGAAACAAGCCGGGATTAGCTTGCCAACAGTGCAATGCTCAACTCAGGATACTTGTCTGATGAAGTTCGTAGGGCATACTCACATCATTCCCCCCTCTTTAAGGCGACTTATCCTCAAGTCGAGTCGTTGGTTTTCCGAACAGAATTCCCTTTGCTTGGTTTTTCCTCGGTCAAATGGGGTGGATATTGATCGGGTCACTTGGAAAGGATAACCATGAATTAGCAAGAGATGTTTCAAATACACTTGCAATTCAAATGTGAGCAGCATCAAACAAGTAAATCGCATGCAATTGAACAGAATCAAATTATCATATAAAAGAAATAATGCCTTGTCAAATTTTTGAAACAATATTAAGTAGGCTTCAAAGCATGCATATGATTTGAATGGATTCCACAAGTCAAGAATATCATTCGAATAATGAATCAAATGATAAACATAAGCATCACAAATAGGTAGTTGAGAAAATTTACATGGCACATGAAATTGAACAATCAGATCTTGCATTGTATGATATATTCTCTCTCTCACACATGAATTATAAAAATTATCGAACACAAGAATCTTTTTGTCAACCATCAAGACAGATAGATCATAAACAGGCAGAATAGAACATTTAAACATATCATAACCTAAATTTTTTACAAAAATCAATTCATTAATGCAAAACTTATCATCATCCGAAGAGAACAAAAATGTATCAACAATTTCAGAAAACTTACCTTTAGCAGTAGAAAAATAAAGACCGTTCTTACTTTGCTTGAACAATACAAACCTTCTCTCCTCTGGGTTGTAGTGTAGTTGTAGTTTAGTGGTTGAATTAACCTTTCCCAAACAAATCGCAAACTTCATGGACAACCAAAGAAATTGTTTAAGGAATGAATGTAAATTGAAAACAAATTGAACAATTTTCGTTACCTTATTCAAAATCCACAAATCAAAATGATGAAAATTTTTCACACATAATTGACGTTGGTTGATTTTCCAACAGGATGAATTTAAACAAATTCTCGGTTTGAAAATGTAATTTTGATTAATCATGCCAAAGTGTAGTAATGGTCTCGTCAAGTTAAACATGTCAATCTATAAAGATTTTAGCATACACAATATCGAGCAATCAAAACTCTTTGCAAACTTTAAAATGGATTTGCAAAAACTTGATGATTTCATAAAAGGGAACAAATTATTCATATAATTATCATAGTCAATTAGATTGGGATTCTTACATGAAATCTCATTGCCACGCAAGATCAAGTTTCAATTGAACACTACCTTATCTTTGAGTTGGTTAACGTAAAGTTTAGAGTTAGAAAAACTCGTCTCACCACCGTTTGAAACTTCAACAATATTTGAAGAAGGATAATTAAACATTCCTTGGCTCGAAGCTTTTACAAAGGTAAAGTCATCAAGGGGTATACGCACATTCAAGGAAGATAACGGAAACGCAGGGGTGAAGGAATCCTTGCCTAACTTACCTTTGAACTCGCATGGTTTGTTCTCGACTTCAGCCTTATCTTTGTTGATCATTCGAAAGCGTCTTTCGTGGGGAAAGTATTGAAGTTGAGAGTTATTGTTCGGTCTTTTGAAAACCTGAAAATAGGGATAGAACAAGAAAAACTTTCAAGGGGGTTACTTGAATCACTCCTCACTTCTTCTTGCTCGTTCTCTTCTTTCACTTCTTTTTCCAACTCGATTTTTTTGTTTCAATTTCTTTCTCTTCAATATCTTTTTCTTCAAGTTCTCTCAATTTTTCCAACCTTTCTTTTTCAACTTCTTTTTCTGTATCAAATTCTTTTTCTTTTCCATAGGCTTTTTCAATGGCTTTTTCGAGCTCTCTCAAAATTCGCTCATTTTCTCTCTTACTTGCCTCTTGCCTCTCTTCTCTTTTTATTTCTTTTTCCTTGTCTTCTTTTTCTTTTCTTTTCATTGTTTCTTTTCTATTACATGATGTTACAAAAGAATCATGACTAAAAGGATTTCCAAAAGAAGGAAAATTATTTACATTTGGTTCATGAACATTTCTTCAAGAAGAATACTCCATGGATGTTTTATTTGAAGTTCTTGAAGAAGTATATCTATCATCTCGAAAATTAACTTGAAAGGATTCAAAATCAAGATCGATCTCTTTTCGTCTTGGATTCCTTGATAAAAAAAACTCTGATCAGCCCTTTTTTGAATAGGATTCATAACATGGGTCTTTTTGTCTCGAAGTCGATGGCGAAAAGGAATCATGATGGGTCTTCTTCTTCAAGTAGTAATCGGGGGTATATCTTCGTGGGGTTCTCAGCTCCATTTTTTGACTTGAAGAAACTCGTTTAGAAGGGTCTCTTTGTTCCACACAATTTAATCTCTCGTGCAATTTATCGAATTTCAAATTCACCATGCTTCGCATTTCTTGTACCAAATATTGGAACTCCGATTCGGTGAACTCTTCGCGAGACATGATTTCACAAACCGCACGATTTCACTCAGAAAGAAGAAGGAAAAAGTGTCACTCTCGCTCGTGTTTACATTGGTTTGGCTTTTACCTCCACTCGAATGATCTCACTCGCTCGTGCCTTTTACCTCTCAAACTTTCTCTCGCAATTTCGTAGTCAGACTCGCCAAGGCCTTATCATAGGCTTAAAGGTCAGTTGCAAATGGTTTAACAAAGGATAAAAATATAAGGGGGTTAAGGGTTGGTTGAAAGAAAATTTAAAGTCGGTTTAAGCTGTGGCGTTAGGGTAGGAAGAGAATGATAGAAAACGAAACAAACCTGATCGGGAATACAAAAAGAGATCAACAATAGAACACAATCTTTCACACTTTTTTTTTACAAATTTATTTTTCACGAATTTTTTTTCCAACGAAAATAACACAAGAACTTTGAGATTACAACTTGATTTTTTTTTGAATTTTTTAATTTTTTTTACGAACCAAATTCCGGAAGTGAATACGAGTGTAACACCCCAAACCCGGCCCATTCACTACGACCGAATTTGAAATGCCACTGCGGAAGATGTTTGAAAAACTTTTGACTTAAAGTTAAAAACATAAAAATTTGTTGTTCTTTGTAAAACATTGTTTGTTTAAAATTCTAAGTAAAACTTTATTATTACAAACCGTCCAATTGAAAAGTGTAATGCACATTTTTAA
Source organism: Gossypium rotundifolium (assembly GCA_025506655.1). Lineage (NCBI taxonomy): Eukaryota > Viridiplantae > Streptophyta > Magnoliopsida > Malvales > Malvaceae > Gossypium > Gossypium rotundifolium. The sequence goes on from CP106726.1 coordinate 63,299,408, forward strand.
GGTATAAATTGCGAGAATAAAACATTTTCAAATAATACTTTAATCGTCAATCCACTTTAAACATAATAATAAACCTCAAATCCCTTAAAAGGCCCTTATTACAATAAACCTTACTTAAAAATACTGAAAATATAAAATACGTAAATAATAAAAAAAACATCTTCTGCATGGGCCACCTCATATCCACTCCAACCCGGTCCAAGCTTTATGCATCACCTGCAATGTTGGTAAAAATTGGGTGAGTCATACAGACTCAGTGTGCAATTAGTCCACTGAATTCCACCCACATGTCAACCCACATACTTACCCACATAACAAATATTAATGCAACTTGTTCACATGCTTTCACTTATTGGGCTTGGCCCACATTCGCATCAATAAAGTTCACATATTGGGCTTGGCCCCTAACCATATCACATTCTTATAATAGTGTAATTAACCACATGTTTCCATATACTGGGCTTGGCCCACTACCACATTAATCCTCATATCATACTAGGCTTGGCCCATTTCCACATTTATTCATATATCAGATAATGAGTCTATGCAAAATGCTCCCAACCCAGCCTAGGGTCTACCCGTTACGCCTACCTTGGCAAACCTGTTGCCCAAGGCCGTGGCTAATCCACCGATCACATAGTGATCCACATATCTTACCTTGGCAGACTTGCCAAACAAGGCCGTGGCTGAGCCACCGATCCCATAAGTGATCCCACATATCCTTATCCACGAGGTGACTCGAGGTCATCCTCAGTCTACGGTGATACACACAGCTATCATCCGCCGAGATGGGCACCTAGCCAACACCTCCCTTGATGAAGCACATAGCTAACATCAAGCGCCAATGTAGCACAAGGCTAACATCAGACCACGTACATAAATGTACACCGTGTCCTTCTTTCACATTCAGATCCCATCCCATGCACATGCAACATATGATAATGTCATAACATGGTAAAATAATGTATGCACATACTATTCGGCATACAATCACATTCTCATTGGCATATTCACATTCTTAATAATTAATACTGACCGATTTCCGATATACCCCTTAAGGGTATCCATTCATAATTGCCACTGCACATTTTAGCATTTACACAACACATACAACATAACATAAACCCGAAAATAGTGACTTTACTATTTAGCGAAATCTCGAACTAGTTGAATCTAACAAAATCTTGACACGTGGTTTTTCCTCCTCCCTTAATGTCGATTTGGTCTACTACCAAATCCTGAATTCACACACTGAGTTCCCCTTGCAATCGTCCACACACACTGGTACCTACAAACGATTAGCCTTCGGCTTTCTAACGAATAAGGAGTAGATCTAAACTACTAAATACCCTTACCAAAACGATCTTGGATCCCAAGACTCCTCCTTATCCTTATCGATTTGTCCCTTGCTTATTTATAACCCGAGTACTTCCTTGCTCTTTAAGTTACCAATATCCCTTAATCACTTCAATCCCGAAAGACTCCTTTTATGATCCTTAACACTAGTACTTCACGTTGCTTACCACTAATGCCTACAAGAAGAGGTTGTTAGAAAGAAGTCGACAGCACCACCCTCCTTGACGATTCGGCTTTTGAGCATAACAATGGCAATTTCGACTTTTAAAAATAAAACTAAGTGAATAAAAGTGGAGAGGTTCGATTGAGGTTTGGCTAAATACAAGGGGTATTCAGCTACAAGGGAAAGGTGTAGAATCGGGTTTTGCAAGAAAGAGAAAGAGATGAAAAGAAGGACTAGAGGAATTCGGCCACACACACCTTAATGCATAAAATATTCAAATGACTTACCTATCACCCTCTTGGCCGAAACTTGGAGAAAAAGGAGTAAAACAAAACTACTAACTTATGAATTTTCGGCACACTACCCCTATCAAAACCCCAAAACTAATTATGCACTCTAAGAGCCCCACATTCGGCCTTTAGCTCCATCCCTTATCAAATCCCACATTTTCTTCCTTTATCACTTCCTTTAAAATAATAAATATTATCCATCATTAATCCCTTATCAATCTTTTATATTATCTCTTTACTCACTATAAATAAATATAATAAACATCACTTATCCCTTACCTTTACAAAGTCCCATGCCGTCCCACTCTCTTTCCCTCTTTTAAAATAAATAAAATACAAACACCTTTATCACATATCCCAGCCAAAATAAAAAATAAAACAAGCCTTATCCCATCCACTAAAGTCCATGTGCTGTCCAACCTCTTCTCCCTTCCCTTAACGTCACATGCAAAATAAAATAAAAGCCACCCATTTGTCGCCCACTGGTTTGAACACGAGACTGTTGGAGCCCTCGACGCAAGCTTCTGCAGGTAACGCCCCAAGCCACTTTGCCAAGGCACTTTTTGTGTCATAAACTCCCCATAACTTCTCTTAAAGCCTCCTTAGCCCAGCTTCCCCTCTTGACGCAAAAATAAATGCTCCTTCCTGCTTCCTTCGCAACTCGAACCAAGGCCCTTCCCTTCTGCTCCTGGTATCATTTTCCAAGGCCTTAAGTGGCGCCTTGCAGCCACTTTACCAAGGTGATTCTTATGTCCAAGAACTCCCAAAATTTCCCTTAAGGCTTCCCTGGCCTTGCTCCCCTTACTAACTCAAAATCCAAAAATTTTCCAATGCATTCCCTTTTTATCCTAGAGTTTTAAGAACCCCTAAAACACATCCAACCCACTCACTGAGCCTATTAACTCATGAATTATACACCAAATGCATAACCCCTAATCTAGGATATTACAGTTCCCGAACCTAAACCTAGATAACCATCCGCTACACATCACCCGTAACAACCATCACACCGTGGGGACTACTAAGTCGACCCTCGATCCGCTACACATCATCAAAGGCAGTCGCTGTAGACGACATGCTCATCGCCCTTATATATATTGTGGCATAGCCACCAGATAATTATTTGTGACATAAGTCACCACATTCGGATTTTTGTGACATGAGTCACCACATTCGATATTGTGGTATAAACCACCGATCACTTCCCTTTAAAATAATTTCCCATATGCCCCATGTCATACAAATCATGCAACATCATGCCTTATGCCTTATTTCACATTCTTATCAATATTCACATATGTGCCATATTCCAAATATTCCTATCATTTATTAACATAATGTTAAGGTTACGACTGAGTACTTTGTACCATTGCATGGTACCTTTGGCCACATTTCACATCATTATAAACACATATATTAAATTGATGCCGTAAATCTATTAAAAGTTAGTGTGGGTACACACTGGTTCACTTAACGCTTTCATCGAATCCCAAAACCCGATCTAATGCTTTAGATCCTTAGTTCCTACATTCGCCAACCTTAAGTACTTCAGTAGAAAGCCATTCGGCTAAATAATCAAATCCCGAAGGATTAACGTAACCGAAATCTTACCTTGCTGCCGATTTGATTACTAATCAAATCTCAAAATTCCGTGATACTTCTTCCTTGAAAGTAGCCAACACTAGTTCACTGGACTTGGTTAGTTTTGGCTTTTTGAATAAATACGAAATAGATCTGAAACACCAATTATGGCCTTGGCCGAATGTACATAGTCACTTACCTAATGAATCTTGAAACACCCCAAACCCGGACCACAAGCCCTGACCGGATTTGGCATGCTTCTAGGAAAAACCATTCGAATCTTAATTGAATCTTTGCTAGAATTTTTCATGTTTTTGAAAACAGTTGATTTGGGTTCAAGTTGAAAACATAGAATTTTGTTCAAAGATTTCATTGTGTTATAAGTTCGTGGTTATATTTCAAAACCATGAGTTACCAGTAAAAGTCGAATCTTTAAAGTTTGTTAATTAAATTGAAAATCATTTGTATTTTAGATGTCAAAACATTTTTCATTTATTATTAAGAAAATTTGCATACTTTAATTTGATAAGTATCGTGCCATAATAAAATAATTTAAGTGCATGCATGAACCAGTTTCTACTAATGGCCTTATTACATCAAAAATAAACCCAAAATAAAATTTAAAGTACGTAAATAAAATAAATTGTCCCATTAATAAAATTCGTGCTGAGCATGGTCACCACTAAGCTCTTGCCGACCCGGTCCATTACTGAGCGTCACCTGAAAAATATTCCCACAACGAGGTGAGTCAAACAGACTCAATGTGTACAACCGACACTAAGTCTCAATTAAATTCAGGCATGTCAAATCATATATAATAACATATATAATTAATGATGCAAACCCGAACCCAAACCTAGATAACCATCCGCTACACATCACCCGTACCAACCATCACACCGTGGGGACTACTAAGTCAACCCTCCATCCGCTACACACCATCGAAGGCAATTTGTTGCATTGACGTGCTCATCGCCCTTATAAAATTCGTGGCATAGCCACCAGATAAATATTCGTGACATAAGTCACCACATTCAGATATTGTGACATAAGTCACCACATTCGGATATTGTGACATAAGTCACCACATTCAGATATTGGGGTATAAAACCACCAATTCACTTCCCCTTTACATATCACCCATATGCCCTATGTCAAACATATCATGCAATATCATGCTTTATTTCACATTCTTATCACTATTGACATATGTGCCATAACGAATCTTAACATACTCATAGTAGGAGTGGGTAAACGTACCTGAGTACTTCGTACCATTGCATGGTACTCTTAGCCATATCATAACATATTCTTGTAACATATTAATTAAAACATAACCGTCAATTAATTAAAGCTTAGTGTGGGATACACACTTGATTTACTTAGCGCTTAATTGAAATCCCGAAAATCCTGATCTAACGCTTTAGATCTTAGTTCCTAAATTCGGCCATTGTTAGACATATTAGCAAAACTTATTCGGCCATATAACCAAATCCTGAAGGAAACGTAATGGGAATATTACCTTGCTTGCCGATTTGAGTACTTCTCAAATCCCGAAAACTTTGTGATACTTTTTTCTTGCAATCGGCCAACACTAGTTCACTAGACTTGGTTAGTTTTGATTTTTTGAATAAATATGAAATAGATCTCAAATCAGTCAATAAGCCTCGGCCGAATATCATGGGTACTTACCTTGCGATTTTAAATCCTGAAAGTGGTTACTTGCTTTGAAGTTGTCAAAATCCCTACTAACCATTGTTAGAATCGATTTCCATTCATAAATCTAGGAAAAATGGCCCTTGGCCGAAACTATGCTTGCTTACCTTGATCACTTCAATCCCGAAAGACCTCCTTTACGCTAGCTACAAGTAAAACATGAGATTATGGCTTAAAGAATATTCAGCCACCCTTAGAAATCAAATCCAACTCCTGATTTCGGCACACTAAAAGGAAAGAACCCAAAATCGATTACTACAAAGGGTACTTACCATCAACGCTTGCTTGAGAAGACTACAAGAAAATAGTCAACGGCACCACACTAGAAGATTTGGCCTCTTGAGAGTCATGAAAAGAAAGGCAAAGAAGAGTTAGGATTTGATGTAGTTTCGGCAATAGGGGAAAATGAAAGAGAGGTTTCGGCTTTGGTGTTTCTTTAAGGTTTTAAATAAAAGAAAGGAAAGTGATATATTCGGCTATCAAAAGAACAGTTATGGGGTTGAAAGAAAGAAAGAAAAAGAATAAGAAGAGGAAGGGGGAAGAATTTCGGCAATGGAGAAGGTGGAGGAGTTTCGGCCATAGCAAAATTAATGAGAAAAGGAGAGGAAAAAGAAAGAATTCTCTTCACTCCCAATTTTGACAAAAGATGAACACTCTCTCAACTAAAATTCGGACTTAACCCCTCTACATGACCGAAATTAATCACCACCAAGAGCCCCACATTCGGCCACTACATCTTCTCAAATCCTATCCCTTTTTCTACTCCTATTTTATCTCTTCAACACTCATTCAAAAAGTTTGAATGAGTCCAACCTATATCCTACTCCTCTAGCCGAAATTTAAAAAGAAAATAGGCCTCATCCTCATCACTTTGAAGTCCCAATGCCGTCCAACACTCCCTCTCTCTATCTTGACGCAAAAGCAAAAATAAAACTCCTTTATTTGCTTCCCTTGCAGCTCGAACCTAGGCCTTGCACCCATGCTTGTGGCGTCACTTACTAAGGCCCTAAGTGGCGCCTTGCAGGCACTTTACCAAGCCCAATTTCATGTCACAATTCCTCTACTATTTCTTTTAAGGCCTTATCAGTCTAGCTCCCTCTTTTAGATTTAAAATCTAATAATTTCTAAAGCATTTAACTATACACTAAGGTTCACAAAAATTCATAATGCACATCCACAACACACAAAAGCATGCTATTTCATATAATTAAGCAAATAATGCATAAGCCATAATCCAGGGTTTTACAGTTCTACCTCCTTAAAATAATTTCGTCCTCAAAATTACCTGGCAAAAATAGGTGAGGGTATTGCTGTCGCATCGCCTCTTTCGGCTCCCACGAAGCTTCTTTCGATCCATGATTTTGCCATAATACCTTGACTAGAGGAACTGATTTCCTTCGCAACACTTTCACATCTCGCTCTAAGATCTGAATTGGCTCCTCCTCGGAGGACAAGTCTGGCCGTAGCTCCACCTCTTCAACCGGTACCACATGAGATGGATCCGATGAATAACGACGTAGCATGGAAACATGGAATACGCCGTGCATCTGCTTCAATTTCGAAGGCAACTCCAACTAGTATGCTACTGGTCCAACTCGCTTCAATACTCGATAAGGTCCTATAAACCTTGGACTTAGCTTCCCTTTGCTACCAAATCTCATCACCTTCTTCCAAGGCGAAACTTTGAGAAACACTTGATCTCCCACAGCAAATTTGATCTATTTTCATTTGAGATCTGCATATGACTTTTGCCTATCAGATGCCTCCTTCAACCTTGCCCGAATTATCTTAACCTTCTCCTCGAATTCTGCCACAATTTTCGGACCCAAAATTTGACATTCCCCAAATTCCATCCAACACGTAGGAGTGCGACACCTCCGTCCATACAACGCTTCGTACGGTGCCATCCGTATACTTGCCTAGTAGCTGTTGTTGTAAGCAAATTCTGCTAAAGGCAAATATTCTTCCCAACTTCCTCTGAAGTCTATCACACAGCCTCTTAGCATATCCTCCAACACTTGTATTACTCGCTCAGATTGACCGCTTGACAAAGGATGGAAAGTCAGATCAAGTCCAACCTAGTGCCTAAAGCCCGATGTAGAGCTTTCCAAAATCGAAACCTCGGATCCCTATCCGAGATAATTGACATCGGCATTCCATGCAATCTTACAATTTCCGCCACATATAGCCTTGCTAACTTTTGTAGGGAGTAGTCAACCCGCACTGGAATAAAATACGCAGACTTTGTCAGCCGATCCACTATCACCCATACCGATTCCTTCTTAGTAGGCGTAAGGGGAAGCCCACTAATGAAGTCCATGGTAATTCTCTCCCACTTCCATCGCAGAATTTGTATTGGTCAAGCAACTCGATGGAACTTGATGTTCAACCTTAACTTGTCGACATGTCAAGCACTTCCCTACAAATTCGGTAACTTCCTCGCTAAGACCGTGCCACCAAAACTGCTCCTTAGATCTCTCAGACATTTTACTACCTCTCGGATGCATAGTATAAGGACTACTATGCGATTCCAAGAATCCTCCGCCTAAGTTCTTCATCCTTCATAAGATACGACCTTACCTTGAAGCATAATACTCCCTCACCATTAATGTCATAATCTTCCAACTCTCCATTTCAGACTTGCCGTAACTTAACCCTTAGATCCTCATCCATTAACTGACTTTCTTTCACCTCATTCAGCCATGTCGGCTTAACTTGCAACTCTGCTAACAGACTTCCATCATCATAAAGGCTCAAATGTGCGAACATGGCCCTCAGATCCGACACTACCTTCCGACTTAGGGCATCTGCCACCACATTCGCCTTGCCCGGGTGGTACTCTATGGAACAATCATAGTCTTTCAATAATTCCACCCACCTTCGCTGTCTCAGATTCAACTCATTCTGAGTCAGCAGATACTTCAAGCTTTTGTGGTCCGTGTAAATTACTGACTTTTCTCCATATAAGTAATGCCTCCACACTTTAAGAGCAAAGACCACTGCCGCCAATTCTAAGTCATGCGTCAGGTAGTTAACCTCATGTGGCCTTAGTTGTCGAGACGCATACTACTTTCCCATCTTGCATAAGGACACCTCCCAATCCTGTATGGGAAGCATCACAGTACACTACAAAATCCTTCCCTGCCTCAGGCTGAATCAAAACTGGAGCTTCGGTCAAGACCCTCTTAAGCTTCTCAAAGCATTCCTATTGCTTATCGGTCCATACGAAAAGCACTTCCTTTCTCAACAACTTTGTCAGAGGCACGGCTATTGATGAAAACCCTTCTACAAACCTTCGGTAATAGCCTGCTAATCCTAAGAAACTCTGAACTTTCGCCACAGACTTAGGGGGTTTCCAATCCAAAACTGCTTCAATCTTCCGAGGATCCACCCTTATTCTTTCAGCGGATACCACATGTCCTAGAAACGTAACCTCCTTAAGCCAAAATTCACACTTGCTAAATTTGGCGTAGAGCTTCTTCTCCCTCAACACTTGCAACACAAATCAGAGATGCTCGTCATGTTCTTCCTCGGACTTCGAATACACCAATACGTCGTCTATGAACGCAACAATGAACTGGTCCAGATAGGGTTGGAAAACCCGGTTCATCATGCCCATAAACGCGGCTGGGGCATTTGTCAATCCGAACGGCATTATCAAAAACTCATAATGCCTGTACCTTGTTCAGAAAGCCGTCTTATGGATATCAGCCTCCTTCACCTTAAGCTGATGATAACCAGACCTTAGATCTATCTTTGAGAACACTGCGGCCCCTTTAAGCTGATCAAACAAGTTGTCAATCCTCGGCAAAGGGTACTTGTTCTTGATGGTCAGCTTATTAAGCTGACGATAATCTATGCATATACGCATAGTTTCATCCTTCTTCTTCACGAATAAGACCGGTGCTCCCCATAGAGACACACTAGGTCGGATAAACCCACGATCAAGCAACTCTTGGATTTGAGCCTTGAGCTCAACCAACTCCTTTGGTGCCATTCTATAGGGGGCACTTGATACAGAAGCTGTACCCAGTAGTAAATCAATTCCAAACTCCACCTTCCTGTCCGAGGGTATTCCTAGTAATTCCTCCGAAAAGACATCCACGAACTCCCTTATGGTTCTAACTCCACTAACTCCCCTTCTTTTGCATCCAAAGCATTAATGAAGGCCAAAAATGCCTTGCACCCTTTCCGTACCATCTTATCCGCCTTCAAAGCAGAAACTACGTTAGACAAGTAGTTCTTTCTTTCTCCTATCCTAACTATCACCTCCTCCTCTGGGGTTCTTAACTCCATTCGTTTGGCTGCACAATCCAGTACAGCCCGATGCTCCACTAGCTAGTCCATACCAAGTATAAGATCATATTCCCCGAAGGGTAATTCCATAAAGTTGGCATGAAATACCGCTCCCTGAAGCTCCAACGGTACTCTCCGAAACATCTTATTCACTACTACAGTTTGACCTAGTGGGCTTACTACAGTCATCTCCCTACTAGATAGTTCAGAGGCTATTCCTAGAGTTTCAACTACTCTACATGCAACATAAGAATGGGTCAAGCCCACATCAATCAAAACAACATAAGGCTTGCCAAAAATAAGAAACGTACCGGTTATGACATCCGGTGCATCTTCATCCTCCCTCCGACGAATCACATAAACCAAACTTGGCTGCCTGGCCTCCGTGTTACCAACACCTCAGCCCGATGTTCCCCGTCCTCTACCAAGCACCGTTACCTCTACCATTCAGACCACGGCCGCTAAAGCTATTGTCCTCCTCTTCCAGCCTGATTAGAACCTTGACTTACTGGTCGTCCCCCTTCGGTTATCATAGGACAATCCTTAATCATGTGGTCCTTGGACCCACACTTGAAGTATCCTCCCGTCTTCTTCCAACACTCTCTTAAATGCTTCTTCCCACACTGATCACAAGTACAATACTGCCCTCTAGTAGCAGCTTGCTGACTTCGCAGCCCATCAACTCTAGGCCTCTTTTGCTCATTCTTAGAAGACCCTGACGATCCAAAACCTTTCTTCTACCTATTTTGATCGGTGTTCTGCCTTGCAGAATCATTGATACCCTCAGCTACCTTGGCCTTCTCCACCAACACAGTAAATTCCCGCTCTTGTTGTGGAGCTATCAACAGTCTCAAGTCATCCCTCAACCCGTCCTCAAATCGGACACACCGCTCATGCTTAGTTGACACTATACCTTGAACATAATGGCTCAGCCTTAGCAATTCAGCTTCGTACTCCACCACGGACTTGTTCCCCTAAACCAGCCCCAGAAATGCCTTCCTCTGTGCATCGATGTAATGAGTACCAACATACTTCTTCTGGTATGCCACCTTAGCATAATCCCAAGTGAGTTCCTCAGCTGTAGCACCATCCCGAACCGTGAGCCACCATTGATATGACTTATCGTGGAGAAGTGACGCCATTCCTTTCAGTTTTTCCTCGGCAGTTAAATCAAGCTCATCCATAATCCGTTCAGTCGCCTCCAACCAATACTCAGCGGTACTGGGTGCCACACCAGATACACCACGAAACACCTCAGCTCCGTTGGCTTGGAGTCGCTCAGGTACCGACTTTCGAGTTCCCATGCCCCCACCTACTCTAGCCACCCTTTCCAAGACCCGCAGCATCACTTGTGACACTGCGTCATCCCCCGTCTGATCTTGATATTCCACATTAGCGGTGGTGGTGGTGGTGGCATTTCATTTTCAGATCCTTGACCTGATCTAACGGGTTGTGACACGGTCATTTGGCCTCTACCACGGCCACGTCCCCTTGAATTCATACTTCTAATTTGCGTTTATCTGATTAAAGAATTTTATGAATTAGTTTTGTTCCACTAATTTATCACGAACAGTTTTATGTTTAATAGTTCTAGGAAGTAGTTCTTTCGATTTCATACACATACAGTCTCATTTCATTCATCCAATCACATTTATGAACTTGCGTTCATTACAGAGAAATGTTGTAGTTGTCATTGTTTGTTGTTTTCCACTACCTAGGGGTATTTTCGTAATTTTATCCTATAGGGGTATTTTGGTAATTTTCCAAATTAGGATATTTGAAAATGTTGCAAAATAGAGATTGTTGATATTTTTACAAAATTAAAATACATGCTGGGAAAATTTCAAGGGTGAAATGGTAATTTTACACACTAGGGGTATTTTTGTAATTTTACAAGCTAGGGTCATTTCGGTAATTTTTTTTTTTTTTTTGCAAAATATGGTTCCTGGTGACTTTTCAAAACAAGGGTATTTTTGAAGGTTTCTAATTTGAGGGTACTTCGGTATTTTTCCTCATTTAGGGTATTTTGGTCATTTGTACAAGTTAGGGGTAATTTCGTAAATTTTCCAAATCAGAGTATGTTAATATTTTGTAAAAATAGGGTTTTTGGATATTTGTAAGGTAAAAGAATCTTGATAAAAAACGTGGGTAGTAGGGAAATTTTATGAACCAAGGGCATGTTAGTAATTTTTTTTCCAACCAGAGTTATTCGAATAACTTTGTAAATCAAGAATATTTTGGGGAAAATTTACAAAATAGTTTTCCTACACATCAAAAGGGATAATTTGGTGGTTTTTAAAACTAGGGTTTTTATAAAAATATGGCTAGTCCCTTTCAAATTTTAGTTATTGGATTTAGCCTGTGGCTGAGTCCTCTTGGTTATGGTGAACCATTACTACGCACCAGATAGGATTCGAGTGGAGAGGAGGTGAGTCACTAGGACTGCTTAAATACCAAGTTCCCACCGAAACCAATCCTAGACATGCGCACGATGGTTGCCACACCCTAACTCGACGACTTAGACCCAGGTTTGTTTGATTAGGCATTAAAGTTTTATGTAATTCTCATGTTGGCGTAAACTAGTCCTAGGGTTTAATTCCTAGCCCACTAATCTATGTCCCTATATATTCTACATACAATTCACAGAACAGTTAGGAGTACTTACCTGGTGGACTTCGGGTCGGAGACTCAGGTGCCATGCTAGAACACCTACTCAATTTCTTATAAAACCCCAATTTCAAAAGAAAGAAACGTTTTGGGCCCAAAAAGCCCTCAAGGCCAAGTTTTGAACCGGGCTCTGATACCAAAATGAAACAACCTAAACTTGGCCCACAAGCCCTGACCGGATCTGGCATGCTTCTAGGAAAAACCATTCGAATCTTAATTGAATCTTTGCTAGAATTTTTCGTGTTTTTGAAAACAGTTGATTTGGGTTCAAGTTGAAAACATAGAATTTTGTTCAAAGATTTCGTTGTGTTATAAGTTCGTGGTTATATTTCAAAACCATGAGTTATCGGTAAAAGCCGAGTCTTTAAAGTTTGTTAATTAAATTGAAAATCATTTGTATTTTAGATGTCAAAACATTTTTTCATTTATTATTAAGAAAATTTGCTTACTTTAATTTGATAAGTATCGCGCCATAATAAAATAATTTAAGTGCATGCATGAACCAGTTTCTACTAGTGGCCTTATTACATCAAAAATAAACCCAAAATAAAATTTAAAGTACTTAAATAAAATAAGTTGTCCCATTAATAAAATTCGTGCTGAGCATGGTCACCACTAAGCTCCTGCCGACACGATCCATTACTGAGCGTCACCTGAAAAATATTCCCACAACAGGGTGAGTCAAACAGACTCAATGTGTACAACCGACACTAAGTCTCAATTAAATTCAGGCATGTCAAATCATACTAATAACATATATAATTAATGATGCAAACCGAACCCAAACCTAGATAACCATCCGCTACACATCGCCCGTTCCAACCATCACACCGTGGGGACTACTAAGTCAACCCTCCATCCGCTACACACCATCGAAGGCGTCATTGCAATGACGTGCTCATCGCTCTTATAAAATTTGTGGCATAGCCACTAGATAAATATTCGTGACATAAGCCACCACATTCAGATATTGTGACATAAGTCACCACATTCGGATATTGTGACATAAGTCACCACATTCAGATATTGGGGTATAAAACCACCAATTCACTTCCCCTTTACATATCACCCATATGCCCCATGTCAAACATATCATGCAATATCATGATTTATTTCACATTCTTATCACTATTGACATATGTGCTATAACAAATCTTATCATACTCATAGTAGGAGTGGGTAAACGTACCTGAGTACTTTATACCATTGCATGGTACACTTAGCCATATCATAACATATTCTTGTAACATATTAATTAAAACATAACCATCAATTAATTAATCCCGAAAATCCCGATCTAACGCTTTAGATCTTAGTTCCTAAATTCGGCCATTGTTAGACATATTAGCAAAACTTATTCGGCCATATAACCAAATACCGAAGGAAACGTAAACGAAATCTTACCTTGCTTGCCGATTTGAGTACTTCTCAAATCCCGAAAACTTTGTGATACTTCTTTCTTGCAATCGGCCAACACTAGTTCACTAGACTTGGTTAGTTTTGGTTTTTAAATAAATATGAAATAGATCTTAAATCACTCAATAAGCCTTGGCCGAATATCATGGGTACTTACCTTGCGATTTTAAATCCCGAAAGTGGTTACTTGCTTTGAAATTGTCAAAATCCCTACTAACCATTGTTAGAATTGGTTTCCATTCATAAATCTAGGAAAAATGGCCCTTGGCTGAAACTATGCTTGCTTACCTTGATCACTTCAATCCCGAAAGACCTCCTTTACGCTAGCTACAAGTAAAACATGAGATTATGGCTTAAAGAATATTCGGCAACCCTTAGAAATCAAAGCCAACTCTTGATTTCGGCACACTAAAAGGAAAGAACCCAAAACCGATTGCTACAAAGGGTACTTACCATCAACGCTTGCTTGAGAAGACTACAAGAAAGTAGTCAACGGCACCACACTAGAAGATTCGGCCTCTTGAGAGTCATGAAAAGAAAGGCAAAGAAGAGTTGGGGTTTGAAGTAGTTTTGACAATAGGGGAAAATGAAAGAGAGGTTTCGGCTTTGGTGTTTCTTTAAGGTTTTAAATAAAAGAAAGGAAGGTGATATATTCGGCTATCAAAAGAACGGTTATGGGGTTGAAAGAAAGAAAGAAAAAGAATAAGAAGAGGAAGGGGGAAGAATTTTGGTAATGGAGAGGGTGAAGGAGTTTCGGCTTAGCAAAATTAATGAGAAAAGGAGAGGAAAAAGAAAGAATTCTCTTCACTCCCAATTTCGGCAAAAGTTGAACACTCTCTCAACTAAATTTGGCACTTAACTCCTCTACATGACCGAAATTAATCACCACCAAGAGCCTCACATTCGGCCACTACATCTTCTCAAATCCTATCCCTTTTTCTACTCCTATTTTCTCTCATCAACACTCATTCAAAAAGTTTGAATGAGTCCAACCTATATCCTACTCCTCTAGCCGAAATTTAAAAAGAAAACAAGCCTCATCCTCATCACTTTGAAGTTCCAACGCCGTCCAACACTCCCCCTCTCTATCTTGACGCAAAAGCAAAAATAAAACTCCTTTATTTGCTTCCCTTGCAACTCGAACCTAGGCCTTGCACCCATGCTTGTGGCGTCATTTACTAAGGCCCTAAGTGGCACCTTGCAGCCACTTTACCAAGCCCAATTTCATGTCACAATTCCTCTACTACTTCTTTTAAGGCCTTATCAGTCTAGCTCCCTCTTTTAGATTTAAAATCTAATAATTTCTAAAGCATTTAACTATACACTAAGGTTCACAAAAATTCATAATGCACATCCACAACACACATAAGCATGTTATTTCATATAATTAAGCAAATAACGCATAAGCCATAATCCAGGGTATTACAAATCTTAAATCCCAAAAATATATCCTTGGTTGTGGTATTTGTCGAAATCCCTATGGACACATGTTAGATCAATTCCTAACCTTTAATCACAACAAATGGCCCTTGGCCAAATACCACATATTACTTACCTTGATCACACCAATCCCGAAGATTACCTCCTTGAAATCGGCTAAAATAGAAATCCCAAAACTTCCTTCATAGTTTCGGCCATGAACATTAATGGGGTTAGATTTCATCTTTCAGCTAAAGAAAAGAAAGAAAGGAATCAATAGTTGATCCTTACCCTTATGATAGAAGTCGACTGCTCCTTGTTGAACCCACAGAGATTCGGCTATGTAGACTTAGATAGAGATCAACGTGTTTTGGCTTTTGGGGTTTAATGGACAATCGGCTAGGGGTTATTGTTTTATTCGACTTGAGTGAATTTGTAAAAGAAGAAGGAGAAGATGGATGATGGAGATTCGGCTAGAACACAAGGTATTTTGGCTTGACAAAATAAAAGAGAAGAAGAGAAAAATTGATAAAGAATTCGACAGAGGCACAATTGAAAAGAAAAGAATGAATATGGCCTCACTTCTACCCTTTGGCCGAAAATACCACCCAAGAGAGTCCCTTGGCCCGCCAACTCTCCCTCTCTCCATTCAATCCCTCTTTTCACTCTACCTTAGTCGAATCTTTAACTCTTTCCAACCCAATCTATACCTCTTTCCTCCAGAGTCCATATGCCGTCCACTGCTGCTCATCCTTGTAGCAAAATAAAAACTCCCTTTTTGCTTCCCTTGTGATTCGAACCTAGGCCCTTCCCCCTTTGCTTGTGGTGTCACTTACTAAGGCCCTAAGTGGCGCCTCCAAGCCACTTAAACAAGCCCATTTTATTGGCATATTTCCCCTCCAAATTTTCATAAGGCCTCTTAGGCTTAGGTCCCTCTTTTAAACTTAAAATTAAATAATTTCTAAGGCATTCTCCTACATTCTACTGTTCTCGAAATTCATAAAGCACATTCATAATATACAAAGGCATACAAGCACATGCAATTGAGCAAAAATGCACAAGCCCTAATTCACAGATATTACAGTTCTACCCCCTTAAAATAATTTCGACCTCAAAATTACCTGGCTAGAATAGGTGGGGTATTATTGTCGATTGCTTCTTAGGCTCCCAAGAAGCTTCCTTTAATCCATGGTTACGCCATAACACTTTGACCAGAGGGACCGACTTCCTCTGAAGCACCTTCATATCTCGCTCTAGAATCTGAATCGGCTCTTCCTCATAAGACAAATCTGGCCTTAATTCCACCTCCTCAACTGGTACTATATGAGATGGATCCGATCGATAACGACGTAGCATAGAGACATGGAATACGTCGTGCATCTGCTGCAACTCCGAAGGCAACTCCAACTAGTATGCCACCGGTCCAATTCGCTTCAACACCCGATAAAGTCCTATAAACCTTGGGCTTAGCTTCCCTTTTCGACCAAATCTCATCACCTTTTTCCAAGGCGACACTCTAAGAAACACTTGATCTCCCACATCAAATTCTATTTCCTTCCGTTTGAGATCTGCATACGACTTCTGCCTGTCAGACGCCTCCTTCAACCGTGCCCAAATTATCTTAACCTTCTCCTCGGATTCTGCCACAATTTTCAGACCCAAAATCTGACGTTCTCCCAATTCCATCCAACATGTAGGGGTGCGACACTTCCATCCATACAGTGCTTCTTATGGTGCCATCCGATACTTGCCTGATAACTTTTGTTGTATGCAAACTCAGCTAAAGGAAAATATTCTTCCCAACTTCCTCTGAAGTCTATCACACATCCCCTTAGCATATCCTCTAACACTTGGATTTCTCGTTCAGATTGACCGTTCGATTGTGGATGAAAAGCCGTACTAAAGTCCAATCTGGTGCCTAAATCCTGATGTAGTGCTTTCCAAAACCGAGACGTAAACCTTGGATCCCTATTCGAGATAATCGACATCGGCACTCTGTGCAGCCTCACAATCTCCGCCATATACAACTTTGCTAGCTTCTGGAGAGAATAGTCAACCCGCACTGGAATGAAATGCGCGGACTTTGTCAATCAATCCACTATCACCCATACCGAGTCCTTCTTAGTAGGCGTAAGGGGAAGCCTACTAACGAAGTCCATGGTAATTCTCTCCCACTTCCACTGTGGAATCTTAACCATCAAGCAACCTCGACGGAACTTGGTGTTCAAACCTTAACTTGTCGACACGCTAAGCACTTGCCTACAAATTCGGTAACTTCTCGCTTAAGACCAGGCCACCAAAATTGTTCCCTTAAGTCTTTGTACAGCTTACTACCTCCAGGATACATAGCATAGGGACTACCATGCGATTCCTGAAGAATCATCTGCCTTAACTCCTCATTCTTTTGCATACAAACCTTACCCTTAAAACACAATACTCCATCGTCATTAACACCATAATCCTTCAACTCCCCACTCTGTACTTGTCGTAGCTTAACACTTAGATCATCATCCGCCAACTAACTCTTTTTCACCTCATTCAACCACGTCGGCTTAACTTGCAACTCTGCCAATAGACTTCCATCGTCATACAAGCTCAGATACGCAAACATCGCCCTTAGATTTGACACTACTTTCCGACTTAGAGCATCTGCCACTACATTCGCCTTGCCCGGGTGATACTCTATGGAACAATCGTAGTCCTTCAACAATTCCACCCACCTTCGCTGTCTCAGGTTCAACTCCTTCTGAGTAAGTAGATATTTGAGGCTTTTGTGGTCTGTGTAGATTATGGACTTCTCTCCATATAAGTAATGCATCTACACCTTAAAAGCAAAGACCACTGCCGCCAATTCCAAGGCATGCGTCGGGTAGTTAACCTCGTGTGGCCTTAGTTGTCGAGACACATAAGCAACTACCTTCCCGTCTTGCATAAGGACACCTCCCAATCTTGTATGGGAAGCATCACAATACACTACAAAATCCTTCCCTGCCTCAGGCTGAATCAACACTGGAGCTTCAGTCAAGACTCTCTTAAGCTTCTTAAAGCTCTTTTGTTGCTTATCAGTCCATATGAAAGGTACCTCCTTCCTTAGTAACTTTGTCAAAGGTGTGGCTATTGACGAGAATCCTTCTACAAACCTTCTGTAGTAGCCTGCCATTCCCAAGAAACTACGAACCTCAGCCACCGACCTAGGTGGTTTCCAATCTAGCACTGCCTCAATCTTCCGAGGATCCACCCTTATTCCTTCAGCAGATACCACATGTTCTAAAAACGTAACCTCTTTCAGCCAAAATTTGCATTTGCTGAACTTGGCATATAGCTTTTTCTCCCTTAACACTTACAACACAACTCGGAGGTGATCATCATGTTCTTCCTCCGACTTCGAATACACCAAAATATTGTCTATGAACACAACAACGAACCGATCTAGATAGGGTTGGAAAACTCGATTCATCATGTCCATGAATGCAGCTAGGCGTTTGTCAATCCGAACAGCATTACTACAAACTCAAAATGCCCATATCTTGTCCGAAAAGCTGTCTTATGGATATTTGCCTCCTTCACCTTAAGCTGATGATATCCAGACCTTAGATCTATCTTTGAGAATACTGCCGCCCCCTTAAGCTAATCGAACAAGTCATTTATCCTTAGCAAAGGGTACTTGTTCTTGATGGTCAGCTTATTCAACTGACGATAATCTATGCACACGTATAGTTTCGTCCTTCTTCTTCACAAACAAGATTGGTGCTCCCCATGGAGACACACTGGGTCAGATAAACCCACGGTCAAGCAATTCTTAGACCTGAGCCTTGAGCTCAACCAACTCCTTTGGTGCCATTCTGTACGGGGCAATTGACATAGGAGCTGTTCCTGGCAGTAAGTCAATTTCGAACTCCATCTCCCGTCCGGGGTATTCTTGGCAATTCCTTCGGAAAGACATCCACAAATTCTCTTACCGTTCTAACCCCACTAACTCCCTCTTCTTTCACATCCACAGCACTAACGAAAGCCAAAAATGCCTTGCACCCCTTCCGAACCATCCTATCAGCCTTTAAGGCTGAAACTACGTTAGACAAGTAGTTTCTTCTTTCTCCTATCATAATTACCGCCTTATCCACCGATGACCTTAACTCCATTCACTTAGCCGCATAATCTAATACAGCCCGATGTTCCACTAGCCAGTCCATACCAAGTATGAGATCAAATTCTCCGAAGGGTAATTCCATTAAGTCAGCAGGAAATATCGCTCCCTGAAGCTACAAAGGTACACTCTGAAACATCTTATTCACCACTACAGTTTGACCTAATGGGTTTACTATAGTCATCTCCCTACTAGAAAGTTCAGAGGCTATTCCTAGAGTTTCAACTACTTTACATGCAACATAAGAGTGGGTAGAGCCAACATCAATCAAAGCAAAGTAAGGCTTGCCAAATATAAGGAACATACCGGTTGTGACGTCTGGCGTCTCCGTCCTCCCTCCGACGTACCACATAAACCAAACCCGACTGCCTTGCCTCTGTATTATTAACACCTCTGCCCGGGGTTCCACGTCCCCTTCCAGCACCGTTACCTCTACCAGCCGAACCACGGCCTCGCAGTGGTTGCTGTCCTCCTCTTTCAGCCTGGTTAGGACCTTGGCTTACCAGTCGACCCCTTCGTTCTCATAGGACAATCCTTAATCATGTGGTCCTTGGACCCACACTTAAAGTATCCTCCCATCTTTTTCCAACACTCCCCCAAGTGCATCTTTCCACACTGGGCACAAGTATGATACTGCCCTCCAGTAGCAGCCTGCTGACCTCGCGGTCCATCAACTCTAGGCCTCTTTTGCTCATTACTTGAAGGCCCTGATGATTCAAAGCCTCTCTTTTGCCTACTCTAGTCTGTATTCTGTCTCACCGAGTCCTTAATCCTTTCAGCTACCTTAGCTTTCTCCACCAATACTGCAAACTCTCGCTCCTGCTATGGAGCTATCAACAATCTTAGATCATTCCTCAGTCCGTCCTCAAACTGGACACACCGCTCATGCTCCGTCGACACAATACCTCGAGCACAACGGCTCAGCCTTAAGAATTCTGCCTCGTATTTTGCTACAGACTTATTTCCTTGAACAAGCCTCAGAAACGCCTTCCTCTGTGCATCAACATAGCTAGTTCCAATGTACTTCTTCTGATATGCTGCCTTGAAATCTTCCCAAGTAAGATCATCTGCGGCAGCACCTTCCCGAACTGTAAGCCACCATTGGTATGACTCATCACGAAGTAGCAACACTATCCCTTTCAATTTCTCCTCGGCAGTTAGGTCCAAGTCATCCATAATCTGCTCCATCGCTTCCAACCAATACTCAGCCGTATTGGGTGCCACACCGGATACTCCACGAAAAAACTCAGCTCCATTAGCTTGAAGTCGCTCAGGTACCGACTTCTGAGCTCCCATGCCTCTGCTTGCTCCACCACCCTTTCCAAAACTCGTAGTATCACCTGTGATACTGCATCATCCCCCATCTAATCCTGATATTCCACATCAGCAACTTGTGGTGGTGGCATCTCATTTTGGACCCTTGTCCGAACCTAACGGGCTCCGACACGGTCATTCGACCTCTACCATGGCCTTGCACGTTATGCGACCACGTCCCTTAGAGTTCATGCTTCCGAATCGCGTTTATCTGATTAAAAAATTTTATAAATTAGTTTTGTTCCACTAATTTATCACGAACAGTCTTATGTTCAACAGTTCTAGGGAGTAGTTCTTTCGATTTCATACACAAACAGTCTCCATTCATTCTCAATTCATTCATTCAATCACACTCATGAACTTACGTTCATTACAGAAAAATATTGTAGTTGTCATTGTTTGTTGTTTTCCACTACCCAGGGGTATTTCTGTAATTTTATCCTATAGAGGTATTTTTGTAATTTTCCAAATTAGGGTATTTGAAAATGTTGCAAAATAGAGACTTTTGGCATCTTTACAAAATTGAAATACTTGATAAGAAAATTTCAAGGGTAAAATGGTAATTTTATAAGCTGAGGGTATTTTCGTAATTTTTCAAACCAGGGGCATTTCGGTAAAAATTTTTTCGTAAAATATGGTTCCTGGTGACTTTTCAAAACAAGGGTATTTTTAGAAATTTTAATTTGAGGGCACTTCGGTAACTTTCCACACTGAGGGTATTTTGGTCATTTATACAGATTAGGGGTAATTTGGTCAATTGCAAACCAGAGGTATCCTGGTCTTCTTTAAATCAAGGGCACTTAGAGTTTTAAAATCATGGTTTAACTTTGAAATTTCACAAAACAGGGTGACGATCCCTTTTGGGTTTTAATTATTGGGTTTAGCCTGTGGTTGAGTCCTCTTGGTTAGGGTGAACCGTCACTACGCACCAGGTAGGATTCGAGCGGTGAGGAGTTGAGTCACCAGGACTGCTTAAATACCAAGCTCTCACTGAATCCAATCCTAGACACGCGCACAACGGTTGCCACACCTTTAACTCAGCGACTTAGACATAGGTTTGTCTGGTTAGACTTTAAGTTTTATGTAACTTGGTGTTGAAGTAGACTAATCCTAGGGTTTAATATCTCCTAATCTACTAATTTACGTCCCTATGATTTCCCCTATACAAGTCACAGAGGAGTTAGGGGTACTTACCTGGTGGACTTCGGGCCGGAGACACAGGTGCCATGCCAGAAAACCTACTTATTTTTTAGAAAAATCCAATTTCAAAAGAAAGAAAATGTTTTGGGCCCAAAAAGCCCTCAAGGCCGAGTTTTGAATCGGGCTCTGATACCAAACTGAAACACCCTAAACCCGGCCCACAAGCCCTGACCGGATCTGGCATGCTTCTAGGGAAAAATCTTTGAAACTTATTTGAAGTTTTGCCAAAAATTTTGTGTGTTTTTGAAGAACAGTTGATTTGTATTGATTAGGTGTCAAAACATTTAACATTTATTTTTAATATAAGTTACTTAAACTTTAAAGTGATAAAGATCATACCATACTAAAATAATTTAAATGCATGCATAAACAGTTTAATACTTATGGCCTTATTACATCAAAACAAAACCCGAAAAAATTCAAAATACTTAAGTATGGAAAATTCAAAATAAAACAACTTCTGAGCTAAGCATGGCCACCAATGAGCTCCTGTCGACCCGATCCATTCTTGTGTGTCACCTAAAAAATAATCCCACAACGGGTGAGTCAAGCAGACTCGGTGTGTAACAACCAACACAAGTCTCAATCAATTTAGGCATGTCAAATCATACATAATAAGCATATATAATCAATGATGCAAACCCGAGCCCAAACCTAGATAACCATCCGCTACACATCACCCGTACCAACCATCACACCGTGGGGACTACTAAGTCGACCCTCCATCCGCTACACATCATCGAAGGCTGTCGCTGCAGTAAAAAAACCATTCGGCTAAATAATCAAATCCCAAAAGATTAACGTAACCGAAATCTTACCTTGCTGCCGATTTAATTACTAATCAAATCCCAAAATTCCGTGATACTTCTTCCTTGAAATCGGCCAACACTAGTTCACTGGACTTGGTTAGTTTCAGCTTTTTGAATAAATACAAAATAGATCTGAAACACCAATTATGGCATTGGCCGAATGTACATAGTCACTTACCTTATGAATCTTAAATCCCGAAAATATATCCTTGGTTGTGGTATTTGTCGAAATCCCTATAGACACATGTTAGATCAATTCCTAACCTTTAATCACAACAAATGGCCCTTGGCCAAATACCACATATTACTTACCTTGATCACACCAATCCCGACGATTGCCTCCTTGAAATTGGCTATAATAGAGATCCCAAAACTTCCTTCATAGTTTCGGCCATGAACATTAATGGGGTTAGATTTCATCTTTCGGCTAAGGAAAAGAAAGAAAGGAATCAATAGTTGATCCTTACCCTTATGACAGAAGTCGACTGCTCCTTGTTGAACCCACAAAGATTCATCTATGTAGACTTAGATAGAGATCAACAGGTTTTCAACTTTTGGGGTTTAATGGACAATCGGCTAGGGGTTATTGTTTTATTCGGCTTGAGTGAATTTGCAAAAGAAGAAGGAGAAGATGGATTATGGAGATTCGGCTAGAACACAAGGTATTTCGGCTTGACAAAATAAAAGAGAAGAAGAGAAAATTTGCTAAAGAATTCGGCAGAGGCACAATTGAAAAGAAAAGAATGAATATGGCCTCACTTCTACCCTTTGGCCGAAAATACCACCCAAGAGAGTCCCTTGGCCGGTCAACTCTCCCTCTCTCCATTCAATCCCCCTTTTCACTCTACCTTAGCTGAATCTTTAACTCTTTCGAACCCAATCTATGCCTCCTTCCTCCAGAGTCCATATGCCGTCCACTGCTGCTCATCCTTGTAGCAAAATAAAAACTCCCTTTTTGCTTCCCTTGTGATTCGAACTTATTTCCTTCCCCCTTTGCTTGTGGCGTCACTTACTAAGGCCCTAAGTGGCACCTCCAAGCCACTTAAACAAGCCCATTTTAGTGGCATATTTCCCTACAAATTTTCTTAAGGCCTCTTAGGCTTAGCTCCTCTTTTAAACTTAAAATTAAATAATTTCTAAGGCATTCTCCTACATTCTATTGTTCCCGAAATTCATAAAGCACATTCATAATATACACAGGCATACAAGCACATGCAATTGAGCAAAAATGCACAAGCCCTAATTCCCGGATATTATAAATTCTGACAATAATTTTGTAATTATTAATATTTATTTTATACGAGTTAGATATAGTTTCTAGTAAATTTTGGTCTGATAATTATTTGCTAATTGGACAAATAGTTACGTACAAGAGGTTAGTCCCAAAAGTCAAGTCATTTTGAGAAATGAGATATTGGGACCTCGTTTCTATAAACTGAGCAAAAAATATTTTTATTAAATATTTACGAATTTACTATACATGTATATTGAGAGAAAGTTGAAAGGGATCTTTTCTTTTTATATATAGAATTGAGAGTGATGTAACAGGTCATTTTCAGTGTAGTTGAAAATAGTGGTTTCAGGATCACAATTCTAACAATGATTCCGTAATTATTATTTATTTTATACGAGTTAGACATAGTTTCTAGTAATCTTTTATTTGATAATTTTTTCTAATTGAACAAATAGTTAAGTACAAGAGGTTCATCCCGAAAGTCAAGTCGTTTCGGGAAATGAGATATTTGGACCTCGTTTATGTAAACTGAGCAAAAAAATATTGTTATTAAATATTTACGTATTTACTATACAAGTATATTGAGAGAGAATTGAAAGATAATTTTTTATAATGAATTGAAAGTGATGTAATAAGTCGTTTTCAGTGGAATTGAAAACAATGGTTTGAGAACCACAATTCTAACCATTATCTCGTAATCATTATTATTTATTCTATATGAGTTAAATATAGTTTCTAGTAAAATTTTATTTGATAATTTTTTGCTAATTGAACAAATAGTTAAGTACAAATGGTTCATCCCAAAAGTCAAATGGTTTCGAGAAATGAGATATCGGGACCTTGTTTCTGTAAACTAAGAAAAAAATATTTTTATTAAATATTTATGGATTTACTATACCAGTATATTGAGAGAGAATTGAAAGAGATTTTTAATTTATAAAGAATTGAGAGTGATATAATAGGTTGTTTTCAGTGGAGGTGAAAATAATGATTTCATGACCACAATTCTAACAATTATTCCTAATTATTATTATTATTTATTTTGTACAAGTTAAATATAGTTTCTAGTAATCTTTTATTTGATAATTTTTTCCTAGTTGAACAAATAGTTAAGTACAAGAGGTTCGTCCTGAAAGTCAACTGGTTTCGGGAAATGAAATATCGGGACCTCGTTTCTGTAAACTGAGCAAAAAACTATTTCTATTAAACATTTACGGATTTACTATACAGGTATATTGAGAGAAAATTGAAAGATATTTTTTTTATAAAGAATTGAGAGTGATGTAATAGGTCATTTTCAGTGGAGTTGAAACAATGGTTTGAGGACCACAATTCTAACAATTATTCCGTGATTATTATTATTTATTCTATACGAGTTAAATATAGTTTCTAGTAAACTTTTATTTGATAATTTTTTTTTCTAATTGAACAATTAGTTAAGTACAAAAGGTTCATCCCGAAAGTCAAGTGGTTCCGAGAAATGAGATATCGGGACCTTGTTTCTGTAAACTAAGCAAAAAAAGTATTTTAATTAAATATTTATGGATTTACTATACCGGTATATTGAGAGAGAATTGAAAGAGATTTTCTTTTGATAAAGAATTGAGAGTGATGTAACAAGTCATTTTCAGTGAAGTTGAAAACATTGATTTCAGGACCACAATTCTAACAATTATTCCTAATTATTATTATTTATTTTATGCAAGTTAAATATAGTTTCTAGTAATCTTTTATTTGATAATTTTTTTTGCTAATTGAACAAATAGTTAAGTACAAGAGGTTCGTCCCGAAAGTCAAGTCATTTCAGAAAATGAGATATCGGGACCTCATTTGTATAAACTGGGCAAAAAATAGTTTTGTTAAATATTTACGAACTTACTATACAAGTATATTGAGAGAGAATTGAAAGTGATTGTTTTTTTTTTTTTTTGAGAAAGAATTGAAGTGATCTAATAGGTCATTTCAGTGGAGTTGAAAGCAGTGGTTTTAGGACCACAATTCTAACAATGATTCTGTAATTTTTATTATTTATTTTATACGTGTTAGATATAGTTTCTAGTAAATTTTGATATGATTTCTTTTTTTTTTTTTTTTTTTGCTAATTGAACAAATAGTTAAGTACAAGAGGTTCGTCCTAAAAGTCAAGTTGTTTCAAGAAATAAGATATCGGGACCTTGTTTCTGTAAACTGAGCAAAAATTATTTTTATTAAATATTTATGGATTTACTATACACCATATTGAGAGAGAATTGAAAGATTTTTTTTTTTTTATAAAGAAGTGAGAGTGATCTAACAGGTCATTTCAGTGGAGTTGAAAACATTGGTTTCAGGACCACAGTTCTAACAATGATTTCGTAATTATTATTTATTTTATACGAGTTATATATAGTTGTTAGTAAATTTTGATTTGATAACTTTTTTTCTAATTGAACAGATAGTTGAGTACAAGAGGTTCCTCTTGTAACGCCCCGAATTTTAGGCTAGAAGTTTTGGGTTTTTGGGTTAGGGTCAGTGAGTTGGTGGTGCTATTGAGTTTAGTGGCACATTTAATTAGAATGGGCCTGCTGGTTTGGTGGTTGAGTGAGTGTTAGTGAACCTTTGGGTTCTGGGTTCGAGTCATTGTGTGCGCATTTTGGGAGCCTTTTTATTTTGTTTTTATTATTTTTAGTTAATGATAATAATTATTTATAATTATTTTATTATATATTTTTAATTTGTCTTTGGGACGTTTTTTTTTCTTTTGCTAGTTGTTCTATTTTCTTTTTATATTTGGCTTGGTTTTCTCTGTTCTTTACTTTCTTCTTTCTGTCGCTTAGGGAAACGGTTTCTGCTGTGTAGATATCAGAGAGTTTGCTCCTCCGTCGTCAAATCAGATGTGGGTTTCATATCTCTTTCTGTTTTAATTATAAATTCTTCTTCATCTTTACTAAATTCGTAAACCTACTAAACTCGATGTTGTATCATCGTATTATGCTTAAAAATTGTGTTTTGGTATATTTTCAAATTATCAAGGGCTGGAGAGTGCTTTGTGGCTAAAAGCACGCTTTCGGGGCTATTTTTAGCGTGGTTTCGTGACCACACGGGTGGCCACACTGGCGTCTGTCAATACTATCGTGTGCTTTTGGGAATTAGGGTTTTCGGCAAGATTTGATGCCATACGGTAGTGTGGTCGATTTAAGGATTTTTTTTATTTTCACACGGCCGTGTCCCCTGGGCACACAGGCATGTGTGTTTGGGAATTAGGGTTTGAGTGATTTGGTGCCACACAGTCGTGTGGCTAATTTGGGGATTTAGGGATCCCACACGGGCATGTGTTTTGGACACACGACTATGTTTGGTGGGTACACGGGCGTATGAGATCCTCACATGGCCGTGTCTACCCTGAACTCTAATTTAGTGCAAATGGACAGAGAATTACACGGCCTATTCCCATGGCCATGTCTCGGGTCTACATGGGCATGTGCCTCAGTCACACGGCCATGTACCTCTCTTCACATAGGCGTGTGTGCCTCAATTACACGGCTGTGTGCCCCTTTTCATTCAAGCATTTGACCTCCCACACGGCCTAGGCTTATTCAACATGGCCAGATCACACTAGCGTGTGGTCTAAAGGCACTTGTTTTGGTTCTGCGTGTGTTTCTGATCTGAAAACGTGTTTGTGTGCTTCAACCCTTGTCTAAGCTTTAGCAGGGGTCGATAAGTCTTCGATTTGGGTGGTTACATGTTATCTGTAATTGTTGTGTGAGTTACTTGATTCTAAATCTAGATTGTTCTGCGGGTGTGCTTTCTGTCTCTATCTGATTGTCTGTTGGTGTGTCCATTATTTCTTTGAGATTGAATGCATTCATGCATTTGCATAAAGTGTTTTGGGTGGGATTGTGAAGAGAATGGAGACTGATTTTGTTATGATCCGGTAGTTCTACTGCAACTTATATGTACAGTGATTTATCGCACGGTACTGCACATGTGTCAGCTTTACTGCGCACTATTATCCGATATGGCAATTTAATTGCAACATGTCTGTACATCGGTTCACTATATTGCACTGTATTGCACGTACGTCAGCTTCGCTGCATACCTTTACTGATTTGGTAGTAAAACTGCGTATTGATAAGCCATTGTTATCGGGCAATCTGGGGTGGCAGGTCATTATTGTCGGGCAACCCGGAATGACTTTTTTGGTTGTAGGGCCGAATGGGCCTTTCGAGGTCATATGTGGTGTGTTTGTTTGGATGAGCTTAATCAGCTCTTATGGGGTGTGATAGGGGGACAGAGTGGTGTGATGGTTGGATGGGTGGAATTTAATATTTGACTGCATTCATGTGCATCTGTTTGTCTGTAATCTGTTTGTCTGAACATCATTTGTGCTGAGACTTTTGTGTGAAATTGATGCGCTTTGCTTGATAAGTTTGGTTGGGATGTTAATTCCAAGTATGCTCTCTGACTCTGTGGGTGTTTAAAATTTTTGTTGCGCTTCTGATCTGAATATCGTATTTCTGTTCCTTGCTTTGATTCGAACTCACACTGAGCTTGAGTAGCTCACCCCCTCTAAGTGTTTCCATTTCAGGTACCTATTCTTTTTTTTTTTTTGGCACTAGGCTCAACATGCGGAGGTCTTAGATAGTCTCAGAGAAGAATAAATCATCAGTTTGTATTTTCAGTTTCTATTTGGTTAATCGGTTTTGAGCTATAAGATTTTATACAGTTGTGGTACAATTCTGTTTTAAGTTTTATTGGTTTTATTCCGCTTATTTATACTACATTAACAATGATTTTACTAATTGGGTTTTTAATGATAAAATAATACAATTCAACATTCAAATTGTTTTGTAAAGAATTTGTAACATCCCGAAATTGGGCCTAGTAGGATTGGGCCCATTGGGCCTTGATCACGGAAGCATTTAAAATTTTTGGAGAATCAGAGAATGGCTTTATTTCAAGTTGAACTTATTAGTAAGGTGATTTTGGAAAGTTACGAGGTTTCTAGGAAGTTTCGGGTTCAAGTTAGGCCATAAGAAAATTTTAGTGTTGAAGCACTTTAAGGAAAGAAGGTAAGTAGCATCAAGGCTTATGGAAATAAGTGTGCATTTTGCTAGCACAAGGAGTCTATTGGTAAAGGTGGAAAATGGCGTGTGGAGTGTACTAATGGTTTGAGGTTCGAATCCCATCTAGTGCAATTTTTGATTTATTTTTTTATGCTATTCATCCCTAAGTGTCAGCCATGAATATATATATATATATATATAAGGCAAGGTGGACTTTATAATTATGGAATGGTGGCTAAGGTTTATGGTAAGGAGGAAGATAAGGGATAATGAAGGAAAGAATCATAAGAAAAAGGCAAGATAAGGGAACATGTTGGCCTTTTTCATGGGTGATGTTTTGGAAAGATTTTTGTTTGTCAACATCCACCCTTTTGGCTAGAGTACACACCGTTTTGTTAGGGGGAAGGGAGAGCTGAATTTCTCTTTTCTCTTGAGACCATTTTGTTAGTTTTGGTGTATGAGAGGTACACTTTTCTCTTTGACCAATTATGTCTTCTTTTCAAATTCATCTCCCTCTTTGCATTGGCCGAAACTATCAAGGCACTTTTCCTCCATCCATTCTTTTCTCTTGATCATTTCATCAACCTTTTCTCTTTTGTTAAAATTGACATTATCTTCTGATTAAACTTTCTTGTTCGATTCTCTCCATAGCATAACTTACTACCACCCTACTTCTTCACCATTTCTTTTCCTTTCGTGTTAAACAATCTCTTCTTAATCGAATCTGTAAGTGATCGTATATCCCTTTTTTCATTTCATTTTCCTTTTCTTCCAAGCCAAATATAGGTGAAAGGGGTGTATTGTTTGGGTGATTTTTAGTCAAGCCGAATAAGGTGTAGCTAACATTTGTTCTTGTGTTAATCACTTCTAAGGACTCAAAGTACTTTAACAGAGGGCTAATCGAACACCTATTCTTCGTAATAAGAGACTCGGATTGTTGGTAAGTGATATAGATTATTAATCAATTGCAATACTTGGTTGCAGTTGTAAATTGGGCTTTGGACTAATTGTTGATCGATTGTATCTTTAGGTGCCGCGGAGAGTATCGTATTACGGATTTCGAATAAGGTGTGTAATCCCATACCCATCTAAATACATGTTTGAAATGGTGTGCAATCCCACACTTCTCTAAATATTTGCACGAAATGTTTTGTGATTTGGTCGAAAGATTGAAAAATTGGAAATCGGCATATTTGATTACCCGGGCGTGCGTATGTTCGTAGTGGAAACCATATTTTGCAATGAAATAGTTTTTGGTTAGCAGCAGTGATGTGATTTCAAAAAATAATGAAAAATAGGAGAAAGGGAATTAGAAAGTGAATAAGATATTGAATTAAAGCTTACTATGTCTAGTTTTATATGAAAGAAACAGAGAAGGAAGATGAATTTTATATTCTCGATATTTTAATTTTAGTGAGTCTGGTTCTGAATGACTTCGTGGTTCCCTATTCTATCTTGGAAAAATCATTCAAAATTGTACAAAGTGAATTATGAGTTATAATTTATATGTATAGATTCCTTTGTGACTCTGGTTTCAATAGAAATAAGTGCGATGAGATATTTGGATTTAAGGTAAGAGAGGTTAGAACCGTTGGTCAGTGAAACAATGGAATCTTTAATGAATAAACTGTACTAAATGGATAAGCCAAAAATTTTGGAAAAATTGTGGTAAGAATATATATGAGTCTAGTTTCAAGTAAAATTTACGGATTTAAATTTTGAGTTTCCTAACTCGAGTTATAGTCAATTTAGTCAATATGATGCGGATGGACAGTTTCACTTTTTATGCCCCAAATTAGTAGTTAAGTCTGGGGTTGCGAAATTACGAAAATACCCTTGGATGATAAATTACCGAAATACCTTTGGGTTTTAAAATTTACCGGAATGCCCTTATGGGCTGAATTACAAAAATGCCCCTAATGGGCCGATTTGATAGATTGCCTAATGGGCTGATTTGCAAAGTGTTATAATGGGCCGAATTGTGGTAATAAATCTCTGAATTAATGATTGTGGTTTATATTTGTAAATACCATGGTTTACAATGTTTGTTGCATTTACATAATTTTGCATGGGATGGGAAAATGCTGAAAAGAAGTGATTTCGGTGGCACTGCCACAAAAATGTTTGTTAATGTGAATCAATATGATTCTGGTGGCTTGGCCACAATCAAATATGTTATGAATGGCAAAATGCCTGTGATTGGTGTGTTTGGCAGGGTAGGTGACGTGATCCCCACATGTGTGATAGGATGGTACGGGTGGTGTGTAGCGGATGGATTATTAGGTTGGGTTTGGGTTGCATTACATTATCTGCATTATCATGTTTATAGGGCTAAGGCCCAATTTTTTTTTTTTGTAAATGGGCTTCATCCCAAGATTATGCTATATGGGCTTAGGCCCAAGATGTTGCTTTTCGGGTTCAGACCCAGTGGATGACGGTATGGGATTATGCACTGAGTTCTTGTAACTCACCCTCCTTTCTTCCTTAATCCTTGTAGGTAATGCTCAGTGACAAGGACTTGGGCCCATGGATGACTTGGTGGAGGCCATACTTTGGAAATAATGTTTTCGAACATATGTGATTACCCGGGCGTGCGTATGTTCGTAGTGGAAACCATATTTTGCAATGAAATAGTTTTTGGTTAGCAGCAGTGACATGATTTCGAAAAGTCATTTAAAATAGGAGAAAGGGAATTGGAAAGTGAATAAGATATCTAATTAAATCTTACTGTGTCTAGTTTTATATGGAAGAAACAGAGAAGGAAGAGGAATTTTATATTCTTTGGTATTTTAATTTTAGTGAGACTGGTTCTGAATGACTTCGTGGTTCCTTGTTCTGTCTTGGAAAAATTATTCAAAACTGTACAAAGTGAATTATGAGTCATAATTTATATGTATAGATTCCTTAGCGAGTCTATTTTCAATATAAATAAGTGGTAGCAACATATGAAAACTGTACAAGGAGATATTTGAATTTAGAGCAAGAGAGGTCAGAACCGTTGATCAGTGAAACAAGGGAAACTTTAATGAATAAACTGTACTAAATGGCTAAGCAAAAAATTTTGGAAAATTTTTAGTAAGAAGATATATGAGTCTAGTTTCAGCAAAAATTTACGGATCTAAATTTCGAGTTTCCTAACTTGAGTTATAGTCAATTTAGTCAATATGACGCGGATGGATAGTTTAAATTTTTATGCCCCAAATTAGGATTTAAGTCTGGGGTTACGAAATTACAAAAATACCCTCGATGGGTAAAATTACAAAAATACATTTGGGTTGTGAAATTTACTAAAATGTCCCTATGGGCCGAATTTCGAAAATGCCCCTACGGGCCAAATTACTAGAATGCTTTAGCGGGCCGAATTACAAAGTTCTATAATTGGCCGATTTACCATAATAAATTATTAGGTTAATGATTGTTGTACTTATATGTGGATATTATGCTTTATTATGTATGTTGCATTTTACATACCGTATAGGTTGGGACAAATTGAATGAAGAGAAGTGTAGCCTAGTGGCATTGCCACAATTTGTTCATGAATGTGCTTATGACTCTGGTGGCTCAGCCACAAATATTATAAAAAGTAGTTTGACTGCAGTGTTTGGCGGGGTAGGTTGACTTGATCCCCACAGGTGTGATAGGATGGTACGGGTGGTGTGCAGTGGATGGATTATTGGTTGGGTTTGGGTTGCATTACATTATCTGCATTATCATGTTTATAGGGCTAAGGCCCAGTTTGTTTTGTAAATGGGCTTCGGCCTAAGATTATGCTAGATGGGCTCAGGCCCAAGATGTTGCTTTTTGGGTTCAGACCCAGTGGATGATGGTAGGGGATTGAGCATTGAGTTCTTATAACTCACCCTCCTTTCTTCCTTAATCCTTGTAGGTAATGCTCAATGACGAGGACTTGAGCCCATGGATGACTCAGTGGAGGCCATACTTTGGAAATAATGTTTTCTAACATTAGTAAACTTCTTTTCTGTTTTAATTCGTTACTTTTACTATTTTGGGTTTTAAAGTTGTAATAAGGCCTCTGAAATATGTTTTATTTTGCTTTACATTTAGACGTACTTAATATATTTCTTGAATTGTTTTAAATGGAGATTTTCTAAAATCATTAATAACGGTTTTCCAAAATTTATTAACAAATGGATTTTATAATAAATATGGACAAATAATTTAACTTGGATTTTCTTTCGAGTTTTTCAACGTCATTTTCAAAAGTCACGGTTTTAAGGTTCGCTAGTTCGATTTTCAATTTACCAATCAACCTCTTGAAATTAGTAGTATTTTATCGAATATCTATATTCAAAGTTGTTTTTCTTAAACTATAACTAAATAACACCAACTTTAGTACAAACTCAAGTTCTTTAAAGATATTCTTCGTGTGACATACCAAACCTGGTCGTAACGCATGGGCCGGTTTTGGGGTATTACAGAATTACCTACGATCACTTCGGTGATCAATGTGACATCCGGATTCGGTCTAAACTTCTGGGCCGAGTTTAGGGTGTTACACATCCCAATGGTCAAGTCATTTCGGGAAATGAGAAATTAGAACCTCGTTTCTATAAATTGAGCAAAAAAATATTTTTATTAGATATTTATGGATTTATTATACAAGTATATAGAGAGAGAATTGAAAGAGATTTTTTTATAAGGAATTAAGAGTGATGTAAAAGGTCGTTTTCAGTGGAGTTGAAAATAGTGGTTTCAGGACCACAATTCTAACAATGATTCTGTAATTATTATTATTTATTTTATAAGAGTTAAATATGGTTTCTAGTAAACTTTTATTTGATAATTTTTTTTGCTAATTGAACAAATAGTCAAGTACAAGAGGTTCATCCCAAAATTCAAATGGTTTCAGAAAATAAGATATCGGGACCTCATTTCAGTAAACTGAGCAAAAAAATATTTTTATTAAACATTTACGGATTTACTATGCAGGTATATTGAGAGAGAATCGAATGAGATTTTTTATTTATAAAGAATTGAGAGTGATGTAACAGGTCATTTTCAGTGGAGTTGAAAATAGTGGTTTCATGACCACAATTCTAACAATGATTCGTAATTATTATTATTTATTTTAAATGAGTTAGATATAGTTTCTAGTAAATTTTGATTTGATAATTATTTGCTAATTGAACAAATAGTTAACTACAAGAGGTTTGTCCTGAAAGTCAAGTCGTTTTGGGAAATGAGATATCGAGATCTCGTTTCTATAAACTGAGCAAAAAATAGTTTTGTTAAATATTTAAAGATTTATTATATAGGTATATTGAGAGAGAATTGAAAGTGATTTTTTTTTATAAAGAATTGAAAGTGGTCTAACAGGTCATTTTAGTGGAGTTGAAAGCAGTGGTTTCAGGACCACAATTCTAACAATGATTTTATCATTTTTATTATTTATTTTATACGTTAGTTATAGTTTCTAGTAAATTTTGATCTGATTTTTTTTTTGCTAATTGAACAAATAGTTAAGTACAAGAGGTTCGTACTGAAAGTCAAGTCATTTCAGGAAATAAGATATCAGGACCTCGTTTCTATAAACTGAGCAAAAAATATTTTATTAAATATTTACGAAATTACTATACATGTATATTGAGAGAGAATTGACAGAGTTTTTTTTTTTATAAAGAATTGAGAGTGCTCTAACAGGTCATTTCCGTGGAGTTGAAAACGGTGGTTTCAAGATCGCAATTCTAATAATGATTCCGTAATTATTATTTATTTTATACGAGTTAGATATAGTTTGTAGTAAATTTTGATTTGATAATTTTTGCTAATTGAACAAATAGTTAAGTAAAAGAGGTTCGTCCCAAAAGTCAATTCGTTTCGGGAAATGAAACATTGGGACCTCGTTTCTGTAAACTAAGCAAAAAAATATTTTTATTCAATATTTGTGAATTTACTATACAAGTATATTGAGAGAGAATTGAAAGAGATTTTTTTATAAGGAATTGAGAGTGATGTAAAAGGTTGTTTTTAGTGGAGTTGAAAATAGTGGTTTCAGGACCACAATTCTAACAATGATTTTGTAATTATTATTTATTTTATACGAGTTAAATATAGTTTCTAGTAATATTTTATTTGATAATTTTTTGCTAATTGAACAAATAGTTAAGTACAAAAGGTTCATCCCGAAAGTCAAGCGGTTTGGGGAAATGAGATATCGAGACCTCGTTTCTGTAAACTGACCAAAAAATATTTTTATTAAATATTTACGAATTTACTATACAGGTATATTGAGAGAGAATCAAATGAGATTTTTTATTTATAAAGAATTGAGAGTGATGTAATAAGTCGTTTTCAGTGGAGTTGAAAACATTGGTTTCATGACCACAATTCTAACAATGATTTCGTAATTATTATTATTTATTTTATACGCGTTAGATATAGTTTCTAGTAAATTTTGATTTGATAATTATTTGATAATTATACGCGTTAACCTCTGAACCATAACTCTTCTTTCGGGATTTCAAGGTAAGGGTGTTCTCTTTGGATTGTATTTAGGATTCATTATCTTAATCGATACCTTAACCCTACCTTGTGGTTTGACAACCATATTTCGTTATAGTAGCAGCTGACCAGATCTTTGATGGAATCTAATATCGATCAGGCAAAGGAAGGGGTTGGACTCGTGAACCCAACCCCAAAGTTTAAGAGGCGTGCGGTGTCTACTGTTCGAGATTGGCCACCGGGTTGTGGGCCGGGTTCTGAGTAGAATAGTAGACAGATAGTAGTGGTTCCTATTAGTGATAGTGTCGACATAGAAAGCATGGTATTGCATGTTATCAGGTGTGTAAACCTTCAGACACTTTATTTTATCTGTACTAACAAATGTGTGGGCTAAAAAGCCGGAAAAGGGTGTAGACAGTCGTGATGCCCTTAGGGGTAAGGCTAGGGATGCCAGGTACGTTATCGTATCATTTTCTTTACATGGATGGATATGTGTGTGCTAATCTGTTGTGTTTTGGATAGCATGTTGCCTTCGTTAGGATATGTATGTAGTTCATAGGGTATGGGTTTGATATGAAGGGGAAAAGCATGATTATTTGGTCACATAGTGATCGGTGGGTATGCCACGATATATATATATATATATATATATATATATATGTATGTATATACATTAATTGGGTCACATCGTGATCGGTGGTTAAGCCACGATATATATATATTTTATTTGGTCACATTGTGATCGGTGGTTAAGCCACGATGTACTTTTTGGTCACCTAGTGATCAGTTTATAACTGGCAGCATGACTATCGAGATGGAGTGTAGCAGATGGAGGGTTGATTGAAGAAATCCCCACGGTGTGATGGGTTGGTACGGGTTGGTGTGTAGAGGATGGAAAAGTTAGGTTTGGGTTGGGCTTATTGCATTCATGTGTTTGCATGTTTTTATATATATGGGCCAAGGCCCAGCGTGTGGTTGTGGGCCATGAGCCGTCTGTATAATGTGGGAAAATTTACACACTAAGTCCCGATGACTCACCCCTTTCTTTAATTTTTTTTTCAGGTGATCAGTAGATCGTAGATGTGGGAGCCGAGGCGGACTCGTGGAGGCCATAATAAATGTTATCTTTATTCTATGAACTTTTCACTGCTTAAAGTTGGTTTTTATTTGGGGTTTTCCTTGTAATAAGGCCTTTGGTGATTTTAAATTTGGTTTTAGTGTTTGCTCTGGTTACTTGTTATTAAAAGATGCTCAAATCGGGATTTCTTTTCTAGAACGATTAAACAACTACCTTTTTAAAATAGTAGCGAATGGGTTACAAGTTATTTCGATAAAACTCTTGATTTTCTTAACAATGATAACTCGTGTCTAAGTAACCTTTATCTTGAAAGTCACCTGAAACTGATTGCTTAAACACAAAGCGTTGCTTTAACCGAGAAGTTTTAAAAAAAAATTATGGTTTTTCCCTAAGATCGTTTCTAATTCACCCTGTGACATACCAGATTCGGTCGTAACATTTGGGCCGGGTTTGGGATGTTACATTTTGGTATCAGAGCCTAGGTTACAAAACTTGGGCTATGAAATGGGTTCGAAAAGGTTGTATAAAATCGAAGTGAGTATTAAGGTTTTGATCGAGATACGGTGTAACATCCTGAAAATGGCCTATGCATTTTCGGTTTAATTGTACATGATGACATGTCTTATGCGTTATGAATAAATTTTGAATAATTTTTGGAAACCTGAGAATGTATGGGAATGTTACGTTAAAAAGAGGAAAGTTGATATTTTGGAAACCTAAGTAAAATAGGAAAGTAAACATTTTGGAAACCTAAGTGAAATAGGAAAGTGAACATTTTGGAAACCAAAGCAAATGGGAAAGTGAACATTTCTGGAAACTTGGAAATGTAAGGAAATGTCATGTTTAAAGAGCCGAACGAAAATTTTTGGAAACTTAGAGATGACTTAGAAATGTCGAGTTTTAAAGTTAAATGAAGGAAATTAAGGCAAGGTGGCCTTAAAAGAAAAAGTTTGTGAAATTTAACACACAAACAGGCTTGGAAAAATGGCCTGAAGACGTCACTTAGGGCCTATGGAAATGGCGCCATATGCAAGAGGAATGGGCCTGGGTTCGAGTCACTTGGGAAGCAAATAAAGGAGGTTTTATTTTTGCTCCCAAAAGACTGAGGTGGACGGCCCATGCTTCTAGAAAGGAGGTGTTTTATTTTCATAAATATTCGATTAAAAAGGGTGATAAATAAATGATTTTTAAATTGGAGAGATAAATGTTGGATTAAATGTTTTTAATAAAGTGATAATTAAAGGATAATATTATCACAAAGGAAGAGTGGTGGCCAAGTAGGGGACTCTAGCCTGGTAAATTCGGCTAAGAGAAGAGAAGTGAGGCCATTCTTCCATCTTTTCTAAGTGATTGCCGAAAATTCCCTACCCCACTATTTCTTTGTCGAAATTTTCCTTAAGCAAAAATCCATCTTTTCTTCTTCTTTTCTCTTCTACTGTCAAAACCAAAACCTCTTTGATCCCTGTCTAAGTCTCCATAGCCAAATCTTTGTGGCTTCAAACAAGGGTGCCGTCGACTGTGGTGTTAAGGTAAGAACAATGGATTCTTGTTGTTCAATCTCTTTTAATCAAGATTTAGGAACTGACCCTTTTGGTTGTCTCTTGGCGAATATTAAAGGAGGAATTCGGGATTTCAAGGATCTAAGGAATATAAGATCCTAATCAGTTTTAAGTGTTAATTTCGGGATTCAAGGATTTAAGGTAAGAAACTATAAGATCCAAAGGTTTTTGTTTTAAGTGTTAGATGTGGATCTAACCCGTGGAGTAATATCATGTAGGTTTCAACATCTCCATAGCCAAGGGTACTATTAGGATTTTTTGGGATCACAAGGTATGTGTTTGAGATCTAGACATTCGCCAAAGGCCTATTTTAAATGTTTGGATTTATTATGTGATATTAAGAATATGAAAGTGGTTAAAGTACCATGATATTGTACTAAGTACTCGCACGCTTCCTACTTCTACTAGGAATATGAAAATGTTATTTTAACATGAGAATATGATAAGAATGTGAACTTTGGCATATTATGCATATTATTATTATGGGCATATGGGTTTATTTTGAAAGGGAAGTAAATGTGGTGACCTAAGACCACGAACACGGTGACCTAAGACCGTGATATCTGAAAAGTGGTGACCTAAGACCACAGAATCTGAAAGTGGTGACCTAAGACCACGAATGCGGTGATCTAAGACCGCGATTTGGTGTGTAGCGAAGGAGGGTCGACTTAGTAGTCCCAGTGTGTGACCTGCAGTGCAGGGTGTGTAGCGGATGGATAATTAGGTCCAGGTTTGGGAATGCATCATAACTTGTATTTTTATGTTTTGAATGTGTAACTATTGTATGCCCGATTCTATTATGATTTAGTGTCGTGTACACATTGAGTCTGCTTGACTCACCCTGCTAGGGAATATTTTTTCGTGTGATGAATAAAGTGATGGACCGGGACGGCGAGAACTTGTGGTGGCCATGCACAACATGAAGTTTATATTTTCATGGACTCTTAATTTATTTTAGTATTTTGAATTATTTGGAAATTATGATCGATGTAATAAGGCCACAAGGCCATGATGAACGATTTTATTTCGCTTGTTGTTTAATTGTGTTTTAAAAATTTTGATTGAGTTAAAGACTAAGTATTTTATTTTAAAATATACTCTATATGTTTTATCACTTAAAATTAAAAGGGTTTTCTAATATAAAAATTCAAATTTGTTTTCAACATAAGCCCAACCTAAACAATTTTCTTTAAAATCGCACAAGTTTTTCACAAAGTAACAAAAGAATTTGAACCCGTTTACTTGAGGAACATACCAGATTCGGTCCAAGCTCATGGGCCGGGTGTGGGTGTTTCAATTTGGTATCGGAGCCCAGTTTTAAAACTCTCGGCCTGTGGGCTAAGGCCCAAAACGTTTTCAAAGCAAGCCCAAATGAGTTTTTGAAAATATTTTATGAAATAAGCAGGTTTTCTGGCATGGCACCTAAGTCTCCGACCCGCAGTCCACCAGATAAGTACCCCTAACTATTTGGGTGATTATGTGAATTATGTTATAAATATTAGAAGGGTAGAAAAGGCATGGAACGAGAATAGCATGATAGGAACTTGAACCTAGGACTAGCCTACTCAAACACAAATATATAATACTTAATGCACTCAAAAAACCTATGGCTAAGTCACCGAGTTAGGTGTGGTAACCCCACATGCATGTCTAGGATTGGATCAGGAAGAGCTCGGTATTTAAGCAGCCCTAGTGACTCACCTCCTCTTCGCAAGAATCCTACCTGGTGCGTAGCTTCGGTTCACCCTAACCCAGAGGGCTCAGTTGGTGTGGCAACCTCTGTGCATGTCTAGGAATGGTTTCGATGGGAGCTTGGTATTTAAACATTCCACGTGACTCACCTCCTCTCCACTCGAATCCTACTTGGTGCGTAGCTTTGGTTCACCCTGACCAAGAGGGCTTGGTCATAGGCTAAACACAATGACTAAAACTCGAAAGGGAACTAGCCGTGTTTTATAAAAACAACAAAACCCTAGTTTTTAAAACTTTCTTTTAAATTCGTCAAAACCATCTTTACAAAATTTTTCGAAAAATATTTTCGCTTTACGAAATTACAAAAATGCCCTTAGTGGTAAAATTACCAAAATGCCCTTGGTTTATAAAATGACCAACTACTCAACAGTTCTATTAAAATTTCATTATTCTATAAACATTCAACAACTCTAATTTGCAAAATATCAAAAAAATACCTTGATTTTGGAAAATTACAAAATTACCCCTAACTTACAAAATTACCAAAATGACCCTAATTTCAAAAATTTTTGCAACATCACTGTTTTGGAAAATGCAATTCTCAAAAAGAACCCTCAAAGTTTTACAACTTTTGAAATATCCCTGATTTATTAAATTTTACAAATTTACCCTGATTTGTGAAAATTACCGAAATACCCCTGAGGTCCAAAATTATCGAAATACCCCTAGATTTTAAAATTTTTCCAAAATACCTCGGGAATTTAAAAATATCAAAATACTTTGTGACAAAATCACCAAGGAACTTTTTCTTTTGAAAAATTATGAAAAAACCCCTATAGGACAAAATTACAAAAATACCCCTAGGTAGTGGAAAACAACAACAATGAAAAACTACAACATTTCTCTGAATGAACGAAAGTTTGTAACTGTTTGGTGGATGGATGAATGAATGAAAAGATTGTGTGCATGTATGAATACGAAAGAACCACTCCTAAATTCTTTTTCATAAAACTCCTTCGCGGGTAAACAAGTGAAACAAAAGTACTAATTCATAAAACTTCTTAATCAGATCACGACGCTAGAAATGAGCTCTAGAGGATGTGGTCATCGTGGACAAGGTAGAGGAAGGATGACTGTGTCAGAACCCGTTAGATCGGGTCAAGGGTCTGACAATGAGATACCACCGCCACCACCACCCCCAGCTGTGGGTGTTGAGCAGCAAGCTCAGACGGGGGAAGATGTTGTGTCGCAGGCTGTGCTGTGAGTATTGGAATTGGTGGCTAGTGCAGGAGGAAATTCGAGAAATCGAAAGTCTGTGCCTGAATGGCTCCGAGCTAATGGAGCTGAAATGTTTCGTGGAGTGTCTGGAGTAGCACCCAGTATAGCTGAGTACTGGTTGGAAGCAACTGAGTACATCATGGATGAGCTTGATCTAACCCCTGAGGAAAAGTTAAAAGGAATGGTGGCACTGTTACGCGATGAAGCCTATCAGTGGTGGTTAACTGTTCGGGATGGTGCCACAGCTAAGGATCTGACTTGGGAGTACGTTAAGAAAGCTTATCAGAAGAAGTTTGTGGGAACCAGGTATACTGATGAGCAAAGGAAAGCTTTTTTGGGGTTGGTTCAAGGGAACAAGTCCGTGGCAGAGTATGAGGCAGAATTTTTAAGGTTGGGCCGTTATGCTCGAGGTGTAGTGGCAACTGAGCATGAGCGCTGTGTCCATTTTGAGGACGGGCTAAGGGATGATCTGAGACTGTTGATAGCACCGCATCAGGAGCGGGAGTTCTCTACTTTGGTAGAAAAGGCCAAGGTGGCCGAGGGAATTAAGGATTCTACAAAGCAGGCTATGGATAGGAATAGGCCCAAAAGAGGTTTTGGGTCATCCGAAAGGTTCATAAGAGGCCTAGAGTTGATGGGCCACGAGGTCGACAAAAGTCGGATAGAAGGGCGATATCGACCTTGTGATGTGTGTGGAAAGAAGCACCTAAAAGTCTTTGGAGGAAAACCGGAGGATGTTTAGGTGTGGGTCCAAGGACCATATGGTCAAGGATTGCCCTAAGAACACAGAGGAAAGCCACCAGTGACTCGTAATGTTAGTCGCCGGTAGAGGAGGACCACTGACCTCAACGAGGTCGTGGTTCGAATAACCGAGGAAATGGTGTGGCAGAGGCCGTGGAACACAGGCAAAGGTGTCTGCTATCTCGAGGCAAGGCAACAGCGGGTTTGGTTTATGCGGTTCACCGGAGGAGGATGGAGACACACGGATGTTATAACCCAGACGTTTTTATTTTGACAAGCCCTATTTTGCTCTAATTGATGTGGGCTCGACCCATTCCTATGTTGCATGTAGTATAGTGGACACACTAGGCCTAGACTCTGAACTTTTTGATAGGCAGATGACTGTAGTAAGCCCATTAGGCCAAACTATAGTGGTTGATAAGATCTTTCGGAATGTACCCTTAGAGATTCAGGGAGTAAACTTCCGGGCTGACTTAATAGAACTACCCTTTGGAGAGTTTGAGCTCATACTTGG
The DNA here is from genome assembly GCA_025506655.1 of Gossypium rotundifolium. Taxonomy (NCBI): domain Eukaryota; kingdom Viridiplantae; phylum Streptophyta; class Magnoliopsida; order Malvales; family Malvaceae; genus Gossypium; species Gossypium rotundifolium. Next base: position 63,341,382 of record CP106726.1, read on the forward strand.
TATGGATTGGCTAGTAGAGCACCGAGCCGTGTTAGATTGTGCGGCTAAACGAATGGAACTAAGGACCCCGGAGGATGAAGTAGTAGTAATGATCAGAGAAAGGAGGGACTACTTGTCTAACGTAGTTTTAGCACTGAAGGCTGAGAAAATGGTTAGGAAAGGGTGCAAGGCATTCTTAGCCTTCGTAAGTGCGCTAGGTGGAAAGGAAGAAGGTGTTAGTGGAGTGAGAATGGTAAAGGACTTTGAAGATGTATTTCCAGAGGAATTACGAGGAATACCCCCAGATAGGGAGGTGGAATTTGGAATAGATTTATTATTGGGAATGGCTCCTGTGTCAATCGCTCCATACCGAATGGTGCCAAAGGAGTTAGTGGAGCTCAAGGATCAAATCCAAGAGTTGTTGGATCGTGGGTTCATTCGACCCAAGCAGTGTCTCCATGGGGAGCACCGTCTGCTTTGTAAAGAAGAAAGACTAACTATGCGGATGTGCATAGACTACCGTCATTGAATAAGTCGACCATTAAGAACAAGTATCCTTTGCCAAGAATCGATGACTTGTTCGATCATTTGAAAAGGGGCCGCAGTATTTTCAAAGATCGACTTAAGGTCGGGATATCATCAGTTAAAGGTGAAGGAGGCTGATATCCATAAGACTGCTTTTAGGACAAGATACGACCATTTTGAGTTTGTGGTGATGCCATTTGGATTGACGAACGCTCCAGCCGCATTCATGGATATGATGAATCGGGTTTTCCAACCCTACTTGGATAGGTTCGTCGTTGTGTTCATCGACGATATTTTGGTATACTCGAAGTCGGAGGAGGAGCATGATGAGCATCTCCGAGTTGTGCTACAAATGTTAAGGGAGAAGAAGCTCTATGCCAAATTCAGCAAGTGTGAATTTTGGCTTAAGGAGGTGGCATTCATAGGACATGTGGTATCCGCAGAAGGAATAAGAGTGGATCCTAGGAAAATCAAAGCATTGTTGGATTGGAAACCACCTAGGTCCGTGGCTGAGATCTGAAGTTTCTTAGGTTTGGCAGGCTATTACAGAAGGTTCGTGGAAGGGTTCTCGTCAATAGCCGCGCGTTTGACAAAGTTGCTAAGGAAGGAAGTACCCTTTGAATGGACAGATAAGCAATAGGAGAGCTTTGAAAAGCTTAAAAAGGTGTTGACGGAAGCTCCAGTGTTAATTCAAAGGGAGGGTGAAAAGATTTTGTGGTGTATCGTGACGCTCGCACATGAGGTTAGGTCAGTATGCTAATGCAAGATGGAAAAGTGGTCGCTATGCGCCCTCGGCAATTAAGGCCTCATGAGGTTAACTACCCAACTCATGACTTGAACCGGCAGCAGTGGTTTTCGCCTTAAGGTTTGGAGGCACTACCTTTATGGAGAAAGGTCGATTATCTACAGCACCACAAAAGTCTTAAGTACTTGTTGACTCGAAGGAGTTGAACTTGAGGCAACGAAGGTGGGTGGAATTGTTGAAGGACTACGATTGTTTGATAGAATATCATCCGCAAGGCGAATGTGGTAGCCGATGCCCTAAGTAGGAAGGTTGTGTCGGATATAAGGGCTTTGTTCGCTCACTTAAGTCTCAGATGATGATGGAAGCTTGTTGGCGAGTTGCAAGTCAAGCCCACATGGTCAAGGAAGTGAAAGAGGGACAATTGGTCGATAAGGACCTAAGTGCTAAGTTACAGCAAGTACAAGACGGAGAGTTAAAGGGTTATGGCATTAATGATGAAGGAGTATTGTGCTACAAAGGTAAAGTCTATATGCCAAGCTACAAGGAGTTAAGACAAAAGATTCTTCGAGAGGCGATAGTAGCCCTTATGCTATGTATCCGGAGGTATTAAGTCAGATAGAGATCTAAGGAACAATTTTGGTGGTCCGATCTTAAGCGGAAGTGACCGAATTAGTGGGAAATGCGACAAGGTGAACACCAAGTCCCATCGGGATTGCTTCAACCAATCAAAATTTCGCAATGGAAGTGGGAAAGAATTACCATGGACTTCGTTAGTGGGCTTCCCCTTACGCCTACTAAGAAGGACTCGGTATGGGTGATAGTGGATCGTTTGACCAAGTCCGCACACTTCATCCCTCAGTAAGAGTGGACTATTCTCTTGGTTAGCCAAGCTATATGTGGCAGAAATCGTGAGACTACACGGAGTGCCGGTGTCAATTATTTCGGATAGAGACCCAAGGTTCACGTCTCGATTTTAGAAGGCACTTCATCAAGCTTTAGGCACTAAGTTGGTCTTCACTACGGCTTTTCATCCACAATCGGACGGGCAGTCTAAACGGGTTATACAAGTGTTGGAGGATATGTTGAGAGGCTGTGTGATGGAATTCTGAGGAAGTTGGGAAGACTATTTGCCTTTAGCTGAGTTCGCCTACAATAGCAGCTATCTGGCTAGCATTCGGATGGCACCATATGAAGCGTTGTATGGTCGGAAGTGTCGAACTCCTACTTGTTGGACTGTGTTAGGAGAACGTCGAGTTTTGGGTCCGGAGTTAGTGGCAAAAACTGAAGAAAAGGTTGAGATAATCTGAGCACGATTAAAGGAAGCCTCTGATAGGCAGAAGTCATACGCAGACCTTAGACGGAAGGAGATAGAGTTTGAAGTGGGAGATCAAGTGTTTTTAAAGGTCTCATCTTGGAAGAAGGTTATGAGGTTTGGTCGCAAAGGGAAGTTAAGCCCAAGGTTTATAGGGCCCTATCGAGTACTGAAGCGAGTTGAACCAGTGGCATACCAATTGGAGTTGCCACCAGAGTGCGGCAGATGCACGACGTATTTCATGTATCCATGCTACATCGTTACTGATCGAATCCATCTCATATGGTACCTGTTGAAGAGGTGGAGCTAAGGCCAGACTTATCCTACGAGGAAGAGCTGATTCGGATCTTGGAATGTGATGTGAAAGTACTACGAAGGAAGTCAGTTCCTCTAGTCAAAGTGTTATGGTGCAATCATGGATCGGAAGAAGCTTCGTGGGAGTCAGAAGAGACAATGCGACAGTAATACCCTCAACTATTTTAGTTAGGAAATTTCAAGGATGAAATTATTTTAAGGGGGTAGAATTGTAACATCCTGAAAAGGGCCTATGCATTTTCGGTTTAATTGTACATAATGACATGTCTTATGCGTTATGAATAAATTTTGAATAATTTTTGGAAACCTGAGAATGTATGGGAATGTTTCGTTAAAAAGAGGAAAGTTGATATTTTGGAAACCTAAGTAAAATAGGAAAGTGAACATTTTGGAAACCTAAGCAAATAGGAAAGTGAACATTTTGAAACCTAAGCAAATAGGAAACTTGAATTTCGAAACTTGGAAATGCCATGTTTAAAGAGCCGAACAAAAATTTTGGAAACTTAGAGATGATTTAGAAATGTCGAGTTTTAAAGTTAAAAGAGGAAATTAAGGAAAGGTGGCCTTAAAAGAAAAAGTTTGTGAAATTTGACACACAAATAGGCTTGGAAAAGTGGCCTGAAGATGTCACTTAGGGCCTATGGAAATGGCGCCATATGCAAGAGGAATGGGCCTAGGTTCGAGTCACTTGGGAAGCAAATATAGGAGGTTTTATTTTGCTCCCGTAAGACCGAGGTGGACGCACATGCTTCTAGAAAGGAGGTGTTTTATTTTCATAAATATTCGATTAAAAGGGTGATAAATAAAGGATTTTTAAATTGGAGAGATAAATGTTGGATTAAATGTTTTTAATAAAGTGATAATTAAAGGATAATATTATCACAAAGGAAGAGTGGTGGCCAAGTAGGGACTCTAGCCTGTAAATTTGTCTAAGGGAGGAGAAGTGAGGCCATTCTTCCATCTTTTCTAAGTGATTGCCGAAAATTCCCTAGCCCACTCTTTTCTTTGTCGAAATTTTCCTTAAGCAAAATCCATCTTTTTTCTTCTTTTCTCTTCTCATCGTCAAAACCGAAACCTCTTTGATCCCCGCTAAGTGTCCATAGCGAATCTTTGTGGCTTCAAACAAGGGTGCCGCCGACCGTGGTGTTAAGGTAAGAACAATGGATTCTTGTTGTTCAATCTCTTTTAATCAAGATTTAGGAAATGACCCTTTTGGTTGTCTCTTGGCCGAATATTAAAGGAAGAATTTCGGGATTTCAGATCTAAGGAATTTCGGCTAATCAGGAAGAGAATTTCGGGATTCAAGGATTTAAGGTAAGAAACTATAAGATCCAAAGGCTTTGTTTTAAGTGTTAGAAGTGGATCTAACAGATATCATGTAGGTTTCAACATCTCCATAGCCAAGGGTACTTTTTGGGATTACAAGGTATGTGTTTAAGACATTCGGCCAAAGGCCTATTTTAAATGTTTGGATTTATTATCAGAAGTCGAAAACTAACCCGTGGAGTAATATAGTGTTTAGCCGATTTCACAAGGGAGGAATATAAAGTTCGACATTTGATTCTTAAATTCAATTCGGCAACAAGGTAAGTAATACTAATCCTATTAGGATTTGGATTAGTGGCCGAATGGTCTTTTAAATAGAAAGTGATGAATTTATGTAGGATTTGAGACTAAATCAGAATCAGTTTTCTTGGATTTCGAGGACTTCGTTAAACGAATCAGGTGTGTACCCCACACTACTTTATAATATGTTTCATGGCCTGTTTAATTTGAGATATGTGATATTAAGAATATGAAAGTGGCTAAAGTACCATGATATGGTACTAAGTACTCAGGTACGTTTCCTACTTCTACTTGGAATATGAAAAATGTTATTTGTAACATGAGAATATGATAAGAATGTGAACTTTGGCATATTATGCATATTATTATTATGGGCATATGGGTTTATTTTGAAAGGGGAAGTAAATGTGGTGGCCTAAGACCACGAACACTGTGACCTAAGACCGTGATATCTGAAAAGTGGTGACCTAAGACCACAGTAATCTAAAAGTGGTGACCTAAGACCACGAATGCGATAATCTAAGACCGCGATTTGGTGTGTAGCAAAAGGAGGGTCGACTTAGTAGTCCCCACAGTGTGACTGGCAGGTACGGGGTTGTGTAGCGGATGGATAATTAGGTCTGGGTTTGGGAATGCATCATAACTTGTATTTTTATGTTTTGAATGTGTAAGTATTGTATGCCTGATTCAATTATGATTTAGTGTCGTGCACACATTGAGTCTGTTTGACTCACCCGTGCTAGGGAATATTTTTTAGGTGATGAACAGTGATGGACCGAGACGGCAGAACTTGTGGTGGCCATGCACAACATGAAGTTTATATTTTCATGGACTCTTAATTTATTTTAGTATTTTGAATTATTTGGAAATTATGATTGATTTAATAAGGCCACAAGGCCATGATGAACGATTTTATTTCTGCTTATTGTTTAATTGTGTTTTAAAAATTTTTGATTGAGTTAAAGACTAAGTATTTTATAATAAAATATACTCTATATGTTTTATCACTTAAAATTAAAAAGGGTTTTCTAATATAAAAATTCAAATTGTTTTCAACACAAGCCCAACCCAAACAATTTTCTTTAAAATTGCACAAGTTTTTCACAAAGTAACAAAGGAATTTGAACCGGTTTACTTGAGGAACATACCAGATCCGGTCCAGGCTTGTGGGCCGGGTGTGGGGTGTTTCATACGGCATCCGAGTCCACCGGCAACCAATCCACGCAGGTAAGTGTTCTAACTCCTGGTAATGTATGCATAAAATGCATATTTGACTGGATGGATATGTTGTTAGCATAAGGAAACTTAAACTTTAGGGATTGAAACCTCTAGCTTATGACATGTTTTGCGAAAACTACTCTTTAAAACTAAGTTTCATAAAATTGCTTGGTCTTAAGACAGTGGAAGACACTAACTCATAAAACTTTTAATCAGATTAAATTGCAAACGTTAGTCATGAGCACTAGGGGGCGTGGTGTGCGTGGCCGCAGTAGAGGCTAGATTGCTATGTCGAAACCGGTGGCGTCTGGTCATGAGTTAGGAAATGAGTGGCCAATACCGCCAGCTGTGAAAGTAGAATATCAGGACCAAATGGGCGAAGACAATATGGTGTCTCAGGCGATGCTATGGGTACTAGAGAGAGTTGCTGGGGCAGGCATGGTACAGGGGCTCAAAAATTTGTGTCAGAGTGACTCGGGCTAATGGGCGGAAATGTTCAGGGGTACTTTTGGCGTAGCTCCTAATACAACTGAGTATTGGTTGGAGGCAGTGGAGCATGTAATGGATGATCTCGACTTCACGGAAGAGGAAAAGCTAAAAGGAGTAGTGTCACTTCTCGGGATGAGGCGTACCAATGGTGGCTTACAGTTAGGGATGGATCAGTGGCTGACTGCATTACCCAGGATTTCTTCAAGTCGGCATTTCAGAGTAAGTAAATCGGATTGAGCTATCTGGATGCACGGCGTAGGGCATTTCTGAATCTGGTCTAGGGAAATAAATCGGTGGCTGAATATGAAGCGAAATTCCTGCGCTTGAGTCATTATGCCGGGGGGATAGTGGCCACAGACCATGAACATTGTGTTCGGTTTGAGGATGGTCTGAGGGATGACTTGCGTGTGCTGATAGCTCCTCAGCAAGAAAGGGAGTTTGCGATCTTAGTGGAAAAGGCTAAGATAGCCGAGAAAGTTAAGCGGCCTGAGAAACGGAATTAGGATAGGGACAGGGATAGGAATAAGAGGAGTTTTGGATCGTCGGGGTCAACAGGGCATTTCCAGAAAAGACCTAAGATGGATGGGCCTAGTCGGGGTGTGAGATTTAGGGGTAATAGTCAGCCTCAGAGGTGTGGCCAGTGTAATAGATTTCATTCGGGCGAATGTTGGATGGGTGATGTAAGATGTTTCTGTGTGGGTCACCGATCATCGTGTTAGGGATTGCCCACAGGATCGGGTGGTGCAAGGGCGATGGGGATGTGCTAAAGCCCAGCCAGGTAGAGGAGGTCAACAATCGCAGAGAGGTCGTGGTCCAACCAGAGGGGGTAATGGTTATGGCCGGGGCCGTGGAGCACCAGGCAGAGGTGCAAGGAACACCGATGCGAGACAGTCGGGGTTGGTCTATGTAGCTAGGCGTCGAGAGGAGGGGGATGCACTAGATGTCATAACCGGTACGTTCTTGATTTTTGGTTTGCCTTTTTCTGCATTAATTGACATTGGATCGATGCATTCTTATGTTGCTAGTGTAATATCTGGAACCTTAAGTATAGACTCTGAGATTATTTCTAGGGAGATGACGGTAATTAGCCCGTTAGGTTAGTCAGTAATGGTGAATAGACTGTATAGGGAAGTGCCTCTAGAAGTGCAAGGGGTAGTTTTTTCGGCGGATTTAATGGAACTACCGTTTGGGGAGTTCGACCTGATCTTAGGTATGGACTGGTTAGCGAGATATCGGGCAAATTTGGACTGTGCAACCAAGCGTATGGTACTAAGGACCCTTCAAGATGATGAAGTGGTGATAATAGGGGAAAGGAGGAACTACTTGTTTAATGTAGTGCCCACTCTAAAGGCTGAAAAAATGGTGAGAAAAGGATGCAGGGCATTCGTAGCTTTTGTTTGTGCTCTAGAGGTCCAAAATTCAACTGTGGGGAATGTTAGAACGGTGAGGGAATTTTTTGACATTTTCCCAGAAGAACTTCCAGGACTACCTCAGGATCGCGAGGTGGAGTTCGAAATTGATCTTCTTCCAGGGACAGCACCAGTGTCCATTACACCATATAGAATGACGCCAAGGAGTTAGCAGAACTGAAAGCTCAGATTCAGGAACTGTTGGATCGGGGTTTCATCCTACCAAGTGTATCACCTTGGAGAGCGCCAGTGCTATTTGTTAAGAAGAAGGATGGATCAATGCGTATGTACATTGACTACCGCCAGCTGTACAAGTTGACTATCAAGAACAAGTATCCGTTGCCAAGAATTGATGACTTGTTCGATCAATTGAAAGGGGCGTCAGTTTTCTCAAAGATAGATTTGAGATCAGGATATCATCAGCTTAAGGTCAAGGAATCAGACATTCATAAGACACCTTTCAGGACACGTTATAGCCATTACAAATTTTTGGTGATGCCGTTTGGGTTGACCAACACACCAGTAGCGTTTATGGATATGATGAACCGGGTTTTCCAACCCTATTTGGACCAGTTTGTCGTAGTATTTATAGACGATACCCGGTATATTCAAGGTCAGAGGAGGAGCACGATTCACATCTTCGAGTGGTCCTACAAATCCTGAGGGAGAAACAATTGTATGCAAAATTCAGTAAGTGCGAATTTTGGCTAAGTGAGGTTACTTTTCTAGGACACATTGTGTCGGCGGAAGGGGTCAGAGTTGATCCTCGAAAAGTTGAAGCTATCATGGATTGGAAATCACCCAGGTCTGTGATAGAGATTCGGAGTTTCCTTGGTCTTGCTGGATACTACAGAGGTTCATTGAGGGATTCTCCTTGATTGCGGCACCTTAAACCAAGTTGTTGAGGAAGGGAGTACCTTTTGTGTGGGGTGATAAGTAGTAGGAAAGTTTTGAGATGCTGAAGAGGGTGTTGACAAAAGCTCCAGTTTTGATTCAACCGGAGGCTAGAAAGGAGTTCGTGGTTTACGTGATGCTTCACACATGGGGTTAAGATGTGTGTTGATGCAAGGTGGGAAAGTTGTTGCTTATGCGTCTCAACAGTTAAGACCGTATGAGCTAAATTATCCTACACATGATTTGGAGTTGGCAGCGGTGGTGTTTGCCTTGAAGATCTGGAGACATTATCTGTATGGAGAGAAATCTGTCATTTGTACAGATCATATGAGTTTGAAATATCTCCTTACCCAGAAGGAGTTGAACTTGAGGCAGAGGAGGTGGATTGAGTTATTAAAATATTATGATTGTTCGATTGAATACCATCCGGGTAAAGTGAACATGGTGGTAGATGCGCTAAGTCGAAAGGTAATCTCGGATCTGAGGGCGATGTTTGCCCATCTGAGCCTGTATGTGGATGGGAGTTAATTAGCTGAGCTTCAAGTGAAGCCGACATGGGTAGATCAGATTAAAGAGAAGCAGTTGCAGGATGAAGACTTAAGTGCTCGATTATCTCAAGTGCAACATGGAGAAGTAGGCGATAATAGTCTGAATGAGGATGAGGTCCTGTGTTTTCGAAAGAAAGTTTGCGTGTCAAGGGACGTGAAATTGAGGCAGATGATTCTTCAAGAAGTGCATAGTAGCCTATACGCTATGCATGCGGGAGGAAGTAAAATGTATTGGGATTTACGAGAACAATTTTGGTGGCCAGGTCTGAAGCAAGAGGTAACCGAATTTGTGGGTAGATGTTTGACATGTCAGCAGGTAAAAATAGAACATCAGTTGCCTTCGGAGTTATTGCAGTCGGTAAAGATCCCGTAATGGAAATGGGAGAGGATCACTATGGATTTTGTTAGTGGGCTACCCCTTACGCCTACTAAGAAGGATTCAATATGGGTAGTCGTTGATCGATTGATGAAGTCCGCTCATTTTATACCGGTTCGGGTTTATTACTCTCTTCAAAAGTTGGATAAGCTGTATATAGCAGAGATTGTGAGGTTGCATGGAGTACCTATGTCCATCATCTCAGACAGAGATCCTAGGTTTACGTTAAGATTTTGGAGGGCAATGCAACAGGCGTTGGGTACGAATTTAGATTTTAGTACGGCATTTCATCCGCAGATGGACGGACAGTCAGAAAAGGGTGATTCAAATCTTGGAAGACATGTTGAGAGGTTGCATCCTCGATTTCAAGGATAGTTGGGAAGAATTTTTACCATTGGCGAAATTCACATATAACAACAGCTATCAGTCCAATATTCGAATGCCACCATATGAGGCTTTGTATGGGAAAAAGTATCGTACTCCTACGTGTTGGACAGAGTTGGATGAGCATCAGCTATTCGGTCCAGAATTAGTGTTGGAAACTGAGAATAAGGTTGAGTTGATTCGGGCTAGGTTGAAGGAACCTTCTGATAGGCAGAAATATTACGCTGACTTGAAACGGAAGGACACAAAATTTACAGTGGGTGACCAGGTATTCCTAAAGGTGTCACTATGGAAGAAAATTCTAAGGTTTGGACGGAAGGGTAAGCTAAGCCCCAGGTTCATCGGGCCTTACCGTGTATTGAAGCATGTAGGACCAGTTGCTTATCAACTCGAACTACCTTCGGAGTTAAGTAAGATTCATGATGTGTTTCATATATCTATGTTAAGACGCTACCATTCAGACCCATACTGTTGGAGGAACTCGAAGTAAGGCCTGATTTATCCTTTGAAGAGGAGCCAGTTTAGATCTTGGAGTAGGATGTTAAAGTTTTGTGAAGGAAACCAGTTCTTTTGGTTAAGGTTCTGTGGCGGAATCACGGGTTAGAGGAAGCCACTTGGGAGCCAGAGGATGTTATGCAACAGAAATACCCGTATCTCTTTTGACTAGGTAATTTCGAGGCCGAAATTTCTTTAAGGGGGTAGAACTGTAACATCCCAAATAGGGGGCTCTACATTTGTACTGTGTTATGTGTGTACGTTGTGCTGTGTGTGTTATTCTAGTGTGTTTAGAGGTTTCGGGGAGGCTCGAGGTTAAGCCTGAGCCTTGGTAGAAATTTCCTTTTTAGGCATGCAAGGGAGAACCAGTTGAAGTGGGCCTTAAGGATACTTAAGTGGGGAAGTTGACACAAGAATCTAACTGGTAAAGTGGCAAAGAGGTGCCACTAAGGGTGTAGGTGTATTGGGGTTAAATGTGAAAATTTAAATATTTTCGTGATGTGAGCACGGCCAGGATCTTTTTCGAAATGAGCGAGGACTACACGAGGCTGCTCACTAAGTCTATGAATCGAGCTCGGGCTAGCACCTTAAACGATCCTTGCACCTTAGTGCAAGGTGACTTTAGCTTGACTTCAGCTCCCCGAGCTCCGTCTAGCTCAAATCAGCTCACTTGAGCTTAATTCAGCTCATTTGAGCTCTTTTTAAGTTTACTTCAGCTTGAATTTAATATGCTGGAATAAGATAGTTAATTTGCTTTAATTAAATTAGTTAATTAGTTAAGTTATTTAATTTGTCATAATCTGGAAAAAATAATTAAATTAAGTGTTTAATTATGTTCTTAATTAATTGTGTGTTTAATATTTCTTAATCTATTACAAAGATTAAATGTGTTGGCCGAATTTAATGTGCAGGTTTTATTTGTTTTGCTACCGAAATTATTGAGTCCAAAAGGGAACTTAATTTTCTGATTTATTTGGTGTAGTACACTACCTTTGGACGGCATAGGTGCATGGATGGAGTTAATTTAGTGTGCTGATTTTTGGTGTTTTCCAAGTGACTATTCAGTCAAGCTTTTCAACTCTCCAAGAAGACCAATTGGCTGCCCAAGGCAAATCTAATGCCTTTACACCAGCCGAATATTCTTTTCACACCAAGGTTTGTTCAGTTTTGGTTGTTCACACCCATATGACCATTCAAATTAGATTGTTCACACATCATGACCCATGGAGTGCCCAAAGCAACTCATTAATTTAGGAGAACATTCGACTGAACCAAGCAGCACCATTAAGGAAGATTTAAGCACATGGCCGAACCTAGACATGCCCATTCAGCTCCAATGCTTCCCAAATACATTTAGCTGGGTTACTTCATCATTAAGCTGACTTGTAGAGTCCCTAAGTGCTAAACATGGACATGGAATCTTTATGGATTTATTTCTAGAACATTCAGCTCCTTTAATGGTCGAATATTTAGTTTCTAAGTAATGTTTTTGTCCATTAGGCTAGCCTAGTTATTAAGCTATAAATAGTTTGTTTATTTCATTTTGTATAGACTTTTTGACCAATTTTATATGAACATTGTGTTCTTTGTGAGGTTTCCACATCTCATATTTCGTACGAGTCTCGAGTGACTTATCTAGCTCGCTAGTGGCGTCTCCAAACTTGTTTCTTGAACTAATCACCTTCACCGGTGTGGCGTTCACCTATCCTCTACCAAACCATCTTTCCACCTTAACAATATAAGAATCGGGGTGACACTGTTATATAGTGTTGAATCGTTCTTGAAGTTAAGTTCATTATTCCATTTCCATCAACTATTTTCGAATATCACCTAACTTCATTTTCTTGTTAAACCGAGCCTATTTTTCCTTATAAACCTATCTTCCATTTCAAACCACTTTGTTAAACTTCCGCTACCTTAACCAAATTTTAACCCCTCTAAAACAAAATGAACAATCTCCTCATCGAAGATCGGGCAATCAAGTGAATCGACTCAACAAAATTGAGTCGAATCACATCATTTCGATTTTAAAGACTAAATTAAATAAAGTGTAAAAGTTCAGGGAAAATTGTAAAATGGAATTTAAAGGTCACATGCATAGAAATGAGTTTGATAATGCATGTGAATTTGATAAATTGAGTTTAATCATTATATAGATCAAGAATTGAATCATACGGAGGATAACCAGGGAAAGGGAAAATCGCGGATTAGTCCCTACAAGCCAACCAATAGCATATCTTAGGTAAGTTCATATTATAAATAAATTTATTTATTTATTTTATATAACTTGTTCTAATATGTTTTGGTTCAATTGTATTTGATGTTGAATTTAGATATTAAGTTGTAAATTTTAAAATGCTTACAATTAAGTACAGGTGAGAAAATAGATATTCAGTAGTTGATGAATATTTAGGATATTACAGTTCTATGATATTGAAATGAACTTAGTTGATTGATAGCATGTGTACGAGTATTATTCTGGAAGTGCCTCTATATTATAATTGTAATAAACTATATTAAAATTCCCATTTGAACGTAGTAAACGATTAGGATACGATTAACATGCCAATAGGGTTAGAATGCGCGCTTGTACGGGATTGCACTTCGGTGCCTCTGATTGCACTTCAGTGCCTCTATTAGCATTTCAATGCTCTATGGTGTGTTTTGGGGAACCCAAGTATCCAAGTCATGTTGTTATAATTCTTTGGGCTATGAAAATTATGATTTATCTTAAGATGATTTGTTATTTATGGTGTTTATCCATTAGAAGGTGTATCAAAGTAAAATCATGCTAGAATGTTTTATTTGGAATCTATGCAATGAAATGTATATGTATATATTAAGGTTTTGGTAAAATCATTGATGAGCATAAATTATTTGATGAACTCATTCTATACTAATCATACGTATTCTCATAAATGATTGTCAAGTTTAATTAATCTATGTTAAATTAGTTTGCACATTGTTTAATCTATGTTAAATTAGTTTGCACATTGTTTAATTGAGGTAAGTTGATTTGAATTCCATATATGAACTTAATAATATACTTAAGGTTACTCTATTTATTCTTGATTTCTGTAGTTAAAGTTTTGCAGAATTGGTTAGACAGATCAACTTCAGAGCTCACACTAACAAGCTTTTATTTCGGTTGTTTTTTATTTGGTTATTTCGATTTTATGGCATATATATAGGGTTTTGAAGTTGATGAATTTATAATTCTAGTCGGATTTGTAAATTTGGTTAAAATTGATATGTAATGTTAAGATCATGCTTCATGTTAAATTTATGATGAATGTAGAGATATTTCTTGAAATATCATGTTGGCTTTACTTTGTGAAATAATGCTTTATGCCATTGGTCTGGTAAATATAAGTTGGTATTTGATATATTGAAAAGGTAGTTTGTTATTTGATGTCTTAATTGGTGATCTGTTGTGGAAACGGTCATTATGGTTTTGGTAACCTATGATTTTGGGATAGAACATATTTACTTTTGAAAGTGGTATAAATGATTGATTTTGGCATATGGTATTTGGAACTTTATTGATGATTGAACGAGATTAACATATTGAATATATCTTTGGCTTGAATAATTGTTGTTTATGGTTGAATTCTGGTGCTAATGAGGGCATATTGGTTAGGCACATAGGTTGATTGTGAATTGGTATATTTTGGCATGTTTTGGCACATTTTGAATAGGTCTGGATGTTGGTTAATGCATGGCTTGGAACCTAAGAAAGGGTATGTGACATGGCTTGTGATTGAAGGTGTTATTGGGTAGACGCGGCCTGTGATACAGTTTGCCACATGGTTGTTCACCCCACATGATTGTATGACACGACCGTGTGCCTTATTTAATTTTGGTGATTTTAGGTTCACATGGTCTCCGAAAGTTACACGGCCTGCAAAAGGAGTTACATGGTTTGGCCAAACGACCATGTCTCTACACCACATGGGCTGAGCCCTGTTACACAGCTTGACCACACGACCGTGTGACCTTTGTTTTCAGTTTTACCCTATTTTCATATTTTGATTTAATTTAATCATTAGTTGTTTCTAAAAAACTTTTAATGCTTTGTAGGCTCGATTTAAGTCCCGTTTTAATTTGAAAGACATGTTAATTGATTAAAATTATTGATGAAACACCCCAAACCCAGCCCACAAGCCCTGATCGGATCTGGCATGCTCCTTAAGCAAAGCATAGTTAAGTCTCGTATGACGTTTTGAAAATCGCGGTGGTTTCGAAGAAAAATAGATTCGGGTTCTTCTCAAGTTAAAAATTGAGTTGTAATTTAATTTTGTACTAAATCGATAATTTCATATTTCAAAAGTTACAAGTTAAAAGAAATGCCGAATTTTAGAGTTTATTCTTCTTTTTTTTTGTAACTTGAAAAACCGTAGGTACTTGAGTTTCAAATCAATTGATGTTGTTCAGTATCGTATCGTAAATTTAAAAGCATAAAGAAAATTAAGCAGTTAAGTAATAAGGGCCTTATTACATCAAAATGTAACCAAAGCAGATAGATATAAACTTAATAAGAAAAGCGAAAATTTGAGCTGTGCATGGCCACCTCTAAGTTCCTGCCGACCCGGTCCATTCACTGAGTGCCATCTGTAAAAAGTTAGCCCACGAAGGGTGAGTCCACAGACTCAGTGTTTAACAACCATCACAGATTCCCAATCGATAAAACATATCATTTCACATATAATAATAATAGGCAATGATACAACCCAACCCACCTAGAAATCCATCCTTTACACATCACCCGTACCTACCAATCACACCATGGGGATTACTAAATCGACCCTCCATCCGCTACACACCATCGAAGGCAGTCGCTGCAGTCAACTATACATCACCCTTATAATGTGGCATAGCCACCAGATAATGTGACAGAGTCACCAAATTCATAATATGTGACATAGTCACGAGATAATGTGATGAGTCACGAGATATTGTGGTAGGAACCACGGATCACTTCCCTTTCACATAATCACCCATATGCCCATGCAACATACAAAACATGCTATTTGTCATGCAATTTTCCTTACCCCAAAATCATAACAGAATCCACATATTTTCACATCAATGTTATTAAACATTATCTACAAATGTTAAAGGGTAGCGTGCACTGAATGCACTCGTACCATTGGATGGTACCCTTAGCCATATTTTCATATTTTCATTAACACATATCTAATATTATCAACCTAAGAGGAATTAGTGTAGGGCTACACTCCTGATTATTCGTAGATCTAATTGAAATCCCGAAAATCCCGATCTAACGCACTAGTCCCCTTTTTCTTACATTCGGCCAACACTAAGCATATTAGCAAAAAGCCATTCGGCTAAATAGTCAAATCCCAAAGGGTTAACGAGACCAAAACCCTTACCTTGTTATCGATTTGGTTACCAACCAAATCCCAAAACTTCGTGATGATCCGCCTTGCAATCGGCTAGGCACTAGAACACTCAATCGATTAGTTTTGGCTTTTGAATGAATAAGAAACAGATCTGAATCACTAGAACCCTTACCTAGATTGCTTAGCCAAATCTGGAAGATCTGTCAGAAATCCCCTAAAACACCATAGTTAGAATCGGCACCCTTAATAAGTAATATGGCCTTGGCCAAATATCAATATCCCTTACCTTGATTGTCTAAATCCCGAAAATATCACTTGTCCTTGGAGATGTCGAAATCCCTACAGGGTATATGTTAGATTCGATTCTAACATTTGATGAACAAAGTAAATGGCCTTCGGCCTAAAATCACACTTCACTTACCTTGGATATTCAAATTCTGAATGATCACTTCTCCAAACGTTAACTACAAGAATCCTGAAAGACCCCTTACATAGCTCGGCCAAAAGAAGAAAAGGGATTAGTTTCCTTAGTGTCGACTTAATTGAAGGTATAGGAAAGAAGATCAAATGACAAAGAGTTCCTTACCCCACTATTAGAATCGATCGAATGGCTTGCATCAACTAATCAACCACCCCCTTTGATTACTGAGAGATTCGGCCACAGGAGAAGGGTTTTCGATTTTGAGAGATAACTAGAAGAGAATCGATTTCAAATGGTGACAAAGAAGTGAACTTTTCGGCTTTAAAAAAAATAGCAAAGAGATATAGATTCGGCTAAGGTCAATTGTGTTTTCGGCTTTTGATGAATCGTGAAAAGAAGAAGTGAGAGGGTTGAGATTTGATGCGATCCAGCCTTGGTGACAAGAGGGAGATTCGGCCTTAACAAAAGAGAAGAGAAGTGTGAGGTTTTAAGGTGTTGCGGCAATGGTGAAAAATGGTAGAGAGGTTTCGGCTAGAGAGTAGATGAGAAAGAAAGAAAAGAAATCAAATGGTAAAGATGAACACTAGGCTTCAAAATTTGACAATACACAAGCATACACTCGAGTTGGAATTTGACCAACTCTTTCCCTCCTGATAACCTCTATCCATCTTGATAACCCAACCTTTATCTCTTTTTTAAAAGAGGCCACCTAAAATCCACCTCTTCCCTCTTAATTAACACCCTTTTTAATCATAAAATAAAAGAAATAACACTCCAAAATTGTAGCTAGGTGCCGTCCATCCCCTCCCCTTTGAAGTGCCAAATACTTGACCCACTAACTTGGGCCCCAAGCAGCCATACTAGGCCCAAACTTCTCCCCCTTGTGACGCCACCTACATATCCACTTATGGCACCTCCAACTTTGGCCACAAGCCCAACTTGCTACTAAACATACTCACTTAACTTTTAATTTATACACTAACATCATTTATAAGCAATTTAACCCAAGTCTTAAGCCCAAACTTGAGCCTAATCCACACATCAAAGCCTTCACCTACTAATTTAGCCATGCAACGCATCAAATGCACAGACCCACAAAGTCAGGATATTACAGTTCTACCCCCCTTAAAATAAATTTCGGCCTCAAAATTTACCTGGCTAGAATAAGTGAGGGTATTACTGTCTCATCGCTTCCTCTGGCTCCCACGAGGCTTCTTTCGATCCATGGTTACGCCATAACACTTTGACTAGAGGGACCGATTTCCTTCGAAGCACCTTCACATCCCGTTCCATTATCTGAATCGGCTCTTCCTCATAGGACAGATCTGGCCACAGCTCCACCTCCTCAACCGGTATCACGTGAGATGGATCTGATCGGTAACGACGTAGCATCGAAATGTGAAACACATTGTGTATCTGCTCCAACGCCGAAGGCAATTCTAACTGATACGCTACTGGTCCAACTCGCTTCAACACCCGATAAGTCCTATAAACCTGGGACTTAACTTTCCCTTGCGACCAAATCTCATCACCTTCTTCCACAACGAAACTTTTAGAAACACATAATCTCCCACAGTAAACTCAATCTCCTTCCGCTTAAGATCTGCATATGACTTTTGCCGGTCGGATGCCTCCTTCAACCATGTCCAAATTACTTTAACCTTTTCTTCTGATTCTGCCACAATCTCTGGACCCAAAACCTGACATTCTCCCAATTCCGTCCAACATGTAGGAGTGCGACACTTCCGTCCATACAGCGCTTCATACGGTGCCATCTGAATACTTGCCTGATAGCTATTATTATACGCAAATTCCGCTAAAGGCAAGAACTCCTCCCAACTCCCTCTGAAGTCTATCACGCAACCCCTCAACATATCCTCTAAGACTTGAATTACCCACTCAGATTGACCGTCCGACTGCGGATGGAATGCCATACTGAAATCCAACTTGGTGCCCAAAGCTTGATGTTGCGCCTTCCAAAATCGAGACGTAAACCTCGGATCCCTATCTGAGATAATCGACACCGGCACTCCGTGCAGCCTCACGATTTCTGCTACATACAACTTTGCCAATTTTTGCAATGAATAGTCAACCTACACTGGTATGAAATGTGCAGACTTCGTCAACCGATCTACTATCACCCATACCGAGTCCTTCTTAGTAGGCGTAAGGGGAAGCCCACTAACGAAGTCCATATTAATTCTCTCCCACTTCCATTGCGAATCTTTATCTTTGAAGCAACCACAGCGGTACTTGATGTTCACCTTGACTTTGCGACACGTTAAGCACTTCCTTACAAACTCAGTAACTTCCGCTTAAGACCGGGCCACCAAAAGCGATCAGTAGATCCCTATATAACTTACTTCCTCCGGGATGCATAGCATAAGGGCTACTATGCGATTCTGAAGAATTCTTTGCCTTAACTCCTCATCCTTGACATCTGAGACCTTGCCCGAAAACACAAAGACTCCATCACCGTTTACACCAAAATTTTCCAATTCCCACTTTGTACTTGTAGCGACTTAGCACTTAGTTCACCATCTAACAATTGTTTCTCCTTAACCTGACCTAGCCACGTCGGCTTCACTTGTAATTCTGCTAGCAAGCTTCCATTATCATAGAGGCTTAAATGTGCAAACATCGACCTTAACTCCGACACTACTTTCCGACTTAGGGCATCCGCCACAATATTTGCCTTGCCCGGGTGATACTCTATTGAGCAATCATAATCTTTCAACAACTCCACCCACCTATGCTGTCTCAAATTCAGCTCCTTCTGAGTCAGCAAATACTTTAGGCTCTTGTGGTCCGTGTAGATCACCGACCTCTCTCCATATAAGTAATGCCTCCACACCTTAAGAGCGAATACCACCGCCGTTAACTCCAGATCATGCGTCGGATAGTTAACCTCATGTGGCCTCAATTGCCGAGATGCATAAGCGACCACCTTTCCGTTTTGTATAAGGACACATCCTAATCCTGTATGGGAAGCATCACGATATACCACATAGTCCTTCCCTTCTTCAGGCTAAATCAAAATCGGAGCCTCTGTCAATACCTTCTTAAGCTTCTCGAAACTTTTCTGCTGCTTATCCGCCCATACAAAAGGTACCTCCTTTCTCAACAACTCGTCAAAGGTGCTTCTATTGACGAGAATCCCTCAACAAATCTCCTATATTAGCCTACAAATCCCAAGAAACTACGAACTTCCACCACAAACTTAGGTGGTTTCCAATCCAATATTGCCTCAATCTTCCGAGGATCCACCCTTATTCCTTCGACAGACACCACATGCCCTAAGAACGTAACTTCTTTCAGCCAAAACTCGCACTTGCTGAACTTGGCATACAACTTCTTTTCCCTTAACACTTGTAGCACAACCCAGAGATGCTCATCATGTTCTTCCTCGGACTTGGAATACACTAGGATATCGTCTATGAACACAACAATTAACCGGTCCAGGTAGGGTTGGAAAACCCGGTTCATCATGTCCATGAATGCGGCTGGGGCATTTGTCAATCCGAACGGCATTACCAAGAACTCATAATGCCCATATCTAGTCCGGAAAAGCTGTCTTATAGATATCTGTCTCTTTCACCTTAAGCTGATGATATCCTGACTGTAGATTTATCTTCGAAAATACTACTGCCCCCTTAAGGTGATCGAACAAGTCATCTATTCATGGCAATGGATACTTGTTCTTGATGGTCAGCTTATTCAACTGCCGGTAATCTATGCACATGCGCATAGTCCCGTCCTTCTTCTTCACAAATAGGACCGGTGCTCCCCATGGAGACACACTGGGTCGAATAAACCCATGATCGAGTAACTCTTGGGTTTGGGCCTTGAGCTCTACTAGCTCCTTTGGTGCCATTCGGTATGGAGCAATTGACACAGGAGCTGTACCCGATAATAAGTCAATTCCGAACTCCACCTCCTTATCCGAGGGTAACCCAAGCAGCTCCTCCGGAAAGACATTCACAAATTCCCTTACTGTTCTAACTCCTCCTATAGTTGCTTCCTTAGCTTCCAAGGCACTGATCAACATCAGAAAAGCTACACACCCTTTTCTAACCATCTTCTCTGCCTTAAGGGCAGATACCACATTTGACAAGCAATTCCGTCTCTCGCCCATCACCACAACTTCTATGTCGTCAGGAGTTCTCAACGACATGCGCTTAGCAACACAATCCATATTCACATGATACTTCACTAACCAATCCATGCCTAAGATTAGATCAAACTCCTCGAATGGCAACTCCATTAAGTCACCGAAATTGCGCTCGAACTTCCAAAGGTGCGCCTAAAGAGTTTGTCTAATACTCGATTGCCCTAAAGGACTAAGTACAGTTATCTTCCTAGGTACAGTTTCAGAGTTCACATGCAGAGTTCCAGACACCTTACTAGCAATGTATGAATAAGTTAACCCAATATCTATCAACGCAATAAAGGGTAATCTAGAGATAAGAAACATACCCGTTATGACATCAGGTGCTTCACCATCCTCCCTCTGACGAACTGCATACACTAGACTCGACTGTCTCGCCTCTGTGTTACCAACACCTCTGCCCGGTGTTCCCCGACCTTTTTTAGAACCATTACCTCTGCCAGCCGGACCACGACCCCGCTATGGTTGCTATCCACCCCTTCCTGCCTGATTAAGACCCTAACCTGCTAGTCGGCTTCCGTTTGTTTTCATAGGACAGTCCCTAATCATGTGATCCTTGGACCCACACTTGAAACATCCTCTCGTCTTCTTCCAACACTCTCCCAAGTGCATCTTTCCACACTGAGCACAAATGCAGATCTTGTCCTCCGTAGCAACTTGCTGACCTCGCGACCCATCCGTTCTAGGTCTCTTTTGGATATTCCCAGATGAC
Organism: Gossypium rotundifolium; assembly: GCA_025506655.1. NCBI lineage: Eukaryota > Viridiplantae > Streptophyta > Magnoliopsida > Malvales > Malvaceae > Gossypium > Gossypium rotundifolium. The sequence continues at coordinate 63,362,301 of CP106726.1, forward strand.
CCTGATGATTCGAAACCTCTCTTTTGATTATTCCTATCCGTGTTCTGTCTCACAGACTCCTTAACTCCTTCAGCAACCTTTGCCTTTTCTACCAACACAGCAAACTCCTGCTCTTACTGTGGGGCAATCAACAATCTCAAGTAATCCCTTAGTCCATCCTCAAATCGGACACATCGTTCATGCTCTGTAGCCACTATACCTCGAGCATATCGGCTCAACCTTAGGAATTCTACCTCATACTCCGCTACGAACTTATTTTCCTGAACCAGCCTTAGAAATGCCTTCCTCTACGCATCAACATAGCTGGTTCCAATATACTTCTTCTGATACGCTACCTTAAAATACTCCCAAGTGAGATCATCTGCTGTAACACCATCCCTAACCGTGAGCCACCATTGATATGACTCATCGCGGAGAAGCGACACTACCCCTTTCAGTTTCTCCTCGGTAGACAGGTTTAAATCATCCATAATTCTCTCCGTCGCCTCTAACCAATACTCAGCCGTATTGGGACCCACACCAGATATACCACGAAAAAACTTAGCTTCATTAGCTCGAAGCCACTCGGGTACAGATTTTTGAGCTCCCATACCTCCACCTGCTCCAGCCACCCTCTCAAGTACTCGCAGCATCGCTTGCGATACTGCATCATCTCCCGTCTGATCCTAATATTCAACGCCAGCAGCTGGTGGCGGTGGCATTTCATTCTCGGACCCTTGACCAGACCTAACGGGTTTCGACACGGTCATTCGGCCTCTACCACGGCCACGCACATTATGACTACGTCCCTTAGAACTCATCTTTTTGAGGTGTATTTATCTGATTAAGAATTTTATGAATTAGTTTTTGTTCCACTGATTTATCGCGATCAGTCTTATGTTTAATAATTCTAAAAAAAAGTAGTTCTTTCGAATTCATACACACACACAGCCTCAAGTTCATTCATCCAATCATCAGCATTCATGAACTTGCGTTCATTACAGAAAAGTGTTGTGGTTGCCATTGTTGTTGTTCTCCACTACCCAAGGGTATTTTCATAATTTGTCCTATAGGGGTATTTTGGTAATTTTCCAAATTAGGGTATTTGAAAATTTCACAAAATAGAGATTTTTGGTATTTTTGCAAAATAGGAACACTTGGTAAGAAGATTCAAGGGTAATATGGTAATTTTATAAACTGAGGCTATTTTTGTAATTTTAAAAACCAGGGGTATTTCGGTAATTTTGTAAAATATGGTTCTAGATGATTTTACGAAATAAGGGTATTTTGGAAATTTTTAATTCGGGGTACTTTGGCAACCTTCTATACTGTGGGTAGCTTGATAATTTTACAAGTCAGGGGTAATTTGGTCAATTTACAAATCAGGGGTATTTGGGTCATTTTTCAAATCAAGGGTATTTTGGTAATTTCAAAATCAAGGTTTAATGTTAGGTTTGTACAAAACAAGGTGACTGGTCCCTTTCGGGTTTTAATTATCGAATTTAGCCTGTGATTGAGTCCTCTTGGTTAGGGTGAACTGTTACTACGCACCAGGTAGGATTCGAGCGGAGAGGAGGTGAGTTACTAAGACTGCTTAAATACCAAGCTCCCCCTGAATCCAATCCTAGACATGTGATTTGCCACACCCTTAACTCGGTGACTCACTCACAGGTTTGTTTGGTTGGACTTTAAATTTTATGTAATTGATTGTTGGAGTAAGCTAATCCCGTGTTTCAATAACTCCTAATCTACTAATCTCGTCCTATAATTCCCACATATGAATCACACAAGGGTTAGGGGTACTTACCTGGTGGACTTTGGGCCGGTGACTCAGGTGCCATGCTAGAAAACCTGCTCATTCTTTAGTAAAACTCAAATTCAAATAAAGAAAACGTTTTGGGCCCAAAAAACCCTCAAGGCTGAGTTTTGAACCGGGCTCTGATACCAAATTGAAACACCCCAAACCCGGCCCACAAGCCCTGACCGGATTTGGCATGCTCCTTAAGCAAAGCATAGTTAAGTCTCATATGACATTTTGAAATTCGCGGTGGTTTCAAAGAAAAATAGATTCGGGTTGTTCTCAATTTAAAAATCGAGTTGTAATTTAATTTTTTTCTAAATCGATAATTTCATATTTCAAAAGTTACAAGTTAAAAGAAATGCCGTATTTTAGAGTTTATTCTTTTTTTTTGTAACTTGAAAAATTGTAGGTAATTGAGTTCCAAATCAATTGATGTTGTTCGTATCGTATCAGAAATTTAAAAGCGCAAAGAAAATTAAGCAGTTAAGTAATAAGGGCCTTATTACATCAAAATGTAACCAAAGCAGATAGATATAAACTTAATAAGAAAAGCGAAAATTTGAGTGTGCATGGCCACCTCTAAGTTCCTGCCGACCGGTCCATTCCTTTGAGTGCCATCTGCAAAAGTTAGCCCACGAAGGGTGAGTCATGAGACTCGATGTGTAACAACTATCTGATTCCTAATCGATAAAACATATCATTTCACATATAATAATAATAGGCAATGATGCAACCCAACCCACCTAGAAATCCATCCTCTACACATCACCGTACCTACCAATCACACCGTGGAGATTACTAAATCGACCCTCCATCCGCTACACACCATCGAAGGCGATCGTTGCGATCAAGTACATCGCCCTTATAATGTGGCATAGCCACGGATAATGTGACAGAGTCACAGATTCATAATATGTGACATAGTCACCGGATAATGTGTGAGTCACGGATATTGTGGTAGGAACCACGGATCACTTTCCTTTCACATAATCACCCATATGCCCATGCAACATACAAAACATGCTATTTGTCATGCAATTTTCCTTACCCCAAAATCATAACGGGAATCCACATATTTTCACATCAATGTTATTAAACATTATCTACAAATGTTAAAGGGTAGCGTACTGAATGCACTCGTACCATTGGATGGTACCCTTAGCCATATTTTCATATTTTCATTAACACATATCTAATATTATCAACCTAAGGGAATTAGTGTAGGGCTACACACCTGATTATTCGTAGATCTAATCGAAATCCTGAAAATCTCGATCTAACGCACTAGTCCCCTTTTTCCTACATTCGGCCAACACTAAGCATATTAGCAAAAAGCCATTCGGCTAAACAGTCAAATCCTAAAGGGTTAACGAGACCAAAACCCTTACCTTGCTGTCGATTTGGTTACCAACCAAATCCTGAAACTTCGTGATGATCCCCCCTTACAATCGGCTAGGCACTAGAACACTCAATCGATTAGTTTTTGACTTTTGAACGAATAAGAAACAGATCTGAATCACTAGAACCCTTACCTAGATTGCTTAGCCAAATCCCGAAGATCTGTCGAAAATCCCCTAAAACACCATAGTTAAAATCGGCACCCTTAATAAGTAATATGGCCTTGGCCGAATATCAATATCCCTTACCTTGATTGTCTAAATCCCGAAAATATCACTTGTCCTTGGAGATGTCGAAATCCCTACAGGGTATATGTTAGATTCGATTCTAACATTTGATGAACAAAGTAAATGGCCTTTGGCCTAAAATCACACTTCACTTACCTTGGATATTCAAATCCCGAATGATCACTTCTCCAAATGTTAACTACAAGAATCCCGAAAGACCCCTTACATAGTTCGGCCAAAAGAATAAAAGGGATTAGTTTCCTTAGTGTTGACTTAATTGAAGGTATAGGAAAGAAGATCAAATGACAAAGAGTTCCTTACCCTACTATTAGAACCAATTGAATGGCTTACATCAACTGATCAACCACCCCATTTGATTACTGAGAGATTCAGCCACAGGAGAAGGGTTTTCGGTTTTGAGAGATAACTAGTAGAGAATCAGTTTCAAAAGGTGACAAAGAAGTGAACTTTTCGGCTTTAAAAAAATAGCAAAGAGATATAGATTCGGCTAAGGTCAATTTTGTTTTCGGCTTTTGATGAATCGTGAAAAGAAGAAGTGAGAGGGTTGAGATTTGATGCAATTCAGCCTTGGTGACAAGAGGGAGATTCGGCCTTAACAAAAGAGAAGAGAAGTGTGAGGTTTTAAGGTGTTGCGGCAATGGTGAAAAATGGTAGAGAGGTTTCGGCTAGAGAGTAGATGAGAAAGAAAGAAAAGAAATCAAATGGTAAAGATGAACACTAGGCTTCAAAATTTCGGCAATACACAAGCATACACTCAGAGTTGGAATTTCGGCGAACTCTCTCCCTCCTGATAACCTCTATCCATCTTGAACCTTTATCTCTCTTTTAAAAGAAGCCACCTAAAATCCACCTCTTCCCTCTTAATTAACACCCTTTTTAATCATAAAATAAAAGAAATAACATTCCAAAATTGTAGCTAGGTGTCATCCATCCCCTCCCCTTTGAAGTGTCGAATATTTGACCCACTAACTTGGGCCCCAAGCGGCCATACTAGGCCCAAACTTCTCCCCCTGACGCCACCTACATATCCACTTATGGCACCTCTAACTTTGGCCACGAGCCCAACTTGGTACTATACATACTCACTTAACTTTTAATTTATACACTAATATCATTTATAAGCAAATTAACCCAAGTTTTAAGCCCAAACCTGACCCAATCCACACCTCAAAGCCTTCACCTACTAATTTAGCCATGCAACGCATCAAATGCACAGACCCACAATGTCAGGATATTATAATTGATGATTGATTTAAAAGTAATTTTTTTATTTGAAATAATCTATGTTTGTCCTATTAATTGTTATAACTTCCTGTAACCCTAATTCAATGATGAAGACGAGTAAGGGGTGTTACAAGTGAATTGAAAAACAAATAGATTTGAGGGGTTTTAAATAGGTTCTTCTTTTTTTTTACCATTGGGGGTGAGAAGTTGTTGGAATTCGATCATTGTGGGATAGCCATTAGGGAAAACGCGTTGAGTTGGAAGCGTTTTGCTGATAGAGGAAGAAAGCGTGCCTAGTTACAAGCATTTTCCTACAACATTCGCTGAAAATGCGTTCAGCTCAGCGTATTTTCTTGCAAAGTATGTTGCAAACATGTCCAGCACAGCATGTTTAAAAAAAAAATCGGCCTAATCCCATAAATATTTAGAAAAATGCTTAATCTGATAAATATTAAAAAATAGCATTTTCTGTTAATTCACTCTTATTGTTGTGCATATAACTTTTTTTATTATTTTTAATTAATAAAATATATAATATTATTTTTTCTTAATTTACATTACTTGCAATACAAGCTTTCATGTACTTAAAAACAACAAAATCACTCAAAATTAAAATTTATAACATTGAAAATATTTGTTCCTTTTTAATTATAAACTTCAAAACATTGTTTTAAATTTAAATATTATTTTAATCATCAAACATTGAAAAATTGAAAAAAATTTAACAAATATATTTAACATATGAAAACTATTTTATGTCTATAAAACTTTTAAAAATTTATCCACTTCAAAAAATATTTATGTCTACAAATATATTATCAATAAAAAATTTAAATAATAAATAAAATTGCTAAAAATATTGTTAGGCGTTAGATAGCGAGCTGGTGCCAGGAGCTTCCGTTCTTTATTACCATGTTTGCCCTTTTAAGATTGCGGTTCTTACATCATGTTCAGAACTACTATTTGAATCCCCAAAATGCCCTCACCTTCCATCTTTATTTCATTATTTCCAACTACCTTGCTTGCAACCCCTGCTTGAGTTTAAAGATGCCCGGTTGCGTTGGAAAAAAACAACTGTAAGATTTTATCTTTTTGAGAGAAAAAATATGGGATCTTGAACTTCGAGTGTTTTTCATTTCGATTGCATGGTTTATATACTGATGCTGCTAATTTGGGTTACTTAGCTTTACTTTGTCGTTCATTTCTGAATTCTGATTAGAAGTTGGCTAGTTCTTTATTATAATCAGTGTACATTTCGGAAAAGATAGCTGAGATGTTGGGTAATTTTGAGGTTGAACAGTGTTCATTTAGCAAGTTGGGACAATTTCATGAAAGGGTTTTGAGTTTTAGTGACAGATTTGTAAAGATTCACTGTAAGCATTGTGTTTCTGAATCAATCAGTGCACTTGTTGTTATTGGTTTATTTTTATCGTTCCTTTTAGCAATGGTATGCACATATTTTCATGTCCTTCCAATATATCAGCCAGCGGTTCGTACTTATACAGTTCATGAGTCTGATGATTTAGTTGCCAAATGCAATGTTTTTTATGGCAAATGGATCCCTGATGAAAGTTACCCTTTATATAATGCTTCACAATGTCCTTTTGCTGAGCGTGGGTTTGATTGTGTGGTTAATGGAAGAAGAGATAGGAGTTATCAAAAATGGAGATGGCAGCCAAAAAACTGTGAAATTCCAAGGTTTAATGTGCAAGAGATTCTTGGAAAGCTCCATGGGAAACGGATTGTTTTTGTTGGTGATTCATTGAGCAGAACACAATGGGAGTCTATGATATGTTTGCTTATGCAAGGTGTGCAGGATAAGAGGAATGTCTATGAAATTAATGGAAATAAGATCACTAAACGAATTAGGTTTTTAGGAGTGTATTTCAGTTCATATAATTTACGTATTGACTTTTATCGGTCAGTTTTCCTAGTGCAGCCTGGTTCAGCACCAAGGCATGCACCTAAGAGGGTTAAATCAACAGTCAAACTTGACAAGCTGGATGATATGAGCAAGGAGTGGATTGACTCTGATTTCTTGATATTTAATTCAGGTCATTGGTGGACGCCAACTAAGCTTTTTGATCTGTAAGTTATCTAGATATCTTTAACTTCATATATTGGTGTTCTTTGGTGGATGCCACAGAATTTTTCCAGTTAAAATTTTGGTTTCAATTTTTAGTTCATTTAGTTTCATGAACGTTTACTTGCATCAATTTATGTTCCAAGCTGAGTCATTAAAGCTTGATATATGTCTTAATTTCTGAGTCATTGTTTTTTAGGTGGCAATGCATCAAAGATTGCTAATGCACAGGCATGGTAAATTTGCAATAATGTGATTTGTGTTGATATATATCTTTTCATCTATTTCTATGTTTACCAACCTATATGATGTGTTATGCTTGTTTGAATTTACACCTATAGTGCAGGTTTTGCCTCATTTTCTCCTTGCTGTTCTAGTATAGTGACAAAGTATCGAACTGCTCGCACTGTTGCTTTTAGGACTAAATTACAAATCTATATGCATGTTTCATTTTTATGTAGAAATCTCCTAACAGAATTTACCAGACAGGGGTTGCTATTTTCAGGCAGGTAGATCACTAAAGCTTGGAATGGGGATCGCATCTGCCTTTAGAACTGCATTGGAGACATGGGTATCTTGGGTTGAGTCTTCAGTCAACAGAAACAGAACTAGGGTGTTCTTCCGGACTTTTGAATCTTCGCATTGGATGTAAGCCATTCTACTTTCTACCAGGTTTTTCCTTTTTTCTTTTTGCTTTAGAAAATAAGGCATGTACAAAGCAAGTATTCCACCTTAGCTGAAAAGGATAATAATTATTTGGGTGCAAAGTTGGGTGATGCATAAAGACATAAAACTTTGTGTGTTTAAAAGTTGTTACTATAAACATTATTTTAAACAATAAGAGCAATATAGTATTCTCAATTCTAGTGATGAGCTTAGTTCTTCTACATAAGAACCTCCAGGTTTGGAAAGGCTTTGGCTTCAATGTGTCAACGTATGGCTTTGCATTTTTGTCATGGTAAATTAAGAAGAGTAAATTGAATGGAAATTTTGCAAGATTTTTAGGTGAAAAAGAAAAAACTGAATGATATGCCAAATTCTTTTGCCTGTTGAAATTATAATATAAACACTATTTTTCAAATGATACTTGTTTATTTATTTAATAACTAAACACTTCAGTTATGCCATATTGCAATGATTTAATTTTTTTTTTTTTTTTTTTTTTGAAATACTCATATCTGACACATATTAGATATAAGCATGAAGACATTGAGAAAAATCAAAAGAAGTGAATATATTCGTCCTCATATCGAACCAAAGCATAAAACCCCCTTCTAAAAAGTATAAGAAGAAGATGTACCATTGAAAAGGGCAATTAAAATTGATCTAAAATCATTACTTACAACAATGTCTCCAATTAAGACGTTAAAGATGTATGGAATTTCACATATATATATATTATATTACAATATCTTCAGCTTTTAGCTGACGTGGTCAATTTAATTTTTAAAATAATTTAAAAGCTTGGACTTTGGTAGTAGCATATGTATTTAAAATAAGATTAAAATATGCTTCAAATTTCTGTATTCTTGTACATTAGGAATTTAATCCTCTATTTTTATGTTAAGTATTAAGTTACTAAAAATAAAACAAAATAAAAAGCTTTTAAAAATATTTAAAACATTTATTAATTTCATAAATAACAAATTAATGAATTCCATAAATACTTTTCATCTGTTTAATCTAGGAAATTGTATATATCATGCATATATAATAATTTAATACATTTTTTATCAAATAAAATCTTGAATTACAAAATATATAACAGAAATTATAAACTTATTTATAATACCAATCATATAATTATATTTATGTAAAATTATATAATAATTTAAATATATTTTAATTGAAACATTTACTCATGTATAAAACATTTACTCAAACCCATGTATCGCTGGTAAGAAAATTAGTACATATATATAAAATGTAAAATTGCGTGTCCTCTTTTGTAACATTTACTCTTACACAAAAGAAGAGGAGATGTAAAAAAAAAAAGTATATACGAGCATATGTGTTTTTAATTGTTGGATAAAAGAAAAAGAAAAGATCTCAAAGCTATATACGAACATTGATTTAATGTCTAATTTTTATAGTTAAAATTTGAAATTTGATGTTGTACAAATTTATCTATGTAACTTTAATTTAATTCAATTTTCACAAATTATTAACCCAAATTGATATAACATACATAAATAATTATATTTATTTAATATAAAAACTAGAATTTGTTAAACAACTTGCTTGGTCGCATCTCCCTCGGATCTTTAGGTGGTGATCTCTGTGTAACTAATTTGCCCACTCATCTGGCTAACTAACTGGTCTTTTCACTTGCAGAGGTCGAAACCGTAATTCATGCAAAGTGACTCGACGCCCTTGGCTGAAAACTAACGGGAGAGATCATAGCCGAATTTCTGACATTATAATTGATGTTGTAAAGAAAATGACAACTCCTGTAACAGTGTTACATGTAACCCCCATGGGAGCTTTCCGTAGTGATGCTCATGTTGGCACTTGGAGTGATAAGCAGTCGGTAGCTGATTGCAGCCACTGGTGTCTTCCTGGAGTGCCTGATACATGGAATGAAATTCTCCTATCAATGATGCTCTCCAAGGATGGAGCAACCGTTCAGTGAACAAGAACTTGCAATCCTTTTACTTCTCCTTCCCACCCCCCTCCTCCGTCACTGCATAAGAACATTTTCTGTGAAGTCCCCTCTTGAGACGAAAGATGAATAATTATGGTTGTCGTAGCATGATGTAATGCACGTTTATTAACTATTACTAACTGATGAACGTCAGGCAAAAATAAAAAATAGACAAGTTTCAAGAGTTTTCTTTTCGTTCTTTATTTGGTGGAAATTTCTATGTTATTTTGTAAGAAGAACAAAACTGTATGTCATCTGGCAAACATCTGATCCGTATGCTGATTTGGTCTTCTGGCTGAATTCAGGGGTACACCTGCTAATCAAACTCGTAGTTACTCTGTATATCTTTCATCAATGTATAGTAAGATTCTAGTCAAAACTCTCACCTTACCAATTGCAACATGTCCTTAAGGTAGAAGCAATAGTTACTTTTCTAGTTAAATGGCTACTGCTTGTGAGGTTTAAATGAAGGAATTAACCTTGTTGGTCCAAGCCCTCTGTATTTCATTCCTTTAGATTCCAGAAATATTTTCAGCCGATTGAAATACTCTCAACTAATTTGTTGGCCAAATTATGGTTTTTCTTTTATACTTTCATTTCTTTTTTTGACCCGGCGATCTTTTCTCATCCCGTATGTCTTTAGGAGTTTGGATTTCGTGTTAGCTTTACGAGAAAACCAAGGAAAGTTTAAGGAGTGTTTTACAATGCAAACAAACCCCATTAGCCCATCCTGTCTAAACTTTGAATGAGAGCCAAGTCAATTGATACTGCATATGAATCCAAATGCCAAAGAAAATGCACTATATCACTACAAAAAGACTCCCAGTTCTCCCAATTACTGCACCAAAGTTAAATCAATATAAACTTCACAGCATCTTCAGATATTGTGATGGCCTCATCCATCCAAGCGGTTATAATTGTTGTGTTTTTCTCATGCGGTGGCTTTTTCCTCGCATTCCTTGCAGTCACTCTGTTTTGTTTCCTCAAGAGAAAGAAGAAAGTTGAAGAAACAGACACCGTTTATGTTTATGAACATCTGAAAGTGAAGGAGGCTACTGTCCCTGGTTCTCATAGGCCGCACGCTGTGATCGTAGATATTGAGGATGATGTTCATGTTGCTGAAGAGATTGTAAAGACCAAGAAAGTCGAACGAGGTTCGAGTTTGGAGGAAAATCTTAAGACCGAGAAAGCAGCTTCAAGCTCTGATCGCAAGTTATAACAGTGTTATATTCATTTAATATTTAACATAATTGCTGAAATAAACATACCTACGAAAAGAAAACTGTGGTGCAATTAAATTAATGTCCACTTTATCTTCTGTTATTTAGCGAATTATTATGAAATGATATTGCGAATATTCTTCAATGTTTAATTGTTTCAATGATTCTCCAATATGTTTTGATTGTTTAAATTATTATTTAAAACAAAATTTCACTTATTTTTAGTTGACATTAACATTATATTGCATTTGTCGTGGTAATTTCAGAATATTTAATACATTGTGGGTGCATAAGTCTCATATATCATCGGTGAATAATAATATGACATCTGACCATTAAATAAAACAAAAAAAAATACTAGAAGACTTATAAATAATATTTGTAACTTTTTTTAAATTGTAATAGTCCAATTTAGACCCTAGTCGGAATAGTGGTTTCAGGACCACAAATTCGAGTTTGAAAAATATTTTAATATTATTTTCGAGTCTACAATATGTGAATTGGTATGTGTGAAATTTTCGTGATTGAATTTGATCATTTGTGTGCTTAATTTGCAAAATGGATTAAATCGCATAAAAGGTAAAAGTTATGTTCAAATTGTTAAAGTGCCGAATTGCTATGTCTTTAAGATGTGTGAGTCCTCATAATGGAATTACACCATTAATGGATTGACTGGACAAGTATGGACATGAGATAGTGGATTTTTAATGTTATTATTAAGGTTAAATATGGTATTTGTTAATTAAGTTAATGTTTAATAAGACAAAAATTAAATTAATGTTCCATTCATCTTGTTTTAACCGATTGAAAGAAAGAAAATAAGGGTTTAGAAGCTTTCTCATATTCGACCATTACTAAGCTTGATTAAGGTATGTTATTTGTTTGATTTTTGATAATTTTTATGTTTTTGTGATCGTTGCATCGTGTTCTCTTAAGCCCATGTCTCAATTTCTTAATTTGATGAAGATTGTGAGTTATGCCATTGATGATTTTGTGAGCTTTGTGATGTTAAATGGTGAAATATAATTAGATTAATATGTTTTGTCTTTGGATTTTTGATGAATTTGACTATTTTGGGCTAAATTGTGAAAATGAAAATTGAAGGACTAAAATGTGAAATAAATGGACTTATATGGTGTAACACCCTTAACCCGTATCCATCGCCGGAATAAGGTCACAAGGTATTACCGAACACAAGTGCAAAACGAAACTCTCACACAAAATCATACCATGTAAATCATAATATTTTCGAAGAAATAACATGCCATGAAGTTAAACAATATATATATACATGCTTTATGAAAACACATAACCCGAAACATAAGCATAACATCCTAAAATAATGTTCGAATACTAACTTAAATTAAATACTTTGCTTCACCATTCTATGTATGCATATACACGGCCAAATGACCACAAGACAATTCGGCATTAACATTCCCTATTTTGATCACACATATATCATTAATTTGGCTTCATTAAAATAAACCATTGAAGCATGATCATGAATTCACTTAGCCACTTATCTCATACATTACCCAACTAGCAAAATGCCATATCAATTTTTTATCCAATTCATGCACAAGTCAAATACTAACATTATCCATATATAAACATGTTTATAATGTACTCAAGTGATCAAACTGAATTACTTTATTTTTTATAATAGAATGAATACCAAAACATAACAATTATCACTAATAAATAACCAAATTATAAACTAAAAGAACACATATATGTCTTGACCGAATATGCCAACCCAAAACATATTGAGGCTTTTAAGATTACCTTATAACAAATCATATTTATATCTATATATTCGTGCTTATAAACAACTCACATGATAACCATAATCAAAATCCAAATATGAAATACACACACAACATAATTGAGAAAATAAAGCATTGAAGCTAAAGACATTAATAATAAGCCATTTTCGCATGGCTAATACATATATATAACATCCAAAACTTATAGCTCAAAACATGATCTAGCTTATACATGCCTTTAGTCCAAAAATCAAACTCAAAAGTACCAAAATAGATTGATAGTATGGATGACTTCGTTGACGATCCCCTGAGCTCGTAGCTTGACCAAAATCTATAAAACAGAGTAACGAACACACGGTGTAACAACCGATTTAGGGCCTAGTCGGAACAGTGATCTCGTAATCACTAATTTGAGGTTAGAGAAAATTATTTTCATGTTATGTTATGCGTTATAACATGATTATAAGGGTGCATGAAAATTTTGGTGCCTTAATTTTAGCAATTTCTAGCTAAATTGTGAAAAAGGACTAAACCGCATAAAGTGCAAAAGTTCTATTTTATTTGCTAGAGGTGTCAAATAGCTATGAATTATAAGTTGGAGGTCCCAAATGTGCAAATTGCCCTTATTTAAGTGAGTTGGCCGGCCATACTAAAGCATAGGGAACAAGAGCATTTATTATGTTAAAAAGTTAGTAGTATTAGTTGGGAAAATGAATAAAATAAGATGATATAATAAAAAGCTATCATCTTTTTCATTTATTCTCCTTCTCCACCGAAAATATCAGCCATAAGAGGCCTTTGGGAGCTTGAAATTTCAGCAGCTTATTTTCTCTTCAAGCAAGTCCTTCTGATGCTTTTTCTTGATGAAAATTACATTTTTGGAGTCCCTAAAGCTTAAGCTAGCTAATGGGGGGATTAATTTGCAATATGGTAAAAAGTTTAGAGATTTGCCATGTAAGATCATAAGTTGTTAGCTGAGTTTTTATGGAAGAAAATGAATGATAGGATGATGAGAAACAACTTTTGTGAAAGGTGTTGCCATGAAAACACCTAATTGGGACTATAATGCAAAAGTTGTAATTTGTTCATTAAAGCATGAAATAGTTGAAATTAGAGATAGTTTTAAGGGGATTAAATGTTCATCTAGGCTTGTTTAACAATAAAATGTGATAAAAATTTATTTACGAGCCTAGGGACAAAATCATAATTTTGCCAAAGTGTAGGGGCAAAATGGTTATTTTTGCCTAAAGTGTGTATTATGGTATTTTATGGTCTATAAATGGATAAATCAGTAAATTTCATTATTCTAGATCAAAGAAAATAGGTTTCGGACCTAGAACGGGTGAAAAGAGAAGTGTGGACAAATAGTCCTTTTCGGCTAATTCGACAATGAGGTAAGTTTGCATGCAATTATTGAAATTATGTATGAGTTCATGTAAGTATTCTGATGTTGTATGGAATGTATATTCACTCTATGGATGTATGAAATACCCTTGGATGAAATGCATGAAGAATGTTGAGATGATAGTTAAAGTCTCGTATAAAACCATATTGGATTATGGCCTCGATATAAGGATTTCGTATAAGACCGTGTCAAGGAGATGGCATCGATATGTTAATTCAAGTAAGACCCTATCGGGGTATGATATCTATGTGATTTCATGAGTATGAGACTCAAGAGAGTTATTTTATAACTTGAGTATTTCAGAGTATAGGTTGAAGTAAAGAAAGTATGCGGTTGAGCTACGAAAGGCACAAGTATGTATTAGAATTGAATTGAGACGATTTCACTTTATATATATATGATGAACCCCTATTGGGATATGGGAAATTAATGCACCTTGTTGCATGAGTTATATTTATTGTTATATTGTGGGAATGCAAATAAAAATAGTGGAAAAGTTAAGTAAGAGTAGTAATGTGAAGGTGTTCTCGGATGAACAATTGAATTAAAGTATTACATGTGGATGACTATTTATGAATGTATGATAATGGTGGGCTAAGTACGAAACCACCGAAAGATGAGTAGCTTATTAATAAGACTTGATGTGATGTCTTATATGATTACATGATAATCAGTGCAGGAATGGATTCTTTTGTAAGCGAGCAATTAGCTCGTGGTACGGTAAGAGATAAAATGAGGAAGCTTCTAGAGTGGTTGAGTAAGCAATCTTGAGTTAATGGGAATGACCCAGTATAATCTCTTGTGGTTATCTACATTTAATGAATATTAATATTTTCCAGATTATGCAGATGAACTTACTAAGAATTAGTGCTTACTCCTTTCCTTTCTTTTTTCATCTCTTATAGATTATGTTGACTAATACGGGTTGGAGGCCGCTGGAGATGTTTTCACACTATCGAGCAGACATTCGATTCGAGGTATCAAGTCCTTATGAGTCATGGCATGTATAGGACTAGAATTTAAGGTTGAGTAAATTATGGTTAATGTGCCAAACTATGTTGGCCAAAAAGGGTTTGTAGTTTAATTATGTATAGACGTTGATGATGGCTAAGTTGTTGTAATTGTATGGTAGTAACACTTTATTTTCGTGAATCAAATGTATGAATTCATGTGTTTTAGTCGTTGATTTGAGACTTTATTGAATCAGTATATTAATGTATGAAATGTAGGATGGAAAAGGGATTGGTATATAGCCTCTAAGTGTCCACATGGTTAGACACACAGGCAGTGTATGCAGGCCGTCTGAACCTCGCACCTTATGATTACTTGTTAGAATAGGCTATGGGTGAATCCCACGGCCGTGTGCATGAGCCGTGTAAGACCCACGGCTTGGGCATGGGCGTGTGCTTAGGCCGTGTCAAATAAGTCAGTAGCTCCACACGGTTAGAGGACACGGCGTGTCAAGGCTGTGTCAGATAAGTCAGTAGCTCCCCACGGATGGGAAACATGGGCGTGTTTAGGGGTGCACTGGCGTGCCCCAAACCCCACGGGCGTGTAACCTCTGATTTTGAGAGAGGATTTTTGATAAGTTCCAAATGTCCGAACAAGTGTTTAAGGCCTCGTATGACCATGATACGCATGTCTAGACCAAGAAATAAAGGTTTTAAGTCGAAACGAAATTTTATAGCCAGTAAGTACTTGATTAAGTGAGTTCAAGCATGGTAATGTCTCGCATCCAGTCTTAGCATCGGACTTGGGTACGAGGTGTTACACACGGAGTAAGCTAACTTAGCTTAGTAAGTCTTAAGCAAATTCAACAAATCGGCTAAATATTCAATCAAGTTAAACCGAATAAATTCTTAACATTTATAAAATAATATAACATTTATGTGCTAGCATAGCCGAATACCAATGTCCGTATATAGCAAAATATTTATCAACATCTACTTTAAAAGTAGAACTCATCAAATACTCATCACTTAATCAATATATATGTATTTCTATATATGACCGAATATCATCTTCCAAGTACATATAAAGTAAGCCCCATAACCAAAAGTATGTCTAAATACAATCTCACATATCAGATAACACACACACACACACATATATATATATGTTTCACATGACCAATGAATATACAAAATATTTCATATAACCGAATATATATAAACATATCTATGTATATAGATATACATACTTGAACATCTTTTAAACAACTCTCATGTTTTCAAATAAACAACATCCACATAACATAATTTATCCACATATCCAAACAACCAAATGTACAACATATTTATTTCATCATTTTATTTGCTCATTGACATCACATATAACATATATGTATGAAAAATACATACCTTATGGGCGAATTAACAAAATTCATTTGCATAAGCTTAAGCTTACTCGATTTGTTCCATAACTTAATCATTTTGTAGTCTAAGATCGGAATTGTAATTCACCGGTATAAAACCTGCTAGGCGTCGGCCTGAATCACACACCGGCACTAAGCCTGCTAGACCTAAGGTCTAAAATTTAATCACCGGCATTTAGCCTGCTAGGCAATAAGCCCGATATAGTTCACCGGCATAAGGCCTGCTAGGCTTGAAGCCCGAATGTTGATATTATTAAACCATCTCATACACATTACATATTATCAATATCACATGTATCACACATAATTCATATCACTTTAACATATAAAACTAAATTTCATTTAGCTACATTTCATTATTAAATCACCTATCACATTCGGCTTTGGCCAAATTCATATTTATAAATTTAAAATTTAGCATGTAATGAAGTTATAACCGATATTAACGGTATTAAATTACTTATAGACTTACCTCGGATATTATCGGACGACAAGAACCGGCTATTCGATAACTTTCGCCTTTCTCCGATCCAAGTTCGTTTTTCTTTGTTCTTGATCTAAACATATTCAAATTAAGCTCATTCAAGCACATTTCATCTCAATTTAGTCCCAAAACACATAAATAGGCAAATTACCATTTTACCCTTGATATTTACAACTTTTACAATTTAATCCCTATTGTACAAAACACAAAATACACATAATTTGAACTCAATCCTTAAGGGACGAATCTTCCCCATGGTCATATAAGTCCCTACATTTCATTAATTTTTCATTTTAACCCCTCAAAGATTTATTTTCTCAATTTAGCCCTATTTAGCTAAATTCATCAAAAATTCAAGAACAAAGTATGTTCATCAATTATCTATCTATCATTTAACACCATAAACATTATGAAACTCAACATAGCATCCATGGAATTTTACACAAACGTCATCAATTCACGAAATTGAGACATGGGTTTTAAAGCTCTCGAAGCAACGGTTACAAAAATGTAAAAATTCTTGAAAACTGACCGAAAACATAACTTGAATTTAAGCTTAGAAGTGCCGAAAATCAAAAGAACCAAAGCCTTTCTTCTTTTTCTAATATTCTTCCATGAGAGAAGCAAAATGATGTTGGCTTTATTTTGTGTTATTTTAACATATATTATTTATTTACCAAATTGACATATTAACCTTTTAATAATAATATTTATAACATATATCTTAAGGTCAATTAAGACCATTGCCACCCACTATCATGTAAAATGGGCTAATTTCTTTTTTAGAACTTCATTTTAAAAAGCCACTACCAAAAGGGTACTTTTCACTATAGTTTATAACTTTTATGATTTACGCAATTAGGTCCTTTTTTTAATTAAGCACACAAACAATCAAATTTTTATACGAAACTTTCACAAATACAAATTCACATATAATTAACACGAAAAATAATATTTAAAAATTTTTCAAACTCGAATTCGTGATCCCAAAACCACTGTTCCGATTAGGGTCAAATTCGACTGTTACAACTCTCCCCCTTAGGGTTTTTCATCCCCGAAAATCTTACCGTTAAACATAGTCGGATATTGTTGTCTCATTGAATCCTCAGGCTCCCATGTAGCCTCTTCTATTCCATACCGATTCTATAATACTTTTACTAACTAAATTTTCTTGTTTCTCAACTCTTTCACTTCACGAGCTAAGATACGAATCGGTTCCTCCTCATATGTCATATTAGATCGAATTTCAATCTCAGACGGGGCAATCACATGCGACGGATCAGATCTATATCTACGAAGCATCGAGACATGAAATACATTGTGTATCTTTTCTAGTTCAGAGGGCAACTTTAACCTATAAGCGACGGGCCCAACATGTAACATCCTTAAAACGGGATCTCTGCATTTTGCATATGGTTGCATGTGTTGGTAAGTATGTTGTGTGGTTTGATATGTTTTGGGGTCTAGGCATGACCTTGGGTTAGTTTCGGGTCATGGCTAAAAATTTTGTTTTAGCACTTACGAAGAATGAGCTAGAAGAATTAGGGGTTAAAGGAATATTATTGGGAGTTTTAGACACAAGAAGTGTCTTGGTAAAGTGGCAAGGAGGCGCCACTTAAGTCACAAGGGAGGTGACGCCACAGGGAGCAAGGGGGACCTTGGTTCGAGCTGCAAAAATCCCTTTCTACTTATTTATTTTTGACGCCACAGGCAAGCAGAGGTGTACTCAGGTAGGACTCTGTTTGAGGGATAGGGATTAGACTAAATTCAAGTGATAAGTGTAGGACTCATTCAAATCTGTTTGAATGAGATGGGAGAGCCTTGAGGAGTTGGCTGAATTTTAAACTGTAGGAGAGGAGGTGTGATCGGTTTGGGATTTAGGGGTAGGCCGAATCTCCTTAGTCAAGGGGGGAGTGTATTTTCGGCTAGCCTAGGGGGGTTTTCTTTTCTTTTTAGAGAGGTGTCAAAACCAAAACACCAAAGTGCTTTTTTCTTCTCTCTTTTTTGGCAACTCTTGTTATTGGCCGAACCAATTTTACAAGTTTTGTTAGAAGCCAAAACTTGTTTCACTTCTTTTCTTCCATTTTTGATCAAAGGCCGAATCTATTCTCTTTTCTTCATCTTTTTCTTTTTAGCCAAATCTATTTGTTTGCTCTCTACCATTGCCAAATATCAATCAAGCATAGATCATCCTTGGTTTCTCTTCTAATCGGATTTGAGGAGGGTAAGTGATTGGCCGAATACCCTTAGTCTCATTCTCTTCTCTTCTCACGCGTTCTAATCCACTTTGAAGAGCCGAATCTGTTGGTAAGTGGCTTCTTTTCTATTTGATCCTCTGTTAAAGATCTGTATTAATCATTTTTCTTGTTCTATGTGGTAGCCGAAACCCCTAACACCAATTTAGGGTGCTGACCTTTGGTGTATAGAAGCCGAATTTGTCGACTAAGGTAAGAAGGTGTCAGATTCTTTTGGTTTCGGATTCATGGTATGGCCAAATGGCCTATAGTTCTCTAATGATGTGTTAAGACGATTGTAGGGGAGGGGAAGTAGCCAAATATAGTGGAGTTGGAAGATTTGTTTGCCGATTAAGTGTGTGGTCGATTACAAGGGGGGTTCATTGTTAGTTCCGGGATTTGGTTGGAAACCAAATTGGCACTAAGGTAAGAAGTTTTCCTTGTGCGATTTGTCCTTCGGGATTTATTGGTATAGCTGAATGGCTTTTGGTGATAACCTAAGTGTTGGCCGAATGTAGGGGCAAAGGGGATCTAGTGCAGTAGACCGGATCTTCGGGATTTAGTGATTTCGTTAGCAACCAGGTGTGTAAAGCTTACACACTCCTATTTAGTACAATATGCTTATTGTGTTACCATTATAACTATTGAATCAGTGAGTATGCTTTGTGGACATGAGCTTAGAAATCGAGTAAGTCCCCTGTTATGTGACTTTTAGTATACATCGTCATGATCTGTTGATGCTATGTTATATGTTATTTGCATGATCATTCGATACTATGGCATGTATGTTATGAACATGATGATGGGTTTGATGAGAGGAGGGGGATGATTTATTTTGGACTATCACCAGTGGTTTTGACCACACGACGGGTTGGCCCCGTCTTGATATTATATTTTGTGACTAAGTCCGGTGGTTTTGACCACCGGTGGTTTTGACCACATATGAATATTGTGACTCGTCCGGTGGTTTGGTACCACGATTGGGTTGGCCCACATGTTGATTATGGGATTGTCATCGGTGGTTTTGACCACACGATGGGTTGGCCCCATCACTTGATTTGTGACGGTCATCGGTGGTTTTGACCACACCGATATATTTGTGACTACGGTCACGGTGGTTTTGACCACCGGTGGTTTTGACCACGGGGTAGTTAAAGGAGATTGGATGGTTAGGTTGTGGGTTGCATGATTTGCATGATTTGCATGTTTTTCTTGATAGCTTGTGTAAGTGAATGCACTATCGGGTTGGGGATTTATACTTTGAGTCTTGGTGACTCACCCTTCCTTATATTTTGTAGATGAATAGATTGCGGAGATGGAGTCGGGAGGACTCGTGACCATGCATGTTCGTTAGATTTTGATTTCTTTTAGTTATTATTTCAATTTTATTAATTTTCTTTAAATTTTGGTTTTGGGTTTTGTAATAAGCCCGCTAAGTTTTATTTTGGGTTTTTTTTTCTTTATTATTTGCTATTATTTTGACTATGTTGAATATATGGTTTTGTTAAGTTAACCGGTAAAAAGCAATGTTTTCAAAACTATAACTCCTTCGTTTTTCTTAAAAGCGTTGCCATCGGGTAACACCACTTAAATTATGATAACAAAGATAACTCAAATGTTTTCTAAAAACTTGCAACAATACGTAGATTTCAAGCAAGGATTTCTAAACTTTTCGTACCACAAAATGGGTTTTCTAAGAAAATTATCCGACAAAATTTCACTTTTAAAAGGTTATCACTCCGTGGCATGCCAGATTCAGTCATGGTGTGTTGACCCAATTTGGGGTGTTACACAACACATTTGATGATCTCATACGGTCCGATGAACCTCAGACTTAATTTGCCTTTTCGACCAAATCGAAGTACTTTCTTCCACGGAGAAACTTTCAAGAATACCCGGTCTCCAACCTGAAACTCAATGTCTTTGCGTTTCAAATCCGCGAATGACTTTTGGCGATCTGATGTAACTTTCAGACTATTACGGATCACTGCCACTTTCTGTTCAATTTTTTAATCATATCAACCTCGTGTATCTTGTTTTCACTGACCTCCGTCCAGTACAAAGGTGTACGACATTTACGACCATACAAAGCTTCGTAGGGTGCCATTTTGATACTAGATTGAAAGCTATTATTATAAGCAAATTCAATCAAAGGTAAGTATCATTCTCACGTACCTTCAAACTCGAGGATGCAACATCTCAACATATCCTCAAGTATCTGAATGATTCATTCGGATTGACCATCTGTCTACGGATGAAAAGCTGTGCTAAAGTGTAGTTTGGTACCTAAAGCGTCTTGCAATTTTTTCCAAAACTGCGATGTGAATCTCGGGTCTCTGTCCGAAACAATGGAAATTGGCACACCATGTAATCTCACAATTTGAGATACATATAACTCAGCAAGCTTATCGAGCGAATAGTCCCTATGAACTGGAACAATGTGAGCTGATTTGGTTAGTCTATCCACTATAACCCAAATTGCATCTTTCTTGCTCGGTGTCGTAGGCAAACCGGATACAAAATCCATAGCAATTCTATCCCATTTCCATTCAGGTATCATGATCAGCTGAAGTAACCCAGAAGGCATCTGATGTTTGGCTTTTACTTGCTGACAAACTAAGCACTTCGAGACAAATTCAGATATGTCCCGTTTTATACCAAGCCACGAATAGAACTATTTCAAATGATTATATATTTCTGTGCTACCGGGATGTACAGACAATCGGCTACTGTGAGCTTCATTCAATATCATCTGAATCAATTCTAAATTTCTCGAAACACACAGTCGGTCTTTGAACTTCAAACAATCATTCTCATCTATTCAAAACTCTGATTCAACGTTACTTTCACACTGAACTCATCTTGCCAACAAATCTTTGTCAAATTTCTGAGCATCGATAATTTGTTGAATAAACAACGGTCTTGCGTTTAATTTGACTACTATCAAACCATAACTAGACATAGCCATATGTGCGTTCAACGCACAAAGAGCAAATAATGACTCCCGACTTAAAGCATCTACAACAACGTTAGCCTTCCCCGGATGATAGTCAATCACTAGCTCGTAATCTTTCCACAGCTCTAACCATCTGCGTTGTCTCAAGTTCAAATCTCTTTGTGTCATTAAATACTTCAAACTCTTGTGATCTGAATAAACATGACATTTCTCACCAAACAGATAATGACGCCATATCTTTAAAGCGAACACAATGGCTACTAGCTCTAAATCATGTGTTGGGTAATTTCTTTTGTGATGCTTCAATTTTCTCGAAGCATACGCTACAACTTTGCCTTCCTGTATTAAAACGCAACTCAAACTATTCAAAGATGCATCACTATAAACAACAAATTCTTTACCCCATTCAGGCTGAACTAACACTGGAGCTTCGGTCAAAAGAGCTTTCAACTGATCGAAACTTTTTTGACACTTTTTCGACCATTCAAATTTAACGTCTTTCTGTAATAGCTTTCTCAACGGGGTAGCTATTATAGAAAAACCTTTCACAAATCGTCTGTAGTAACCAGCAAGTCCCAGAAAGCTTCGAATCTCAGAAACATTTCTTGGTGGTTTCCAATCAAGTATAGTCGATATTTTATTCGGATCAACCTGAATGCCTGACGCTGAAACAACGTGACCCAGAAAACTAACCTCATTGAGCTAGAACTCACACTTACTAAACTTTGCATACAACTGTTTATCTCGCAAAATTTGTAGCACCAGTCTCAGATGCTCAGCATGCTCGGTTTCATCTCTAGAGTAGATCAGAATATCATCTATAAACACTACCACAAACCGATCCAAATACTGTCTGAAAATTTGATTCATCAAATCCATAAAAGCAGCAGGTGCATTAGTAAGTCCAAAAGGCATAACCAAAAACTCATAATGTCCGTACCTTGTTCGAAAAGCAGTCTTTGGCACATCAGAATCTCTGACTCGCAACTAGTAATAACCCGATCTCAAATCTATCTTTGAAAACACTGAAGCCCCATTCAACTGATAAAACAAGTCTTCAATCCGTGGCAACGGGTATTTATTCTTTATAGTTACCTTGTTGAGCTGTCGGTAATCGATGCACACTCGCATAGTCCCATCTTTCTTTTTCACAAATAAAACTGGTGTACCCAAGGAGAGAAACTCGATCGTGCAAAGCCCCTATCTGTTAACTCTTGCAACTGTGCTTTCAACTCTTTTAATTCTGTAGGTGCCATCCGATACGGAGCTATTGAAATCGGAGTCGTCCCCGATACTAATTCAATGCCAAACTCTATTTCTCGAACTGGTGGTAAACCCGATAATTCTTCAGGAAACACATCTAGGTATTCACACACAACTGGTACGGATTCAATCTACTTTTCAGTCACTTTACTATCCAACACATAAGCCAAGTAAACTTCACACCCCTTTCTCACATACTTACGAGCTAACATCGAGGATATTACTTTGGTAACCCATTCAAGTCATTAGATTCAATCCGGATAATTTCACCGTTTTGACATCTCAAATCAATGGTCTTTCCTTTGCAATTAACAACAGCATCGTGCAAAGTTAACCAGTCCATTCCCAAAATTATATCGAACTCATCGAAAGGCAACAACATTAAATGAGCTGGGAAGCATGAATCTCGAATCATCAACGGGCAACTTTTACACACTTTATCAACCAAAACACATCGATCCAAGGGGTTTGATACACGAATCACAAACTCAGTAGACTCAACAGGCAGAGTCTTACTGGATGCTAAAGTTTCACACATATAAGAAAAAGTGAAAGTATCGGTAATAACATCTAGGGAAGAAGCATCCTCCCTGGCATGTATAGCATATGCTCTAGTAGGTGCACGAGCCTCTGATCGAACTGCAGTGTCTTTGGTTCCTTTCTGACTACCACTTACATTTCCTGAGCACCTGGGTGGTCTGCCACGCACTGATACATTACTCGGTCTTGTATTCTGAGCCGTATTTTGCTCGGCTAGCATCGGGCACTCCAGAATAAAATGATCCGATGATCCACATTTAAATAAAGACCGATCATGAAATTTAAAACTCCCAGAATGCCATTTACCACAATGCTTGCACTGTAACACCTTAAAAATTTAAGTATTGATTTTATTGCATGTTTTTGGTGCTTAGATTATGAAGGAAAATTTTCTTACTTCTTTTCATAGTTATTATAGTTCTAAAGAAGAGTTTAGAATTATTCGGGAAAGGAATAAATTTTTAATTTTGAGAAATTAATGAAGTGAATTAAGTGACATTGATACTTAAGTAAAAATAAGTGTCAAAGTATAGCATAAGATGAGTAAATGGTAAGGTGGTGTTGGCGCATGAGTTGTGGCATGAGGGAGTGGTTGAATCCTTGGTTAGCATCTAGAAAATTTTATTTTGCTTTAACCTATGCATGTGTCGGCAAGGGATAAGGATGGATGAGTTGTATTGTTTTATTTTTGGTAAGTAAGACTAAAGGAAAAGGTAATTTTAACTTATGGTATGGAATCAAAGAACTTTGGAAAGATATGGGGACATGAGGCAAGTATCAAGGAAAATGTTTTGGAAACAAATTCATGGTCATTTGACCAATGAATTTGGACTGACAATATAGCTAGGGGAGGTTGGCGAATATGCTAGTAGCTTGGCTAGGGTAGGGATTTTGTTTTGGTCATTCCTAGCATTTTGTGCAAGCTTTGTTTTTTTTCTTTCTCTCAACCTTCTCTTTGGTGAATTTGAGCTTTTGGTATGCCAAAATTCTTTTGACCATTTGGTCATTTTGCTATCACATTAGTATTATTTTGTGTGCCTTTTCATTTTTCGAAATTACCAACATCAAAGGTCATTCTTTTCTTCCTTCCTCCATTGCGAATGTACCTTGCCCTAAACACATCTCTTACTTTCTCTTTTTTTCTTTTGAAAACCGAATCCTCATCATCATCCCTTTCACTTATCTTTTAATTTTCTTTTCAATCATACTATCTTCATAAAAATCTCTCATGGCGAATGTTAGTGTGCCTTGCAGAACCATTTTCTTTTCTCTTTAGTTTTCATAGCCGAATCTCTCTCTATTCATAAGCATCTTTCTCAATCATCTCTTTTCAACCGTGGAGAATAGGTAAGAGTTCTTTTAGTTCATGTTAGTTAACAATGGTTTTGGCCGAATATGGATGGAGGTAAGAAGGATTTCTTGGATCAAATAATCATTCATTTTTATTAACGTTTCTCTTTATTATACTTTAGTGCGATAACGGAAGATCAAAACTCGAGTGCTCGTGTGTATCTTGGAGCGTTGGAATTGATTTAAGGTGTTGAGGGAACATTTTTGGTCGACTCTCTTTTTGAGAAGCAAGAATCCTTATGGTAAGGAAATCTCGCCTATAAGATCTTTAGTATTTTTCGATATATTATTATTAGGATTAACGATCTTTTGATATTGAAGACATTCAAAATAGGGAAGAAAAGGGCGGTGTTTAGTCTTCGTAAGAAGGGCGGATCCACTATTTCCCCTAAGTATAAACAAAGGGCAGTTTCGGTAGTCCGAGATTTTCCACTGGGTTACGGACCATCTACTGAAGGAAATCAATTATTCGAAGTAGTTCGTACTCCCGAGCCTTTGTACGTTAGTGGATTCTCAGCGAACAATGAATCGATAAATAAGAAGAAATCGAAAATTGAAGTGATTCAAAACAAGAGGGTAAGGATTTGGATCGAATATCAATAACATATTTTTATACATGGTAGTGTCCTAATAAGATTGTATTATGTTTAGGTGTTGAAGAGCGGGAAGGGTTAGTACTCACGATATCGAGGTGTGTAACTTCACACTTTTCTCGAGTTTAGACGTCATTCGTGGTATTGAGTAAAATCGTAAAACGACTAGATCGGTATAAAAGCGTAATAATTGGTATTTGGTGAAATTACATGAAAGCGGTTAATATGGTGAAAATTACGAAAAAGCCCTCGATGAGTTAGATGGTAAAATATAAATTTTCATGTCTTCGTAAAATGGGCGATAAGTTTGATAATTAGTAGATGGGTGAAAAATATTGCTTGTTAGTAAAATGGACGAAATCACGATAAATAATAATTGAAATTTGAAATCTACGCTAGATCGAAAATTGGGCGAAATCTACATTAGATCGATAATTGGGCCAAAATCTACGCTAGATCGTAAATGGGCCGTAATCTCTATTAAATTGTTAAGCGGGTTGAAATCCTGCTAGATCGATAAATGGGCGAACTCTTGCTAGATCGTAAATTTGGGCCTAAGATGTTAAATTGCTAAATGGGCCAAATGTTGTTTTGTAATTTTGGGCCTTAATAAAAATTGGAAATATTGACTCTTGTTAATGGGCCTTTTAATAAAATCATTGTATGATCATAGACTACATTGCATACATATTGCATGGGTTGGGAAAATGATGAAGTGAAGAAAGGCACATTGCCAAAATCTAGTTCGGTGGCTCGCCACAAAATTATATGGCTATTTGCCTCTAGTTCGGTGGCTCGCCACAAAATTATTAAATGGCTATTTGCCTCTAGTTCGGTGGTTACGCCACAAAGAAATTTTGGCTCAATGCCTCTAGTTCGGTGACTTTGTCACAATCTAGTTCGGTGGCTCGCCACAAATATAAAAGGCTTAATGCCTACAATTGGTGTGATGGAGGGTGGGTTGACTTGATCCCCAGGTGTGATGGTTGATGCAGGGGTGTGTAGCGGATGGAAATTAGGTTTGGGAGGAAAATTCATTTTGCATGCATATCATTATTTATGTTGTTAATTCTACTAATGGGCTCAAGCCCAAATCCATAATTTGATAATCGGCCCGATGGATAAAGTAAGTGAGTTATACCTTCGAGTTCTAAGTAACTCACTCCTCAAATTTTCATCTCGGGTAATGGAAATTGGCGTGGACTTGGGTTGAGGATGACTTCGTGGAGGCCATCTTGCAAAACATGGGTTTATTAAACTTGAACTTTTTAATAAGTATTTTTACTATTTTGGGTTGATGTAATAAGGGCCTCTATTAATATTTCATGGATTTTATGTGTGGTTGGTTTAAACTATATTTGGACATTTTATATGGGTGATGATTATATGATGTTTTATTAAAATAATTTGGGTTTTCAAATATATGAAATTCCTTTATAAATATTTTTAGTATTTTGAACTCTTATAAAATTTACTTAAGGATTTTGATAATACAATATTAATGATGTTTTCAACTAATATTTTCTAATATACATCAAATTTAAAATACTCTTTTGATTTTTGTTAAACCTTGTAATTAAAAATAATTTTGTAGATTTTGACTCCTTTGTAATTGTTAAGATAGCTCGATTCATGTAACAAACCAAATCCGGTCTTAATGCATAGGCCGGGTTTGGGGTGTTACATTAATAATATCGAGCCGTTTCAAAAACTCGGTACGTGGTTGGGTTCAACAGATAATTTCCGTAAGAAAAATATTTCGATTATGTTTAAAGATCAGTATGGCACCACAAGCATCCAGCAACAAGTCAAGTAAGTATTTATTACTTAATGATTACTATGATGATCATAGGAACACTCTAGAACTTCTAGTTTTAGATGTGAAAATCGTAGAGATTGAGACTATAGGATATGTTGCGAAAAACAACTTTATCTCTCAAATCTCATAAAACATTGTTAATAAACACTTTGAAACAATTTTTGATTCATAAAACTTGTAATCGGATAAAAGCGAATAAGCCATCATGAGCACTAGAGGGCGTGGTCGTGGACACGGTGAGCGTGGCCGTGGTAGAGGCCGAGGTGCTACTGATGAAGCACCAAATCATATGCGAAATGGATGCACTGCGTCATTTGAGAGTGAGACGGGATCACGCGATCACATGGAAGAAGATAATGCTTTGACACAAGCAATCTGCGAGTCCTAGAAAGGGTTAGGAACTAGAATTGGGCCAACAACTCGTGGGTCAATTTGAGCGACTCAAGTCAAATAATGCGGAAGTTTTAGAGGAGTTTTGGTGTAGCTCGAATGTGGCTGAATATTGGCTCGAAGCGTGGAGCGGATTATGGATGATATGGAATGCCTTTGTTGAGCAAAAGCGAAAGGAGATGTGTCTTTGTTAAGAGGCGAGGCGTATCAATGGTGGCTCATTTGTTCGAGAAGGCACCGAAGCTGCATTGATTACTTGGGAATTCTTTAAAGCGCCTTTCAAGGAAAATACATTGGAGCGAGTTATGTAGGCCTTGAAGGAAGGAATTTACGAATCTTGTACAAGGGAGTAAAAGCGATGCGACATATGAAGTGAGTTTTTACGTTTGAGCCGCTATGCTTTCGGACAATTGTATCAACAGATCATGAGCGTTGTGTGCATTTTGAGGATGGGCTTAATGATGGTGAGGGTTCGATTGCTCCACAACAAGTTAGAACTTTTTTCACGCTTGTGGAGAAGGCCAAGATAGTCGAGGAGGCTAAGAACTCAGAACGTCAGAACGAGAAAGATTTAGAAACAAGAGAGAGACATAGCAGTCTGGTTCTTCAAAGAGATTCCAGAAGAGACCTCAGAATGATGAACCAGTTCAAGGTAGAACACCGGTAACAAATAATCGAAGTCGAGACTATGCTGAATGTGGAAAAAGACACTTTAGAGAGTGTTGGAGGAAAACGGGCGCTTGTTACAAATGCGGTTCAATGGATCATCAGTATAGAAATTGTCCTCGACGTATGGATACGACTCAAGAAGTTCGTAATAATGATGCATAGCCGGCCAGAGGTACTCAGTAGCCACCGAGAGGTCGTGGACCAGGTCGTGGTGATAATGGGGCTGGTCGTGGTCAAGGTGTACCGGGTCAAGGCAATGGTCCTAGAGGAGCGGATGCAAGACGGACTGGGTGGTCTATGCAGTTAGACGCCACGAGACGGCAATGCACGGATGTGATAACTCGTACGCTCTTCATCTTCGATGTACCTGTTATTGCCTTAATAGATATTGGTTCTACCCACTCATATGTTGCTAGCGCCATATTTGGAAACCTAAATCTAGAATATGAAATTACCGATAGTGAGATGACAGTAATTAGTCCTTTAGGACAGTCGGTAATTGTTAATAAAATGTTTAGAGGCGTGCCCTTAAAAATTCAAGAGGAGGTATTCTTGGCAAATTTGATGGAATTACCTTTCGGTGAGTTCGATCTCATCCTGGGCATGGATTGGTTGGTCAAACATCGGGCGCAATTGGATTGTGCTAAAAAATGGATGTCAATAAGAACCTCGGATGATAAGGAAGTCATCATGATTGGCGAACGAAGGAACTATTTGGCAAATGTGGTATCCGCGTTGAAGGCAGAGAAGTTGGTTCGAAAAGGATATGGAGCATTCCTAGCCTTTATCTGTGCTTTGGATGCCAAAGAGTTATCTGTGAATGATGTGAGAACAGTGAAGGAATTTCTAGATGTTTTTCCCGAAGAACTTCCTGGTATACCTCCAGATCGGGAAGTAGAATTTGGCATTGAGCTTTTGCCTGGAACCGCTCCAGTGTCCATTGCTCCTTATAGGATGGCACCGAAGGAGTTGGCAGAGCTTAAAGCTCAAATTCAAGAATTACTGGATCGGGGATTTATTCGACCGAGTGTGTCTCCGTGGGGAGCACCAGTTTTGTTTGTCAAGAAGAAGGATGGATCGATGCGTATGTGCATTGATTATAGACAATTGAATAAATTGACGATCAAGAATTGGTATCCTCTGCCGAGAATTGACGACCTGTTTGATCAATTAAAAGGAGCTTCAATTTTCTCAAAAATTGATTTGAGATCCGGTTATCACCAGCTTAAGGTAAAGGAAGCGGATATTTATAAGACGTCATTTCGGACTCGTTACGGACATTATGAGTTTGTAGTGATGCCGTTTGGATTAACCAATGCACCAGCCGCATTTATGGACATGATGAACCGAGTCTTTCAACTATATTTAGACCAGTTTGTGGTAGTGTTCATAGATGACATATTGGTTTATTCAAGAAATGATGAGGAACATGACAAGCATTTACATATAGTATTGCAGTTACTTCGTGATAAGCAACTTTACGCCAAATTCAGTAAATGCAAATTTTGGCTAAAGGAAGTGACTTTCTTAGGTCATGTGGTATCAGCTGAAGGAATAAGGGTGGATCCTCGAAAAATTAAGGCTATTCTGGATTGGAAACCACCAACGTCGGTAGCTAAAATTCAGAGTTTCTTGGGTTTGGCTGGTTACTATATACATTTTGTAGAGGGTTTTCGTTGATTCTTGCACCCTAACTAAGCATTGCGGAAGGGGTTCCGTACAATTGATGAAAAATAACAAGAGAGTTTCAAGAAATTGAAGAAGATCTGACGGAAGCTCGGTTTTGATTCAATTTGGAGGTGGAAAAGAATTCATTGTTTATTGTGAAGCGTCTCACACGGGTTTGGGTTGTGTGTTGATGCAAAAATGCAAAGGTGGTGGCCTATGCTTCTCGTCAATTGAGACCGTACGAAGTAAATTACCCTACTCATTATTTAGAGTTAGCTGCTGTGGTCTTTGCCTTAAAGATTTGGAGGCACTATCTCTATGGTGAGAAGTCTATAATCTACACGGATCACAAGAGTCTTAAATACCTCCTTACCCAAAAGGAGTTGAATTTGAGACAAAGAAGATGGGTAGAATTATTAAAGGATTATGATTTCTCAATCGAATATCATCTCGAAAGGCTAACGTGGTAGCTGACGCGTTAAGTCGTAAGGTAGTATCTGATTTGAGAGCAATGTTTGCTCATTTGAGTTTGTATGAGGATGGAAGTTTGTTAGCGAGAACTTGGTGAAGCATTGTGGCTGGAACAAATCAAGGAAAGATAGACATCAGATGAAAAGTTGGGACTTTTACTTCAGCAAGTTGAAAACGGGGAAATCGAGGATTTTGGAATAAACACGAAAGGTGTGTTGTGCTTTCGAGGAAGAGTTTGTATGCCTAAGGACTCAGTTCTGAGGCAATTGATTCTTCGGAGGCGCATAGTAGCCCTTATGCTATGCACCGGAGGAAATAAGATGTATCGAGATCTCCGTGAACGATATTGGTGGCGGGGTTGAAGCGTGAGATTTGAGTTTGTGGGAAAATGTTTGACTTGTCGACAAGTGAAGGCGAACATCCATTACCGTCTGGATTGTTACAACCGGTAAGGATTCCTCTTTGGAAATGGGAGCGGATAACTATGGATTTTGTTAGTGGGTTACCTTTAACACCTACTAAGAAAAATTCTGTTTGGGTAATTGTTGATCGTTTGACGAAGACTGCTCATTTTCTTCCAGTTCGTAAGGACTATTCATTGTAAAAGTTGGCGAAGCTGTACGTATCTGAAATTGTGAGGTTGTATGGGGTACCCGTATCTATTATATCAGACAGGGATCCCAGATTTACATCACGATTTTGGAAAGCTCTGCATGAAGCCTTGGGGACAAAGTTGAATTTCAGTACGGCTTTTCACCCTCAGTCTCATGGTCAGTCAGAGAGAGTAATTCAGATATTGGAAGATATGTTAAGAGGATGTGTAATCGACTTCAGGGGTAGTTGGGAGGATTATCTACCACTCGCAGGATTTGCGTATAACAACAGTTATCAGTCTAGCATTCAGATGGCACCTTACGAAGCATTGTATGGTCAAAGGTGTCGTTCTCCTATTTGTTGGACTGGGTTGGGCGAACGACAGTTGTTGGGTCCTGAGATGATATCGAAAACAGAGGATAAAGTAAAAGTTATTCGAGCACGGTTGAGGGAAGCCTCAGATAGACAGAAGTCGTATGCAGACCTGAAGCGTAAGGACATCGAGTATGCTGTGGGGGATCAAGTTTTCTTGAAGGTCTCACCTTGGAAAAAGATTTTCAGGTTTGGAAAGAAGGGCAAGCTAAGTCCTAGGTACATTAGACCATATCGTGTGCTGAAGCGTGTTGGTCCAGTGGCTTATCAGATTGAGTTACCTCCGGAGTTGGGTCAAATTCATAATGTTTTTCATGTTTCCATGCTGAGACGCTATAGATCGGATCTATCTCATATAATACCGGTTGAGGAAGTGGAATTAAATGCAGATTTGTCTTTTGAAGAAGAACCAGTGGAAATCTTAGACCGAGATGTTAAAGTGCTAAGAAAGAAAATCGTGCCGTTGGTCAAAGTTTTATGGCGTAATCACAGGGCAGAGGAAGCTATGTGGGAGCCTGAGGAAACTATTCGGCAACAATATCCTCACCTCTGTTAATCAGGTAAATTTCGAGGACGAAATTTTCTTTAAGGAGGGTAGAGTTGTAACACCCTAAAAATTTAAGTATTGATTTTATTGCATGTTTTTGGTGCTTAGATTATGAAGGAAAATTTTATTACTTCTTTTCATAGTTATTATAGTTCTGAAGAAGAGTTTAGAATTATTCGGGAAAGGAATAAATTTTTAATTTTGAGAAATTAATGAAGTGAATTAAGTGACATTGACACTTAAGTAAAAATAAGTGTCAAAGTATAGCATAAGATGAGTAAATGGTAAGGTGGTGTTGGCGCATGAGTTGTGGCATGAGGGAGTGGTTGAATCCTTGGTTAGCATCTAGAAAATTTTATTTTGCTTTAATCTATGCATGTGTCGGCAAGGGATAAGGATGGATGAGTTGTATTGTTTTATTTTTGGTAAGTAAGACTAAAGGAAAAAGGTAATTTTAACTTATGGTATGGAATCAAAGAACTTTGGAAAGATATGGGGACATGAGGCAAGTATCAAGGAAAATGTTTTGGAAACAAATTCATGGTCATTTGACCAATGAATTTGGACTGACAATATGGCTAGGGGGAGGTTGGCGAATATGCTAGTAGCTTGGCTAGGGTAGGGATTTTGTTTTGGTCATTCCTAGCATTTTGTGCAAGCTTTGTTTTTTTTCTTTCTCTCAACCTTCTCTTTGGCGAATTTGAGCTTTTGGTATGCCAAAATTCTTTTGACCATTTGGTCATTTTGCTATCACATTAGTATTCTTTTGTGTGCCTTTTCATTTTTCGAAATTACCAACATCAAAGGTCATTCTTTTCTTCCTTCCTCCATTGCCGAATGTACCTTGCCCTAAACACATCTCTTACTTTCTCTTTTCTTCTTTTGAAAACCGAATCCTCATCATCATCCCTTTCACTCATCTTTTAATTTTCTTTTCAATCATACTATCTTCATAAAAATCTCTCATGGCCGAATGTTAGTGTGCCTTGCGAACCATTTTCTCTTCTCTTTAGTTTTCATAGCCGAATCTCTCTCTATTCATAAGCATCTTTCTCAATCATCTCTTTTCAACCGTGGAGAATAGGTAAGAGTTCTTTTAGTTCATGTTAGTTAATAGTGGTTTTGGCCGAATATGGATGGAGGTAAGAAGGATTTCTTGGATCAAAATAATCGTTCATTTTATTAACGTTTCTCTTTATTATACTTTAGTGCGATAATGGAAGATCGAAACTCGAGTGTTCGTGTGTATCTTGGAGCGTTGGAATCGATTTAAGGTGTTGAGGAACATTTTTGGTCGACTCTCTTTTGAGAAGCAAGAATCCTTATGGTAAGGAAATCTCGCCTTTAAGATCTTTAGTATTTTTCGATATATTATTATTAGGATTAACGATCTTTTGATATTGAAGACATTCAAAATAGGGAAGAAAAGGCGGTGTTTAGTCTTCGTGAAGAAGGCGGATCCACTATTTCCCTAAGTATAAGCGAAGGCGATTTTGGTAGTCAGGATTTTCCATCGGGTTGCGGACCATCTAGAAGGAAATCAATTATTCAAGTAGTTCGTACTCCAGAGCCTTTGTGCGTTAGTGGATTCTCGTGAACAATGAATCGATAAGCGAGGAGAAATCGAAAATTGAAGTGATTCAAAAACAAGAGGGTAAGGATTTGGATCGAATATCAATAACATATTTTTATACATGGTAGTGTCCTAATAAGATTGTATTATGTTTAGGTGTTGAAGAGCGGGAAGGGTTAGTACTCACGATATCGAGGTGTGTAACTTCACACTTTTCTCGGGTTTAGGCGTCATTCGTGGTATTGAGTAAAATCGTAAAACGACTAGATCGGTATAAAAGCGTAATAATTGGTATTTGGTGAAATTACATGAAAAGCGGTTAATATGGTGAAAATTACGAAAAAGCCCTCGATGAGTTAGATGGTAAAATATAAATTTTCATGTCTTCGTAAAATGGGCGATAAGTTTGATAATTAGTAGATGGGCGAAAAATATTGCTTGTTAGTAAAATGGACGAAATCACGATAAATAATAATTGGGCGAAATCTCGCTAGATCGAAAATTGGGCGAAATCTACATTAGATCGATAATTGGGCGAAATCTACGCTAGATCGTAAATGGGCCGTAATCTCATTAAATTGTTAAGCAATTTGAAATCCACGCTAGATCGATAAATGGGCCGAACTCTTGCTAGATCGTAAATTTGGGCCTAAGATGTTAAATTGCTAAATGGGCCAAATGTTGTTTTGTAATTTTGGGCCTTAATAAAAATTGGAAATATTGACTCTTGTTAATGGGCCTTTTAATAAAATCATTGTATGATCATAGACTACATTGCATACATATTGCATGGGTTGGGAAAATGATGAAGAGAAGAAAGGCCTGTTGCCAAAATCTAGTTCGGTGGCTCTGCCACAAAATTATGGCTATTTGCCTCTAGTTCGGTGGCTCTGCCACAAAATTATTAAATGGCTATTTGCCTCTAGTTTGGTGGTTCTGCCACAAATAAATTTTGGCTCAATGCCTCTAGTTCGGTGACTTTGTCACAATCTAGTTGATGGCTCGCCACAAATATAAAAGGCTTAATGCCTACGATTGGTGTGATGGCGGGGTGGGTTGACTTGATCCCCACGGTATGATGGTTGGTGCGGGGTGTGTAGCGGATGGAAATTAGGTTTGGGAGGAAAATTCATTTTGCATGCATATCATTATTTATGTTGTTAATTCTACTAATGGGCTCAAGCCCAAATCCATAATTTGATAATCTAGCCCGATGGATAAAGTAAGTGAGTTATACTTTGAGTTCTAAGTAACTCACTCCTCAAATTTTCATCTCGGGTAATGGAAATTGGCGTGGACTTGGGTAGAGGATGACTTCGTGGAGGCCATCTTGCAAAACATGGGTTTATTAAACTTGAACTTTTTAATAAGTATTTTTACTATTTTGGGTTGATGTAATAAGGGCCTCTATTAATATTTCATGGATTTTTATGTGTGGTTGGTTTAAACTATATTTGGACATTTTATATGGGTGATGATTATATGATGTTTTATTAAAATAATTTGGGTTTTCAAATATATGAAATTCCTTTATAAATATTTTTAGTATTTTGAACTCTTATAAAATTTACTTAAGGATTTTGATAATACAATATTAATGATGTTTTCAACTAATATTTTCTAATATACATCAAATTTAAAATACTCTTTTGATTTTTGTTAAACCTTGTAATTAAAAATAATTTTGTAGATTTCGACT
This sequence comes from Gossypium rotundifolium, assembly GCA_025506655.1. Taxonomy (NCBI): domain Eukaryota; kingdom Viridiplantae; phylum Streptophyta; class Magnoliopsida; order Malvales; family Malvaceae; genus Gossypium; species Gossypium rotundifolium. The sequence goes on from CP106726.1 coordinate 63,397,668, forward strand.
CACTTGTAATTGTTAAGATAGCTCGATTCATGTAACAAACCAAATCCGGTCTTAATGCATAGACCGGGTTTGGGGTGTTACATTTAATATTATCGAGCCAGTTTCAAAAACTCAACTGTGGTTGGGTTCAACAGATAATTTTCCGTAGGAAAAATATTTCGATTATGTTTAAAGATCAGTATGGCACCACAAGCATCCGGCAACAAGTCAAGTAAGTATTTATTACTTAATGATTACTATGATGATCATAGGAACACTCTAGAACTTCTAGTTTTAGATGTGAAAAATCGTAGAGATTGAGACTATAGGATATGTTGCGAAAAACAACTTTATCTCTCAAATCTCATAAAACATCGTTAATAAACACGAAACAATTTTACGATTCATAAAACTTGTAATCGGATAAAAGCGAATAAGCCATCATGAGCACTAGAGGGCGTGGTCGTGGACACGGTAGAGCGTGGCCGTGGTAGAGGCCGAGGTGCTACTGTTGAAGCACCAAATCATATGCGAAATGGATGCACTGCGTCATTTGAGAGTGAGGCGGGATCACGCGATCACATGGAAGAAGATAATGCTTTGACACAAGCAATCTGCGAGTCCTAGAAAGGGTCGCGGAACTAGAATTGGGCCAACAACTCGTGGGTCAATTTGAGCGACTCAAGTCAAATAATGCGAAGTTTTTAGAGGAGTTTTGGTGTAGCTCGAATGTGGCTGAATATTGGCTCGAAGGCGTGGAGCGGATTATGGATGATATGGAATGCCTTTGTTGAGCAAAAAGCGAAAGGAGCTGTGTCCTTGTTAAGAGGCGAGGCGTGTCGATGGTGGCTCACTTTGTTCGAGAAGGCACCAAGCATTGCTTGATTACTTGGGAATTCTTTAAAGGCGCCTTTCAAGGAAAATACATTGGAGCGAGTTATGTAGGCGCGAAGGAAGGAATTTCGAATCTTGTACAAGGGAGTAAAGCGATGGCGACATATGAAGTGAGTTTTTACGTTTGAGCCGCTATGCTCGGACAATTGTATCAACAGATCATGAGCGTTGTGTGCATTTTGAGGATGGGCTTAATGATGGTGAGGGTTCGATTGCTCCACAACAAGTTAGAACTTTTTCACGCTTGTGGAGAAGGCCAAGATAGCCGAGGAGGCTAAGAACTCGAACGTCGAGCGAGAAAGATTTAGAAACAAGAGAGAGACACATGATCGGTTCTTCAAAGAGATTCCGAAGAGACCTCGGAATGATGAACCAGTTCAAGGTAGAACACGGTAACAAATAATCGAAGTCGAGGCTGTCTTTGAATGTGGAAAAAGACACTTTGGAGAGTGTTGGAGGAAAAGCAGGCGCTTGTTACAAATGCGGTTCAATGGATCATCGATATAGAAATTGTCCTCGGCGTATGGATACGACTCAAGAAGTTCGTAATAATGATGCACGATCGGCGGAGGTACTCGGTAGCCACCGAGAGGTCGTGGACCGGTCGTGGTGATAATGGGGCTGGTCGTGGTCAAGGTGTACCGGGTCGAGGCAACGGTCCTAGAGGAGCAGCGGATGCAAGACGACTGGGTGGTCTATGCAGTTAGACGCTAGGAGGATGGCAATGCACCAGATGTGATAACTGGTACGTTCTTCATCTTTGATGTACCTGTTATTGCCTTAATAGATATTGGTTCTACCCACTCATATGTTGCTAGCGCCATATCTGGAAACCTGAATCTAGAATATGAAATTAACGATAGTGAGATGACAGTAATTAGTCCTTTAGGACAGTCGGTAATTGTTAATAAAATGTTTAGAGGCGTGCCCTTAAAAATTCAAGAGAAGGTATTCTTGGCGAATTTGATGGAATTGCCTTTCGGTGAGTTCGATCTCATCCTGGGCATGGATTGGTTGGTCAAACATCGGGCGCAATTGGATTGTGCTGAAAAATGGATGTCAATAAGAACCTCGGATGATAAGGAAGTCATCATGATTGGCGAACGAAGGAACTACTTGGCAAATGTGGTATCCGCGTTGAAGGCAGAGAAGTTGGTTCGAAAAGGATATGGAGCATTCCTAGCCTTTATCTGTGCTTTGGATGCCAAAGAGTTATCTGTGAATGATGTGAGAACAGTGAAGGAATTTCTAGATGTTTTTCCCGAAGAACTTCCTGGTATACCTCCAGATCGGGAAGTAGAATTTGGCATTGAGCTTTTGCCTGGAACCGCTCCAGTGTCCATTGCTCCTTATAGGATGGCACCGAAGGAGTTGGCAGAGCTTAAAGCTCAAATTCAAGAATTACTGGATCGGGGATTTATTCGACCGAGTGTGTCTCCGTAGGGAGCACCGGTTTTGTTTGTCAAGAAGAAGGATGGATCGATCGTATGTGCATTGATTATAGACAATTGAATAAATTGACGATCAAGAATCGGTATCCTCTGCAGAAATTGACGACTGTTTGATCAATTAAAAGGAGCTTCAATTTTCTCAAAATTGATTTGAGATCGGGTTATCACCACTTCAAGGTAAAGGAAGCGGACATTTATAAGGCGGCATTTCGGACTCGTTACGGACATTATGAGTTTGTAGTGATGCCGTTTGGATTAACCAATGCACCGGCCGCATTTATGGACATGATGAACCGAGTCTTTCAACCATATTTAGACCGGTTTGTGGTAGTGTTCATAGATGACATATTGGTTTATTCAAGAAATGATGAGGAACATGACAAGCATTTGCGTATAGTATTGCGATTACTTCGTGATAAGCAACTTTCGCCAAATTCGATAAATGCAATTTTGGCTAAAGGAAGTGACTTTCTTAGGTCATGTGGTATCATTTGAAGGAATAAGGGTGGATCCTCGGAAAATTAAGGCTATTCGGATTGGAAACCACCAGCGTCGGTAGCTGAAATTGAGTTTCTTGGGTTTGGTGGTTACTATAGGCGTTTTGTAGAGGGTTTTCGTTGATTCTTTGCACCTAACTAAGGCATTGCGGAAGGGGTTCGTACAATTGGATTGAAAAATAACAAGAGAGTTTCGAGAAATTGAAGAAGATCTGACGGAAGCTCGTTTTGATTGATGGAGGTGAAAAAGAATTCACTTATTTATTATGATCGTCTCACAGTGCAGGTTGTGTGTTGATGCAAAATGGAAAGGTGGTGGCCTATGCTTCTCGTCAATTGAGACCGCACGAAGTAAATTACCCTACTCATGATTTGGAGTTAGCTGCTGTGGTCTTTGCCTTAAAGATTTGGAGGCACTATCTCTATGGTGAGAAGTCTATAATCTACACGGATCACAAGAGTCTTAAATACCTCCTTACCCAAAAGGAGTTGAATTTGAGACAAAGAAGATGGGTAGAATTATTAAAGGATTATGATTTCTCAATCGAATATCATCCTGGAAAGGCTAACGTGGTAGCTGACGCGTTAAGTCGTAAGGCAGTATCTGATTTGAGAGCAATGTTTGCTCATTTGAGTTTGTATGAGGATGGGAGTTTGTTAGCGAACTTGGTGAAGCCATTGTGGTGGAACAAATCAAGGAAAAGCAGACATCGGATGAAAAGTTGGGACCTTTACTTGACAAGTTGAAAATGGGAAATCGAGGATTTTGGAATAAACACGGAAGGTGTGTTGTGCTTTCGTGGAAGAGTTTGTATGCCTAAGGACTCGGATCGAGGCAAATGATTCTTCGGAGGCGCATAGTAGCCCTTATGCTATGCACCGGAGGAAATAAGATGTATCGAGATCTCCGTGAGCGATATTGGTGGCGGGGTTGAGCGTGAGATTTGAGTTTGTGGGAAAATGTTTGACTTGTCAGCAAGTGAAGGCAGAACATCAATTACCGTCTGGATTGTTACAACCGGTAAGGATTCCTCTTTGGAAATGGGAGCGGATAACTATGGATTTTGTTAGTGGGTTACCTTTAACACCTACTAAGAAAAATTCTGTTTGGGTAATTGTTGATCGTTTGACGAAGACTGCTCATTTTCTTCCAGTTTGTAAGGACTATTCATTGCAGAAGTTGGCGAAGCTGTACGTATCTAAAATTGTGAGGTTGCATGGGGTACCCGTATCTATTATATCAGACAGGGATCCCAAATTTACATCATGATTTTGGAAAGCTATGCATGAAGCCTTGGGGACAAAGTTGAATTTCAGTACGGCTTTTCACCCTCGATCGATGGTCGATCGAGAGAGTAATTCAGATATTGGAAGATATGTTAAGAGGATGTGTAATCGACTTCAGGGTAGTTGGGAGGATTATCTACCACTGGCAGAATTTGCGTATAACAACAGTTATCAGTCTAGCATTCAGATGGCACCTTACGAAGCATTGTATGGTCAAAGGTGTCGTTCTCCTATTTGTTGGACTGAGTTGGGCGAACGACAGTTGTTGGGTCCTGAGATGATATCGGAAACAGAGGATAAAGTAAAAGTTATTCGAGCACGGTTGAGGGAAGCCTCAGATAGACAGAAGTCGTATGCAGACCTAAAGCGTAAGGACATCGAGTATCTTGTGGGGATCAAGTTTTCTTGAAGGTCTCACCTTGGAAAAAGATTTTTAGGTTTGGAAAGAAGGGCAAGCTAAGTCCTAGGTACATTGGACCATATCGTGTGCTGAAGCGTGTTGGTCCAGTGGCTTATCAGATTGAGTTACCTCCGGAGTTGGGTCAAATTCATAATGTTTTTCATGTTTCCATGCTGAGACGCTATAGATCGGATCCATCTCATATAATACCGGTTGAGGAAGTGGAATTAAATGCAGATTTGTCTTTTGAAGAAGAACCAGTGGAAATCTTAGACCGAGATGTTAAAGTGCTAAGAAAGAAAATCGTGCCGTTGGTCAAAGTTTTATGGCGTAATCACGGAGTAGAGGAAGCTACGTGGGAGCCTGAGGAAACTATTCGGCAACAATATCCTCACCTCTTTTAATCAGGTAAATTTCGAGGATGAAATTTTCTTTAAGGAGGGTAGAGTTGTAACACCCTAAAAATTTAAGTATTGATTTTATTGCATGTTTTTGGTGCTTAGATTATGAAGGAAAATTTTCTTACTTCTTTTCATAGTTATTATAGTTACGAAGAAGAGTTTAGAATTATTAGGAAAGGAATAAATTTTTAATTTTGAGAAATTAATGAAGTGAATTAAGTGACATTGATACTTAAGTAAAAATAAGTGTCAAAGTATAGCATAAGATGAGTAAATGGTAAGGTGGTGTTGGCGCATGAGTTGTGGCATGAGGGGAGTGGTTCGAATCCCTTGGTTAGCATCTAGAAAATTTTATTTTTGCTTTAATCTATGCATGTGTCGGCAAGGGGATAAGGATGGATGAGTTGTATTGTTTTATTTTTGGTAAGTAAGACTAAAGGAAAAAGGTAATTTTTAACTTATGGTATGGAATCAAAGAACTTTGGAAAGATATGGGGACATGAGGCAAGTATCAAGGAAAATGTTTTGGAAACAAATTCATGGTCATTTGACCAATGAATTTGGACGGCAATATGGCTAGGGGGAGGTTGGCCGAATATGCTAGTAGCTTGGCTAGGGTAGGGATTTTGTTTTGGTCATTCCTAGCATTTTGTGCAAGCTTTGTTTTTTTTTCTTTCTCTCAACCTTCTCTTTGGCCGAATTTGAGCTTTTGGTATGCCAAAATTCTTTTGACCATTTGGTCATTTTTGCTATCACATTAGTATTCTTTTGTGTGCCTTTTCATTTTGCCGAAATTACCAACATCAAAGGTCATTCTTTTTCTTCCTTCCTCCATTGCCGAATGTACCTTGCCCTAAACACATCTCTTACTTTCTCTTTTCTTCTTTTGAAAACCGAATCCTCATCATCATCCCTTTCACTCATCTTTTAATTTTCTTTTCAATCATACTATCTTCATAAAAATCTCTCATGGCCGAATGTTAGTGTGCCTTGCCGAACCATTTTTCTCTTCTCTTTAGTTTTCATAGCCGAATCTCTCTCTATTCATAAGCATCTTTCTCAATCATCTCTTTTCAACCGTGGAGAATAGGTAAGAGTTCTTTTAGTTCATGTTAGTTAATAGTGGTTTTGGCCGAAATGGATGGAGGTAAGAAGGATTTCTTGGATCAAAATAATCGTTCATTTTTATTAACGTTTCTCTTTATTATACTTTAGTGCGATAACGGAAGATCGAAACTCGAGTGTTCGTGTGTATCTTGGAGCGTTGGAATCGATTTAAGGTGTTGAGGGAACATTTTTGGTCGACTCTCTTTTTGAGAAGCAAGAATCCTTATGGTAAGGAAATCTCGCCTTTAAGATCTTTAGTATTTTTCGATATATTATTATTAGGATTAACGATCTTTTGATATTGAAGACATTCAAAATAGGGAAGAAAAGGGCGGTGTTTAGTCTTCGTAAGAAAGGCGGATCCACTATTTCCCTAAGTATAAGCGAAGGCGGTTTGATAGTCAGGATTTTCCATCGGGTTGCGGACCATCTACCAAAGGAAATCAATTATTCAAGTAGTTCGTACTCCGAGCCTTTATGCGTTAGTGGATTCTCGTGAACAACGAATCGATAAGCGAGGAGAAACCGAAAATTGAAGTGATTCAAAAACAAGAGGGTAAGGATTTGGATCGAATATCAATAACATATTTTTATACATGGTAGTGTCCTAATAAGATTGTATTATGTTTAGGTGTTGAAGAGCGGGAAGGGTTAGTACTCACGATATCGAGGTGTGTAACTTCACACTTTTCTCGGGTTTAGGCGTCATTCGTGGTATTGAGTAAAATCGTAAAAACGACTAGATCGGTATAAAAGCGTAATAATTGGTATTTGGTGAAATTACATGAAAGCGGTTAATATGGTGAAAATTACGAAAAAGCCCTCGATGAGTTAGATGGTAAAATATAAATTTTCATGTCTTCGTAAAATGGGCGATAAGTTTGATAATTAGTAGATGGTAGAAAAATATTGCTTGTTAGTAAAATGGACCGAAATCACGATAAATAATAATTGGGCGAAATCTACGCTAGATCGAAAATTGGGCGAAATCTACATTAGATCGATAATTGGGCGAAATCTCGCTAGATCATAAATGGGCCGTAATCTCTATTAAATTGTTAAGCGGGTGAAATCCACGCTAGATCGATAAATGGGCGAACTCTTGCTAGATCGTAAATTTGGGCCTAAGATGTTAAATTGCTAAATGGGCCAAATGTTGTTTTGTAATTTTGGGCCTTAATAAAAATTGGAAATATTGACTCTTGTTAATGGGCCTTTTAATAAAATCATTGTATGATCATAGACTACTTTGCATACATATTGCATGGGTTGGGAAAATGATGAAGAGAAGAAAGGCTGTTGCCAAAATCTAGTTCGGTGGCTCGCCACAAAATTATGGCTATTGCCTCTAGTTGGTGGCTCGCCACAAAATTATTAAATGGCTATTTGCCTCTAGTTCGGTGGTTACGCCACAAATAAATTTTGGCTCAATGCCTCTAGTTCGGTGACTTTGTCACAATCTAGTTCAGTGGCTCGCCACAAATATAAAAGGCTTAATGCCTACGATTGGTGTGATGGCGGGGTGGGTTGACTTGATCCCCAGGTATGATGGTTGGTGCGGGGTGTGTAGCGGATGGAAATTAGGTTTGGGAGGAAAATTCATTTTGCATGCATATCATTATTTATGTTGTTAATTCTACTAATGGGCTCAAGCCCAAATCCATAATTTGATAATCTAGCCCGATGGATAAAGTAAGTGAGTTATACTTTGAGTTCTAAGTAACTCACTCCTCAAATTTTCATCTCGGGTAATGGAAATTGGCGTGGACTTGGGCGAGGATGACTTCGTGGAGGCCATCTTGCAAAACATGGGTTTATTAAACTTGAACTTTTTAATAAGTATTTTTACTATTTTGGGTTGATGTAATAAGGGCCTCTATTAATATTTCATGGATTTTTATGTGTGGTTGGTTTAAACTATATTTGGACATTTTATATGGGTGATGATTATATGATGTTTTATTAAAATAATTTGGGTTTTCAAATATATGAAATTCCTTTATAAATATTTTTAGTATTTTGAACTCTTATAAAATTTACTTAAGGATTTTGATAATACAATATTAATGATGTTTTCAACTAATATTTTCTAATATACATCAAATTTAAAATACTCTTTTGATTTTTGTTAAACCTTGTAATTAAAAATAATTTTGTAGATTTCGACTCACTGTAATTGTTAAGATAGCTCGATTCATGTAACAAACCAAATCCAGTCTTAATGCATAGACCGGGTTTGGGGTGTTACATGCACTCTACCCGATTCGGCTGAACATTACCTGATGCGATCCTGGTCGCATCATGGTTCGACTCTTTCCGACACCATCAAGAGTGGCCTAAACTTGAGGGGCCCAAGTGCAAGATGAAACATCTCACAGGCCTGATTGGTTATTAAACCAATGTTTTTAAGGACTTTTAATTTAATTAAGTTTTATTTAAATTAATAAGTTTGAATATTTTAATTTTAACTTGCACTTTGTGTGTTTTGCATTTAATAAAGTAATGCATTATGTAACTTTCATGTTAGTTTAGTATGCATAATAAATAATGACTTGCATTATGAAACTCCCATGATAGTTTAAGTCTTGCATTAAATAATTCATCTCTTTATTTAGTTTGCATTTTAAATATTTGTATTTAAGCATTTTAGTTTAATAAATGGTTCTTTGGTCATTAATTCAACTCCACTTAGTTTAATTAATTGAGTTTCTTTTAATGAATTTAATTTTATTGTTGCTTCATTAATTAATCTAGTTACTAGGTTAATTTATTGATGCATGTGTTAAGTGCATTTAATAATGTTTTCTTAATTAAACTAGTTGTTGGAATAAATGATGTTTAAGTGTTAGTTCATTTATTTAAGTCTAGTTGTTGGAAAAATGATGCTTAAGTGTTAGTTCATTTATTTACGTCTAGTTGCTAGAATAAATGAAGCTTAAGTGTTAGTTCATTTATTTAAGTTTAGTTGTTGGAATAAATGATGCTTAAGTGTTAGTTCATTTATTTAAGTCTAGTTGCTGGAATAAATGATGCTTAAGTGTTAGTTCATTTATTTAAGTCTAGTTGCTGGAATAAATGATGCTTAAGTGTTAGTTCATTTAATTAAGTTAGTTGATAATTTATTTTAAGTTTAATAATTGCATTAATATGTCGGTTATATGTGGTAATTGCAGGTGACTTTTCATCTTACAACCATTATTTCTAAAGGCTGTTATGCATTCATTGAAAAGTTACTCACATTGAAGATGGAAGTTACATGGCAAGAATTCCAAAGGATGAGACTCTTCATTTGGTTGGTGACTTTTCGGTTGATCATGGAGAACTCAAAGGATTTTTGACAAACAAATTAATTCAAGAGTTAATCACATTGAAGATGGGAGTTATATGGCTAGAATTCCAAAGGTTGAGACTCTTTATTTGAAATCATTATTAGCCTCATTAAAAAGTGACCATTCAACTAGCCTCATTTGATACTATATATACATGTAACCAACATATTGTGGAGAGAACTTTGAACTTTTGAACCTTAATTATATTTTATGAACTCTGTTCATCGAGTGAGATTTTGTCCTCTCTATCTTTCGTACGAGTTTCAATTCTGGCTTATCAAGCTTGCTTGTGGCGTCAATTGTTTCTCTTCCATTTAATTACACCAACGGTTCTTATCTTCCTAGATAACTGGTCGTGGTCCATCTTTGATTCCATCCTTTCCACCTTAAACGTTATAGAAATCGAGATGACACATACTTGTGTTGAATAGTTTCTGGTTTAAGTTCTTTAATCCATTTCCACCCAAAACATCACCTATCTTTTATCAATTTTCTTTCATCACAAAACCAAACCTATCCTTCTCCATATCCGAATCATACCCACACTTAAACACATCCATTTCTAATTTCAATCATCTTCTAAATAAATTCACTTAAGCTTCCACACTCTCATCCGTATTTTCCGATTATTTCTCGAAAGGCTTATCTCCTCCTTATAGACGTTTGGGAAATTTAAATATGACTTTACTCACCCCAAGGCAGATTGTATCATTTGGTATCAGAGCTAGAAAACGAGGAGCTACGATGAACATCGTAAATCCAAAGTAAGTACGTAAAAAAAATCGAAAAAAAGTTGTATTTCATTTCTTTTGTATTTATCTTTTTACATTTGAAGTGAAAAAAATACAAAAAAAAAGAGAAGAAAAAAAAGAAAAAAATATGAAAAAAAAAGGGAAGAAAAAAGAAGAAGTGAAGTTTTCTTTTGAAAGTTTGGCAAGTACTTGTTGTTTATAGTCTCATCTTCTTACCCGATCTTCAAAAAAAAAAAAAATTTCTTCTACCATCATTTGGTATTTTCTCTTTTTACCAACGCCACCCACCCTTACTCCATTTGCTTTTTCCTTCTTTTAGCCTACCTGATACCCAACGTCAAACCTTTGTTAACCAATTTTGAATCTGACCCTCAAGCTGCAATAAGTCTTTCGAAATGAAGTACGAAATTGAGAGAGCAAGAGAGAGCTGTAAAAGGCATGAGTGTACTCATTAGAGAAAAAGCCATCATACGAGTTAAACACGAGTGTGATCGATTCTTTTCTTTGTGAGTGACTTGCGAGATATTTTTTTGGTAAGGTATTATCTTTGTTTTTTGTTTTAACATTTTATTTTTAGAGAATAAAATGAATCAAGAAGTGTTCTCAGAGTTTGACTATCAATACTTGTTGAACGAAATGCAAAGAGTTATGAATACCAAGTTTGACAAGTTGTATAAGCGATTGGATCAAATCGAGGAACGAGATCGGAAAGAGCGACTTTCTTCAAGTCGAAGGACGGAACCAAGGTCATCTCGAAGAACGCTTTTGAAGATCATTCAAGAAGAGATTTTGATCGAGATTATTGTTTATATAGAGTTTGAGACGGTATGAATCAAACCGCGATTGTGAGACCTCTCATGATTACCATCGAGAAGGTATGATTTCTTCTTCACAAGCTTCAACATGTCTATCCACGAAGAAATATTTATGAAGATGTGAACGTCCACGAAAGATCGTTCTTGAAGTAGTTCAGATCACGATTCTTATTCGACGAAGGATTCAAGGCGAACCAAAACAAGTGTCAAGTTTGAAGCCTTTTACGATGATGGCCAAGAAAGCATGGGTTATACAACTTATGATTCAAAGAAGGGACGTACGAAGAATAATTCACGAAGAATTGATCGCGATATCTATGAGAACATCGCTTCGATCTTAGAATCAAATCCTTGTATTTTTATTCTTTTGAAATATCTTCTTATTATAATCAAAAAAAAAAAAAGAAAAATCAAGTGAAAAAGAAGAACAAGAAAAAAAATCAAGAAAAATGAAAATGAAAATGAGAGTGAAAAAGAGCAAGTTGAAAAAGAAAGAAAAGAATTTGAGAGAGAAAAACAGAATGAAGAAAAGAAAATTGAAATTGAGAAAAAAAAATTAAAAAAGAGATTGAAAAAGAAAAAGATCTTGAAAATGAAACGAGAGAACGAGATGAGCAAGAAAAAGAGAGTGATTTTTCAACTAACCCATTTGAAGTTTTCTCTTCTCCTATTTCTACTTTTCAGGTTTATGAGAAACCGAGAGCTAAATGCCAACTTCAATACCTTTCTAACGAGCAACGTTTTACTTTGATTGAAAAAGGTGAAGTTGAATCACACGAGCCGGAAGGTAAGGAAGGTAAGTGCTTTGAAACAATTCTGTCTCCACCAAATTTTTCTAATGATTGTGATCTTGTGAACAACATCGTCATTTGCCATTCCTCCATCCCTTGTGATAATTTAAATGATGGCAAGTCGAATATATTTCATCATTGGGTTATAAAGAATGAAAGTGGAGTAATGAATAATCAAGACTCGATAAAGTATGACGATGAATTTTCTCTTAATCCCAGTTTGTTTGATTGTGGTTATTATGAGCTTTGCTCATTGTCTAATGTAGAATCTTTGAGTTTTAGCAAATCGGTTTTAAAACTTGTCAAGAGTTTTGATTGCTCGATCTTGAATGTGCATAAGTTTTATTGGTTTAACATGTTTGATTTTTTTAAACCCTTGTTACATCTTGAGTTTAATAATCAAAATCATGTCTTTAAACCGGGACTATGTTTTGTATCATTTGGTATGCCTTGTTGGAAAATCAAGCAACGACAATTGTGCTTGAAGAATTTCAATCATTTTGATCCTTGGTTTTTGATTAAGGTTGTGAAATTTTCCCATTTTGTGTTCAATTTTTATTCGCTCCTTAAAAAAAATTCTATGGTTGCACTTGAAATTCATATTCCATTTGAAAAATGCTGAATCAAAAGCGAGGCTTCGACTGCATTATCTTCCCGAAGAGAGAAGGTTTGTATTGCTTGACCACGGTAAGACTGATCTTTGTTTTTCTGACTATAAAGGTAAGTCTTCCGAACTTGTTGACACCTTTGTGATCTCTTTGAAAAGTGACGAGCTTTGCGTTGATGAACTAGTTTTTATAAAATATTTTGATCATGTTATGATTAATCGTTCTATTTTACCTGTTTGTGATCTATTTGTTTCGTTGAATGATGACAAGATTCTTGAGTTTGATAATTTTGATAATTTTCGTGTGAAAGAATCCATTTTGCATCACATGTGTGATCCATGTAAAAATTTTGAGATGTCTTTGTTCTTTTCGGTTGTTGATAGAACACATGATGTTGATTTTCATCATTTAGATCATGAAATGTTTGAACGTCCTATCCTGTTTAATGATGGTCTACTTGTTGACAAAAGGAATCTTGTGTTTGATAATTTTTGTTCATGTGCGAGTGATTATATATGTTGTTCAATGCAAGATTTGGATGTTCACTTTCGAGTGCCATATGCATTTTCTCAACTATCTGCTTGTGATGAATATATCTATCATTTGATGTGTTACTCACATGTTGATTTTGACTTGTGGAATCCATTCGAATTGTATGCATACCATGAAACTTATCCAATTCAGATCCAAATATTTGATAAGGCTTTGTTCCTTTTGTATGATAATGCGAAAATGCCCGTTTGCGTTCGATCTATTCATTTTGTTTTGTTCATATTTCAATTGCAAGTTTGTTTGACACAACTCTTGCTAACTCTTGGTTATATTTTACAGGTGTCTCGATTACCATCCTCCCCATTTGATCGAGGAAAGCCTAACAAAAGAAATGCTATTCGACAGAACCATCAGCTCTATTCGAGGACGAATCACTTTCAAGAGGGGGTATGATGCGATCCTAGTCGCATCATGGTTCGACTCTTTTCGATGCCATCAAGAGTGGCCTAAACTTGAGGGGCCCAATGCAAGATGAAACATCTCACAGGCCTGATTGGTTATTAGACCAATGTTTTTAAGGACTTTTAATTTAATTAAGTTTTATTTAAATTAATAAGTTTGCATATTTTAATTTTAACTTGCACTTTGTGTGTTCTGCATTTAATAAAGTAATGCATTATGTAACTTTCATGTTAGTCTAGTATGCATTATAAATAATGACTTGCATTATGAAACTCCCATGATAGTTTAAGTCTTGCATTAAATAATTCATCATTTATTTAGTTTGCATTTTAAATATTTACATTTAAGCATCTTAGTTCAATAAATGGCGTTGGTCATTAATTCAACTCAACTTAGTTTAATTAATTGAGTTTCTTTTAATGAATTTAATTTTATTGTTGCTTCATTAATTAATCTAGTTACTAGGTTAATTTATTGATGCATTTGTTAAGTTCATTTAATAATGTTTTCTTAATTAAACTAGTTGTTGGAATAAATGATGTTTAAGTGTTAGTTCATTTATTTAAGTCTAGTTGTTGGAATAAATGATGCTTAAGTGTTAGTTCATTTATTTAAGTCTGGTTGCTAGAATAAATGAAGCTTAAGTGTTAGTTCATTAATTTAAGTCTAGTTCATTAATTTAAGTCTAGTTGCTGGAATAAATGATGCTTAAGTGTTAGTTCATTTATTTAAGTCTAGTTGCTGGAATAAATGATGCTTAAGTGTTAGTTCATTTATTTATGTTAGTTGTTAATTTATTTTAAGTTTAATAATTGCATTAATGTGTCAGTGATATGTGGTAACTGCAGGTGACTTTTCATCTTACAACCATTATTTCTAAAGGCTGTTATGCATTCATTGAAGAGTTACTCACATTGAAGATGGAAGTTATATGGCTAGAATTCCAAAGATGGAAGTTACATGGCAAGAATTCCAAAGGATGAGACTCTTCATTTGGTTAGTGACTTTTCGGTTTATCATGGAGAACTCAAAGGATTTTTGACAAATAAATTAATTCAAGAGTTACTTTTCGGTTGATCATGGAGAACTCAAAGGATTTTTGACAAATAAATTAATTCAAGAGTTAATCACATTGAAGATGGGAGTTATATGGCTAGAATTCCAAAGGTTGAGACTCTTCATTTGAAATCATTATTAGCCTCATTAAAAAGTGACCATTCAACTAGCCTCATTTGATACTATATATATACATGTAACCAACATATTGTGGAGAGAACTTTGAACTTTTGAACCTTAATTATATTTTATGAACTCTGTTCATCGAGTGAGATTTTTGTCCTCTCTATCTTTCGTACGAGTTTCGATTCTGACTTATCAAGTTTGCTTGTGGCTTCAATCATTTCTCTTCCATTTAATTATACCAAAGTTCTTATCTTCCTAGATAACGGGTCATGGTCCATCTTCGATTCCATCCTTTCCACCTTAAACGTTATAGAAATCGGGATGACACATACTTGTGTTGAATCGTTTCTAGTTTAAGTTCTTTAATCCATTTCCACCCAAAACATCACCTATCTTTTATCCATTTTCTTTCATCATAAAACCGAACCTATCCTTCTCTATGTTCGAATCATTCCCACACTTAAACACCTCCATTTCTAATTTCAATCATCTTCTAAACAAATTCACTTAAGCTTCCGCACTCTCATCCGTATTTTCCTATTATTTTCTGAAAGTCTTGTCTCCTCCTCATAGAAGATTGGGCAATTTAAATACGACTCGACTCACCCCGAGGTTATCGTATCATTACCAACACTGGCCATCGAAGTAGCTCGGGAACCCACAGGAGGTCGGTCTCGTCTAGATAAGTCTAAAGTAGCTTTATGTCGGCCGAATTCATCTTTGAACTTCTTGGATACAGAATGAAAAGTCTTACTCGATGATCTTTTACGAATATCTCTAGATTCCATTTCAGCTTTTCTTTTCTCTTTCCCAAGCTCTTCAGCTTTACAAGCTCGTTCGACAAGTACCACGAACTCTTTAATCTCGAGTATGTCACTAGCAACTTAATATCTTCATTCAGACCGTCTTCGAAACTTTTACACATAGTGGCTTCAGTTGACACACATTCACGGGCATATCAGCTCAGTATAACAAATTTTCGTTCATACTCAGTCATGGTCATTCGACCCTGTTTCAATTCCAAAAATTCCTTTCGTTTTTGATCAATGAATCTCTGACTGATATATTTCTTATGAAACTCGGTCTGAAAGAAATGCCAAGTCACTTTCTCTTTTGGAACCACCGATACTAGTGTATTCCACCAGTGATATGTGGTGTCCCTCAATAGTGATATTGCACATTTTAAACATTCCTCCGGAGTACATGATAACTCATCGAACACTCAGAAAGTATTATCAAGCCACAGCTCAGCTCATTCCGCATCATCATCATCATTAGCTTTAAACTCTTCTACCCCGTGTTTCCTAATTTTATCAACAAGAGGCCTACTAAATCTCTTCGGATCTACTATCGGAGGCACCATAGGTATCGAAGATGGATTATTCTGGGGTGGAGGTTGTTGCACAGCCAGATTAGTTCAGACATATTGAGTACACCATTCGTTCATCATCTGGTAGAAGGCTTGCTCAGCCTGTAACACCCTTATCCCGTATCCATCACTGAATTAGGGTTAAAGGGCATTACTACACATAATACAAAACATATCAAATGTTTACGACTCAAACAGACATAATCGAATACATAATGTGTAATGTAACTTCATAATATACTTAGCATTTTAAAGAAAAGAAAAATACATATTATAACCATTTAGCCGAATTCACATAGAAGCATGTTCCATTAAATAAATTTACCACTGTTCATTTGGTCACCTAATCTGCAATGACTGAATATGCACATATCCATTATTAATAACCTAAACAAATTAACTAACATCAAAGCTAAATATGCGTGTATATATCTATATAGACATGCTAAATCTTGTGTAATTGAATTTAACATCTATCAACCATAGCCCCTTTAAAAGAAATTTCGAACATATCAATTCCCAAATGCAATATCTTTCAATTCAAACTGCATAATAAGATCAACCTCCAATTAGCCATCTACTAAACCAAAAATGCATGGTATAATATACACGAAAGCCATATAAAATACCAACTTATGCATACATGCATTACAGTTGTATCTTTATAAAAACCAAGCATCATGGCCAAATACTATCAAGACCATATTACCATGATTTGACCATTTCATTACCAAACCACTTAAATCGAATTTGATACACATGCACCAATGCCATTCATAACCGAATATGCTATATGCATTATAACATTTTCTCTTTGATGTAAACTTGAATATATCACTTTAATAACTCTCTTTCCTGAATTAGTGAATCAAACACATTCACATATGTGCAAAGAATAACTATACATTCATTCACGCAAACTCATATTGCTAATTATACTACATAAAAATCATGCATCATTACAATATACATTCAAGATCAAAGTATCTTAACTTAGCCATTTTCGCATGGCTATACTTATATACAAGACAAAATTCACGGGTTTAAAAAAAAAAAAACTTAGTCTAACCTATACATCCCTTTGATTCAAAAACTAAGCTTATAAGTACCAAATAAGATGATAGTGTGGATGACTTCGCTGATGATCCCCTGAGCTCATAGCTTGATCAAAATCTATAAAATAGAGTAATGAACACACGGAGTAAGCTACTTAGCTTAGTAAGCCTTAAGCAATTAGAACAATATAATCAACTATTCACTATTATACTCTAGTCTTTATATAATCTTAATTTAAACACATAGTATACATTAATCATCGAATCCATATATCACCCATTTAATAGGTACTAGGTTCAACCTAATCCCATGCATTTGAATATACACATAATTATAGGGTTAATTCCACATGATCGATTACCTATCAATAAAATTTCCATATAGCCGAATATACTTATGTATCCATACTCATAAAATCATTCAATACTCAAATGTTGGTCAATGAAAAACATCTAATCAATATCAAATTTCCACATGTCCAAGATACCAAATGCATTATTTATAATTTACTCAATCGCAAACATCACATATAAACACATACTTAAGTCAATACATACCTTGTGGACAAATTATTTAATTCCCCTGAATAAGCTTTAACTTGTTCATTTATCACCATAACTCCACCATTTTGTAAGTTTACGCTCGTATTATAAATCACCGGCATTAAGCCTGCTAGGCACCAAAGCGTGAAATACACACAAGATTAAGCCTGCTAGACCTGAGGTCTGAAGTTTAAACACCGGCATTTAGCCTGCTAGGCAATAAGCCCGATATAATTACCAGCACAAGGCCTGCTAGGCTCGAATCCCGAATAACGATATTATTACCATCTCATACACATTACATGCTGTCCAAAATTACATAAATCCGACATTATTCATATCACTCAAACATATCATCTCAGTTAAAATTTAACAACATATCATTACAAAATCAGTATCCACATTCGGCTTTAACAAATTTTATAACTATAATTTCATAATTCAGCATATAATTAAGGTTATAAATGATATTAACGATATTAAATTGCTTATAGACTTACCTCGGGTATCGTCAGATGACAAGAATCGGCTATTCGATAACTTTTGCCTTTCCCCAATCCAAGTTCATTTTTCTTTATTCTTGATCTAAACATATTTAAATTAAGCTCATTCAAGCACATTTCATCTCAATTTAGTCCCAAAACACATAAATAGGCAAATTACCATTTTACCCCTAACATTTATAACTTTTACAATTTAGTCCCTATTGCACAAAACACAAAATACACATAATTTGAACTCAATCCCTAAGGGCCGAATCTTCCCCATGGTCATATAAGTCCCTAAATTTCATTAATTTTTCATTTTAACCCCTCAAAGATTTATTTTCTCAATTTAGCCCTATTTAGCTAAATTCATCAAAAATTCAAGAACAAAGTAGGTTCATCAATTATCTATCTATCATTTAACACCATAAACATTATGAAACTCAACATAGCATCCATGGAATTTTACACAAACATCATCAATTCATGAAATTGAGACATGGGTTTTAAAGCTCTTGAAGCAACGATTACAAAAACGTAAAAATTCTCAAAAATCGACCGAAAACATACCTTGAATTTAAGCTTAGAAGTGCCAAAAATCAAAAGAACCAAAGCCATTCTTCTTTCTCTAATATTCGGCCATGAGAGAAGAAAAATGATGTTGGCTTTATTTTGTGTTATTTTAACATATATTATGTTTATTTTTCAATTACTAAATTAACCTTTTAATTAAAATAAAACTAACATATATCCTAAGGGTAATGTTGTCTTAAACCATCCACTACCTTAGATAATGGGCTATTTGCCATTTTAGGACTTCATATTAAGAAGCCACTATCAACTAAGCACTTTTCACTATAGTTTGTAACTTTTACACTTTACGCGATTAAGTCCTTTTTTTTTAAACACACAAACAATCAAATTTTCATATGAAACTTTCACACATAATAATTCACATATAATAAACACCAAAAATAATATTTAAATTTTTTGGACTCAAATTCGTGGTCCCGAAACCACCATTTCGATTAGGGTCAATTCAGATTATTACAACTCTCCCCCTTAGGGATTTTCGTCCCCGAAAATCTTACCGTTAAACAAAGTTGAATATTGTTGTCTCACAAAATCCTCAGGCTCCCACGTAGCCTCTTCTACTCCATGTTGATTCCATAATACTTTTACTAGCGAAATTTTCTTGTTTCTCAACTCTTTCACTTCATGAGCTAAGATACAGATCGATTCTTCCTCATACGCCATATCGGATCGGATGTCAATCTCAGATGGGATGGTCACATGTGACGGATCTGATCTATATCTACGAAGCATCGAAACATGAAATGTAACTTTTGGGATTTAGGGGTCTCACATTTTAATTTATTTCTATGTGCTAGTATGCATTGGATGTTGTTTGAGTGTGTTTGGGGGCTTCGGGAAACCTTGGGGTTAGGTAGGAGCCTTAGTAAAAAGTTTGGGTTCAAGGTTTTAACTTTGTGTCCCTTGTTGGAAGCCAGCGTTAAGGTTATCTAAAAGCTTCGGGATTTAATCGATCAAGGTAAAGAGGGTGTACCTTTGGTTCAGCCAAAGGCCATCTTGTTTGGATATTTAGTGTTAGAGCCGAATCTAACATAACTTACGTAGGGGGTTTCATCAATCTTCAAGATCAAGTAAGAACCCTCAGGATTTGGGTCGACTTTGGTAAGATTACTCGATTAAGATATTATTTGGGTTCCGTTTAGATTTGATTTAACATCTTTAATCGGGTCTTCTAATTAAGTTACCCTTCGATGGATGCGAGTACCAATCAAGGAGAGAAAGGGGTTGGATGCGTAGTCCCGGCTCCTAAGTTTAAGAAACGGCCGGGCCAAATGATTGGGATTGGCCTCCGGGCTGTGGGCGAGCGTTTGGCGTAGACAAACTAATCACTGTGATCTCTTCAAACGAGGATGTTAGGGAGGTCGAGAGTCTAGTTCTTCAGGTTCTCAAGTGTGTAATTAACACACTGTTTACGTATTTGCTTTAATTATAATATGAAATATGTGTGGTAGCCGAGATAGTGGCTGTGGTGATGCTATTACCCATATTGGGGTAAGCCGGTACCAGGTTAGTAGCTTTTTTATATTGAAATTTTGTATGGATGTATATGTACATGTGAGACTTTGGTAAGCTTATTGTGTATGCATGTGGGATATGTTCATAATGATTATGTTGTCATCTCACCATAATATATCATGTATATGCACGGGGACCAGGATATATTGAATGAAGGAAAGGGTGTACATTTATGTACGTGGTTTGATGTTAGCCTTGAGCTACATCATGGTTTGATGTTGGCTTCGTGCCTCATCGTGGATTGGTGATGACCTCGAGTCACACTGTGGATATTTGTGATCTTAATCACGTGGACCAGTGGCTAGACCACTAAGTGGACTAGTGGCTAGTCAAATTATGGGATCGTAAACTAGTAAGTTAGGAACTGTTGAACCTTAGGATTAGCTTACTCCAACACTAAACTTCATAAGACTTAACTTATCTCACTAGACCCAGGAACAAGTCGTGGAGTTCAGGTGTGGTAACAAGCATGCACATGTCTAGGCATGGATTTAGGATGAGCTTGGTATTTAAGCAGTCCTAGTGACTCATCTCCTCTTTTCTGGAATCCTACCTGGTGCGCAGTGATTGTTCACCTTAACCATGAGGACTTGTTAACGGGTCGAACCTATAACTAAAACTCAAAAGGGACCGAATACTCAGTTTTGTAAAATTATCAAATTACCCCTGATTTCTAAAATTATCGTAACACCCTTATTTTGTAAATTACCAAAATAACCCTTGACCTGAAAATTTTTTTTATCGAACTACCCTCGATTTATTACCAAAATACCCCTATTTTTCTAAAATTACCAAGATACCCTCTATATTTTGAAATCACAAAAAATACACCTGTAGGATAAATTATGAAAATACCCCTAGGTTGGGAACGGACGAAAATACTCAAAGTGGTGAATATGTGTGGTGGATATTGATAATGAATGTATGTGATTCTCTAAATTAGGACAGTGGACTTGAGATGAAAACTTTGAAATGATCGAAAGAACTACTACTAAACTTCTTTACATAAAATTATTCGTAGGTAATCAGTGGAACAAAAAGCTAATGCATAAAATTTCTTAAAACAGATTAAAATGCGACGATAGACATGAGTTCTAGGGGGCGAGGTCATAATATGCGTGGAAGTGGTAGAGGTAGGATGACTGTGTCAAAACCAGTGGGGTCTGGTCATGGATAGGAGAATGAAACGACGCCGCCAGCTGTGGAAGCTGAGTTCCAAGATCAGACGGGTGGAGATGACGCAATATCTCAGGCTATGCTGCGGGTTTTAGAGAGAGTTGCAGGAACAAACGTGGGTTCTAGGAAGTGACTTCGATCAAACGGAGCTGAGGTATTTCGAGGTGTTTTTGGGGTAGCTCCGAATGTGGCGGAGTACTGGTTAGAGGTAGTCGAGAGAATTATGGATGATTTGGACTGCACGGTGAAGAGAAGCTGAAAGGTGTTGTATCTTTACTCTGGGATAAGGCCTACCAGTGGTGGCTTACCGTCAGAGAGGGTGCTCCAGCGGACCGAGTAGATTGGGGTTACTTTAAGGTAAAGTTTGAGGGGAAATACGCCGGAGCTAGTTACGTGGACGCACAGAGGAAGGCATTCCTGAACCTAGTGCAAGGGGGTAAGTCAGTAGCGAAATATGAGGCAGAGTTCTTGCGATTAAGTCGGTATGCGGGAGGATTGTTGCTATTGATTACGGGTGCTGTGTAAGATTTAAGGATGGACTGCAAGATGAATTGTGAGTGTTGATAGCTCTTCAACAGGAAAGGGACTTTGCTACTTTGGTAGAGAAAACTCGGATAGCAGAAGAGGTTAAGCAAACTGAGAGGTAGAATAGAGATAATGGTAGAGGCAGGAATAAGAGGGGTTTTGGACCATCAGGATCTTTGGGGGTTTCAAAAAAATCCTAGGATTGAGGGTTCTACTCGTGCTTTTATGCTAGCTATTGGGAATCAGGTCCGTCCATGTGCTCGGTGTGGGAGGACTCATGTAGGCGAGTGCTGGGAAAGGAGTAAGGAGTGCTTCAGGTGTGGGTCCAAGGCTCACTTGGTTAAGAATTGTCCTCAGAATGTGGATAGGGCTCAGGCAGTAGGTCTGGGGTATGTGCAGCCAAGAAGGGATGGTCCACAAATGTCGAGAGGTTGGGGTCCAGATTGTGGAGGGAATGGTTTTGGCCGAGGTCGCGGAACACCGAACAGAGGTGCTGGAAGCTCAGATACAAGATAGCCTGAATTGGTTTACGCGGCTAGACGTCGTGAGGAGGGGAATGCACCAGATGTTATCACGGGTACATTTTTCATTCTTGGGTTACCCTTTACTGCTTTGATTGATGTTGGGTCAACTCACTCGTACATTGCTAGCATGAGGTCTGGAACCTTGGATATGAATTTTAAAATTGTCTCTAGGAAGATGGCTGTGCTTAGTCCTTTAGGGAAATCTGTAGTGGTAGACAAACTCTTTAGGGAGGTGCCTTTAGAGGTTCAGGGGGTAGTGTTCCCGGTGAATTTGATGGGCTACCATTCGGAGAATTTGACTTGGTCCTAGGTATGGACTGGTTAGTAAGGTATCATGCAAATTTGGACTGTGCTGCTAAGCGCATGTCATTGAGAACTCTCGAGAACTATGAGGTTGTGGTGATAGGTGAGAGGAGAGACTACTTGGCTAACGTAGTGTCTGCTCTTAAGGCGGAGAAGATGGTGAAAAAGGGGTGCTTGGCTTTCCTGATGTTTGTTAGTGCTTTGGATGCTAAGGAAGCAGCTGTGGGGGAGGTCAGAACAGTGAAGGAGTTTGTAGATGTTTTTTGGAAGAACTTCCAGGGTTACCTCCAGATCAAGAGGTGGAGTTTGGAATTGACCTGTTGCCAGGTACAGCGCCAGTGTCCATCGGTCCTTATAGGATGGCACCAAAGGAGTTGGTTGAGCTGAAAGCCCAAATCCAAGAGTTACTAGATCATGGTTTTATCCGACCCAGTGTGTCTCCATGGGGAGCACCGGTATTGTTCGTAAAGAAGAAGGACAGGTCTATGCGTATGTGTATAGATTACCTCCAATTGAATAAGCTGACGATTAAGAATAGGTACCCGCTGTCGAGGATAGACGGCTTGTTTGACCAGCTCAAAGGAGCTGCGGTCTTTTCGAAGATAGATTTGAGGTCGGGGTATCACCAGCTTAAGGTGAAGGAGGCTGATATCCATAAGACGGCATTTCAGACTCGATACGGGCACTACAAATTCCTGATAATGCCATTCGGGTTGACTAACCACCGGCTGCGTTCATGGATATGATGAATCGGGTTTTTTAACCTTACTTGGAACAATTCTTCGTGGTGTTCATAGACGACATCTTGGTATATTCCAAGTCAGAGGAAGAGCATGATGCACATCTTCGGGTAGTGCTGCGAATTTTAAGGGAAAAGAAGTTGTACGCCAAGTTTAGCAAGTGCGAATTCTGGTTGAGTGAAGTCACTTTTCTAGGTCATGTAGTATCCGTAGAAGGTATAAGGGTGGATCCTCGGAAGATTGAGGCAGTACTGGATTGGAAACCACCTAAGTCGGTAGCAGAGATTCATAGTTTCTTAGGGTTAGCGGGCTATTATAGGATATTTGTCGAGGGTTTCTCTTCAATAGCGGCACCTTTGACTAAGTTGTTCAGAAAGGAGGTACCTTTTGTATGGTCGGATAAACAGCAAGAGAGCTTCGAGAAGCTAAAGAAAGTTTTGACAGAGGCTCCGGTCTTAATTCAACTGTGGCGGGGAAAGATTTTGTGGTATATTGTGATGCTTCTCATATGGGGTTAGGTTGTGTATTGATGCAAGAAGGGAAGGTCGTTTCTTATGCGTATCGACAGTTGAGACCGCATGAAGTTAACTATCTGACGCACGATCTAGAGTTGGCAGTAGTAGTTTTCACTTTGAAAGTGTGGAGGCATTATCTGTATGGAGAGAAGTTAGTGATCTACACGGACCACAAGTGTAACATCCTTGAATAAGGGCTATTATGTTTGAACTATTTGCATGGGTATGGCTTGAGTTGCGTTATTGATTGAGGTGTTTTAGGGTCTAGATATGAGCCAAGGGTAGGCCCGAACTATAGGGAAAATTTTATTTTCAAGCATTGGTTCAGGGGAGCTGAAGGAGCTAGGGGTTAAGAATATTTTGTGGTAAACTGTAGCACAAGTAAAGCCTTGGTAAAGTGGCAAAGAGGCGCCACTTGGGGCCTTAGTCAGTGACGCCACAAGCAAGGGAAGGAGAGCTTGGGTTCGAGCTGCAGAAATCCCTTGCTGCTAATTATTTTTGACGCCAGAAGCAAGGAGGAGATGGACTTAGGAAGGACTCTCTTGGGAGGATATGGATAGAGTCAACAGATTTGAAAAGGACGGAGAGGAGAAAATTGTGGAGATTGACTCATTCAAACTGATTTGAATGAATGGTCAGGAGAGGCTTGAAGTGTTGGCTGAAGTATGGACTATTGGGAGGAGGAGTAATCGGTTGGGAGACTTGGGAGAGGTGTCGATTTTCCATAGCTATTCTAGGTGGGCACTTTCGGCTAAGCAAGCATTGAGGCTTGTTGTGTTAGGCAAAACCAAAACCCCTAGGCTCTAGTTGACTTCACAAACCATTATTTTTTTTCTCTTTTCTCTTTTCTTCTTTTGAAACCGAAACCATTTTGGCCAAATCTCCTTTTCCCCCATTCCTTTCTTTTCTTTTTCTCATATTTGTTTCAAACCCCATCAACATCTCTTCTTCCCAAATAGGCAACTTTATTTTCTCTTCACCTTATCTTGTGTCGAATGTTCATCAACCTTTTCTTGATTTCTTGTAAGCCCTTCTCCCAAAAGCCATAGCCGAAACTTCTTTGGTTATTCCACCACCTTTGCCGAAATCTTCATTTACTCTCCTCTTCTTATTTCTAAACTTTGGCTGAATATCAATCAATGGTAGATCCCTTGGTCTTCTTCTCTAATCAGTTTTGGAAGGGGTAAGTGTTCTTGGCCAAAACTTTATTATCTTCTTCTTTTCTCTCTGTCGACGTATATGGAACAAAAGCCAAATTTTGGCATTTTTCATGATTCTTAATCATCTCTGAAATCGATTTCTCTTAGGTTCTTTGGGATTTTGAAGTAGTGGATTGTGATGAACAATTCTCTGTCAATCGGTCTTAGTAAGTGGTAAGGTTTCATGCTGACTTAAACTTTCCTTTAATTATTTGAAAAAAAAGCAGAAGGCTATGAGTATTATGGTTTAGGATCTTGGCCGATTATAGGGGAAGGCTCTATCTCGTATATCTCGGGTTTTGACTGTGGATCAAAAAGCGCTAAGGTAAGGATGGTTATTAGATGCGTTAACTTTTCGGGATTTACAGGTGTAGCCGAAAGGCCTTTTTGTTAACAGTTGTCTCAGCCGAATATAGGAAAGGGGGGATCTAGTGCATTAGATCTTGAACTTCGGGATTCGATAGTCACGTTAGTAACCAGGTGTGTATCTTACACACTTCATAATCTATGTAAACTTGTTAATAACCTAAAACTATGTTAAAAGCCGAAACTGTGTAGATTTCAATTTGGTACCCTTATGGGTATGAGGAAGTGTTCAGGTAAGTCCGTTTGATAAGTTTAAGATATTTGATTCTGATGAAATCGTATATGCTATGGTTTATTATATGTTTTATGGTTAATCATGTTGGCATGATATGTATATGCATGTGCATTATTGTGGGTGATATGAGAGGAGGGGGAAGATTGATATCTGTGACTTTGGGTCACCAGAGGTTTGGCACCTCGTAGTGACTCATCCCGATTAACCGTACCACGATGGGTTGGCCCACATTTGATAAAACAGGATTATCGCCGGTGATTTGGTATCACAACGTGGGTTGGCCCCACATATGGATTATTCGTGACTTTGGGTCACCAGTGGTTTGGCACCACATTATTATTGATATCAGTGACTTTGGGTCACTCGTGGTTTGGCACCACCAGTGGTTTGTACCACACGGGGTAGAAAAAGGAGTTGTGGATGGTTAGGTTTGGGTGCATGATATGTTTACTTGATTATGACCTGTGTAAGAATGTTGATATAATTGGGAGGGGGATTATGCACTGAGTCTTGGTGACTCACCTTCTCCCTTATCTTTTCAGGTGACTCGTAGATCGCGGATGGGGAGCCGAGTGGACTCGAGGTGGCCATGCAACATTTATTTTTGATTTTACTTAGACTTTCGGTTTGGGTACCTTCATTTTAAATTCTGATTTTATTTGGGTTTGTAATAAGGCCATTAGTATTTTTATTTTGGGTTTTATTATATCTGCTTAAAATTTCTAAATGTTGTTAAGTAAACAGTTTAGCATGTTTTAAATAACCTGATAACCAAAGTTTTCAAAAATTATACCACACAACGGTTTTTTTTAAATCTTACCTTTGGGTAACAATATTTACAAGAGGATAACAAGGTTAACTTAAATGCTCTTCAAAATCTAAGCTTTCTAAGCTCAAAATCAAACGGTTTTAAATTAATTAACTAAGAATTCACTCGGGTTTCAGTAGACTTCAATGTTTTTCTTAAGCAATGAATGATAAATGAGTTTTAAAAAGCATTTCGGGATTTTAAAGTAAATAAAGAAGTTTTTTCGCTAAAACTAAACCAGCAACTTGTTTTCTTCGAAACGTTTTCACTCCGTGACATGCCAGATTTTGTCGTGGTGTGTTGACCTGGTTTGGGATGTTACATTTTTGGTATCAGAGCCAAGTTCAATGGCTCGGCTGTGGGCTCGAGGCCTAAAATGTTTAAAAGTAGGGTTTTTGAAAAAAAAAGTTTTTGGGAAATATATGGTTTGAGAAGGATGTAATCGAGTCTCCAGCACCAATCCGCCCAGGTAAGTACCCTTAACCATTGTGTGATTTGTATGTGGAAGATCGTAGATTAGTAGATTAGAAGCTACTGAACCCTAGGATTAGCTTACTCCAACACAAAATTACATAAGACTTAAAGATCAATCAAACAATCCTGTGAGTAAGTCGCCGAGTTAAGGGTGTGGTAACAGTTTGTGCATGTCTAGGATTGGATTCAGGGGGAGCTTGGTATTTAAGCAGTCCTATGACTCACCTCCTCTTCACTCGAATCCTACCTGGTGCATAGTGACGGTTCACCCTAACCAAGAGGACTTATTCACAGGCTAAATTCAATAATTAAAACCCGAAAGGAACTAACTACACTGTTTTATAAAAACCTTAGTTTTGAAATCACCAAATTACCCCCTTGATTTGTAAAATCTACCTTAGATTTGAGAAATTACCAAAATACCCCAATTTCTAAAATTTTGAAATACCTATGATTTGTAAAGATTTCCCCGATTTATTACTAAAATACCCTCAGTTTGTGAGATTACCACACTACCCTTGATTTTTACCAAAGTATCCCCATTTTACAAAAAGACCAAAATACCCCTATTTTGCAAAATTACAAGATACCCCTGATTTAGAAAAAATACCAAAATACTCTTATAGGACAAATTATAGAAATACACCCGGGTAGTGAAATGACGAGAATACCCCTACTAGTGGTGAGTGTGCATGGTGGATGTTGCTGAGGAATGAATGTGATTCTCTGAATTAGGGTAGAAGACTTGAAACGAAAACTTTGTAATGATCAAAAGAACTACTACTAAACTTCTTTACATAAAACTTGTTCGTGGGTAATCAGTGGAACAGAAGCTAATGCGTAAAATTTCTTAAAGTAGATTAAATTGCGATTATATACATGAGTTCTAGGGGACGCGATTGAAATGTTCGTGGGCATGGTAAAGGCAGAATGACCGTATCAGAATCGGTTAGGTCTGGTCAAGGGTCCGAGAATGAGATACCACCACCATTCTTGGTGTTGAGTACCGAGATCGACGGGGATGATCTGATGTCGCAGTGATCTTGCGAGTTCTTGAGAGAGTGGCTAGAGCAGATGGAGGTACGAGAGCTTGGAAATCTGTATCTGAGTGACTCCAAGCCAATGGAGCTGAGGTATTTCGAGGTGTTTCTAGTGTGGCGCCCAATACAGCTGAGTATTGGTTGGAGGTGACGGAGCGAATCATGGACGATTTGCATTTGACGGCTGAGGAGAAACTGAAAGGGGTAGTGTCGCTTCTCCGGGATGAGTCATACTAGTGGTGGCTCATGGTTCGGGATAGTACTGCAATGGATGATCTCACTTGGGATTATTTCAAGGCGGCTTATCAGAAGAAGTATATTGGGTCTAGTTATATTGATGCGCAGAGGAAGGTGTTTCTGAGGCTAGTTCAGGGGAGTAAGTCTGTAGCGGAGTACGAGGCAAAATTCTTAAGGTTGAGCCGATATGCTCAAGGTATCGTGGCTACGAAGCATGAACGATGTGTCAGGTTCGAGGACAAACTGAGGGATGATCTGAGATTGTTGATTACTCCACAGTAGGAGCGGGAGTTTGCCGTGTTGGTAGAGAAGGCTAAGGTAGCCGAAGGGGTCAAGGAATCTGTGAGACAAAATTTGAATAGGAATAGAAAAAAGAGAGGTTTTGGATCATCTGGATCACCCAAAATTCTCAGAAAAGGACTAGACATGGTGGGCTGAATCAATCTGGGAGACCTGTTGCTACTAAGCAAGGACCAGCACAGTGTAATCGGTGTGGGAAGTCTCATTGGGGAGAATGTTGGACCGGTGGCAAAGGATGCTTTGAGTGTGGGTCGCTGGATCATCGTGTGAGGGACTGTCCACGGAAGTTAGTCATTCAGTCTAAGGGTCAGGGCCGTGCTCAGTTCAGGCACGAGAGACCACAACCGCAGAGGGGTCATGGTTCTGATAGAGGAGGTAATGGTTCTGGTCGAGGCCGTGGAGCACCGGGCTGAGGTACAGGCAACATTGAAGCAAGACAGCCTGGATTAGTATATACAGCAAGGCGTCAAGAGGAAGGCGACACACCGAACGTCATAACTGGTACGTTCTTAATCTTTGGATTACCATATACTGCTTTGATAGATGTTGGTTCGACGCATCCGTATGTTGCCAGTAGCATTATAGAGACCATGAACCTAGACTTTGAAACTACTCTAGGGAGATGACAGTAATTAGCCCTCTAGGTCACTCTATAGAAGTAAATAAGCTGTATAGGGATGTACCCCTAGAACTCTAAGGGGTAGTATTTATGGCTGATCTGATGGAACTGCCGTTTGGGGAGTTCGATCTGATCCTTGGGATAGGCTGGCTGGTGAAGTACCAAGCGAGTTTGGATTGCGCGACTAAGTGCATTGTTTTGAAAACGGTTGAGGGTAGAGAAGTGGTGATGATAGGTAATAGAAAAGATTATCTATCCAACGTGGTGTCTGCTTTGAAAGCTTAGAAAATGGTCAGGAAGGGTTGTGAGGCGTTTATGGTTCGTGTGTGTGCCTTGGAGGCCAAGGAGTTAGCTATAGAGAGTGTCTGAACGGTGAAGGAATTTTTTGACGTATTTTTAGAAGAACTTCTGGGTCTGCCTCCGGATCGAGAAGTTGAATTCGGTATAGATCTGTTACCCGAAACTGCGCCAGTGTCTATTGCCTCGTATAGGATGGCGCCAAAGGAGTTGGTGGAGCTGAAGGCTCAGATTCAGGAGTTGTTGGACTAAGGTTTTATCCAGCCAAGTGTTTCACCTTGGGGAGCACCAGTGCTTTTTGTTAAGAAGAAGGATGGTACATTGCGAATGTGCATAGACTACCGTCGGTTGAATAAGCTGACGATAAAAAGCAAGTATCTATTGTCGAGGATAGATGACTTGTTTGATCAACTTAAGGGGGCATCGATCTTCTCAAAGATCGATCTAAGGTCAGGGTATCATCAGCTTAAGGTGAAGGAGGCTGATATTCACAAGATAGCATTTCGCACTCGATATAGGCACTACGAGTTTCTGGTAATGCCGTTTGGATTGACTAACGCGCCGGTAGCATTCATGGACATGATGAATCGGGTGTTCCAGCAGTACTTGGACCACTTTGTCATGGTATTTATAGATGACATATTGGTGTACTCAAGGTCTGAGGAGGATCATGATACGCACTTGCAGGTAGTTTTGCAAATTCTGAGGGAAAAGCAGTTATTTGCCAAGTTTAGTAAGTGTGAGTTCTGGCGTAGGGAGGTGACTTTTGTAGGTCACGTAGTGTAAGCTGAAGGGATTAGAGTGGACCCTCACAAGATTAAGGTGGTGTTGGACTGGAAACCGCCTAAGTCAGTTGCGGAGATTCGGAGTTTTCTAGGTCTGGCAGGGTATTACTAGAGATTTGTGGAAGGATTTTCTCTGATCGCGGTGCCGTTGACCAAGTTATTAAGGAAAGGAGTTCCATTTGAGTGGTTAGAGAAACAACAGGAAAGTTTTGACAAGTTGAGGAAGATTCTGACGGAAGCCCCAATTCTAGTTCAACCTGAGGCAGGAAAGGTATTCACGGTCTACTATGATGCATCACATACTGGCTTGGGGTGTGTACTGATGCAGGAAGGAAAAGTAGTGGAGTATGCATCTCGACAGCTGAGACCGCATGAGGGTAACTACCCGACACATGACTTGGAGTTGGCTGCAGTGGTTTTTGCCCTGAAAATATAGAGACACTATTTGTACGGAGAGCAATCGATAGTCTACATGGACCACAAGAGTCTGAAGTATCTTTTGACTCAAAAGACTTAAATTTGAGACAGCACGATGGATTGAGCTGTTGAAGGACTACGACTGTTCAATTGAGTATCATCCGGGCAAGGCTAATGTGGTTGCAGACGCATTGAGCCATAAGGTAGTGTCAGACCTGAGAGTGATGTTTGCTCATCTTAGCTTGTATGATGACGGAAGTCTTTTGGTAGAATTACTGGTTAAGCCGACTTGGGTAGAGCAGATTAAAGAGAAACAGTTAGTGGATGAGGGTTTGAATGCTCGGAGGTTGCAAGTACAGAGTGGTGGTTTGGAAGGTTACAACTTGACCAACGATGGAGTGTTGTATTTTCAGGGGAGAGCTTGTATGCCGAAGGACGTCGAGTTAAGGCAGAGGATTCTTCAGGACGCACATAGTAGCCCATACGCTATGCATCTTGGAGGTAGCAAGATGTACCGAGATTTGCGAGAGCAGTTTTGGTGGCTAGGTCTGAAGCGGGAAGTGACTGAGTTTGTGGGTAAGTGTCTGACGTGTCAGCAGGTCAAAGCCAAGCATCAGTTGCCGTCAGGTTTACTTCAAATAGGTGAAGATTCCTCGATGGAAGTGGGAAAGGATCACTATGGACTTTGTCGATGGGCTACCTTGCGCCTAGTAAGAAGGACTCGATCTGGTGATTGTGGACCAATTGAGGAAATCACTCATTTCATATACGGTGAGGGTTGATTACTCGCTCGAAGTTAGCTAATTTGTATGTGGCAGAGATAGTGAGGTTGCACGTGTGCCAGTATCAATCATCTCGGATAGGGATCCCAGATTCACGTCGAGGTTCTGGAAAGCATTGCATCAAGCGTTGGGTACGCAGTTGGATTTTAGTACGGCATTTTATTCGCAGTCGGATGGACAGTCATAAAGGGTTATACAAATCTTGGAAGATATGTTGAGAGGCTGTGTTTTGGACTTTAGGGGTAGTTGGGAAGAATTTCTACCTTTAGCTGAATTTGCGTACAACAATAGTTACCAGGCAAGCATTAAATGGCACCATATGAGGTGTTGTATGGTAGGAAGTGTTGTACACCTACATGCTGGACAAAGTTGGGTGAGCATCAGATGTTGGGACCAGAGTTGGTTGCTGAGACCGAGGATAAGGTCAAGTTGATTCAGGCTCATTTAAAGGAAGCTTCAGACAGGTAGAAGTCATACGTCGATCTTAAGCGGAGAGATATTGAGTTTGTAGTGGGTGACAAGGTTTTCCTGAAGGTCTCGCCATGGAAAAAAGTGCTAAGGTTTGGAAGGAAAGGCAAGCTAAGCCCAAGATTTATTGGCCCATATAAGGTGTTGAGACGAGTAAGACCAGTAGCTTATCAGCTCGAGTTGCCAGAAGAACTAAGTCAGATACATGATGTATTCCACGTCTCCATGCTTAGGCGTTACTGTTCAGATCCATCGCATGTTGTATCAGTGGAGGAAATTGAGGTGAGCCCAGATTTGACCATGAAAGAGGAACCAGTGCAGATTCTAGATCGGGATGTAAAGGTTTTGCGCAGGAAGTCAGTTCCATTAGTGAAGGTGTTATGGCGGAACCATGGCATGGAAGAAGCTACGTAGGAACCAGAGGATGTGATGAGGCAGCAATACCCTCAACTCTTTTGACCAGGTAATTTCAAGGTCGAAATTATTTTAAGGGGGTAGAACTGTAACATCCTTGAATAAGGGAAATTATGTTTGAACTATTTGCATGGGTATGGCTTGAGTTGCGTTATTGATTGAGGTGTTTTAGGGTCTAGATATGAGCCAAGGGTAGGTCTAAACTATAGGGAAAAATTTATTTTCAAGCATTGGTTCAGGGGAGCTAAAGGAGCTAGGGGTTAAGAATATTTTGTGGTAAACTGTAGCACAAGTAAAGCCTTGGTAAAGTGGAAAAAAGGTGCCACTTGGGGCCTTAGTCAGTGATGCCACAAGCAAGGGAAGGAGAGCATGGGTTCGAGCTACAGAAATCCCTTGCTGCTAATTATTTTTGACGCCAGAAGCAAGGAGGAGATGGACTTAGGAAGGACTTTCTTGGGAGGATGTGGATAGAGTCAACAGATTTGAAAAGGATGGAGAGGAGAAAATTGTGGAGATTGACTCATTCAAACTGATTTGAATGAGTGGTCAGGAGAGGCTTGAAGTGTTAGCCGAAGTATGGACTGTTGGGAGGAGGAGTAATCAGTTGGGAGACTTGGGAGAGGTGTCGATTTTCCATAGCTATTCTAGATGGGCACTTTCGGCTAAGCAAGCTTTGAAGCTTGATGTGTTAGGCAAAACCAAAACCCCTAGGCTCTAGTTGACTTCACAAACTATTGTTTTTTTCTCTTTTCTCTTTTCTTCTTTTGAAACCGAAACCATTTTGGCCAAATCTCCTTCTTCCCCCATTCCTTTCTTTTCTTTTTCTCATATTTGTTTCAAACCCCATCAACATCTTTTCTTCCCAAATCGGCAACTTTCTTTTCTCTTCACCTTCTCTTGTATCGAATATTCATCAACCTTTTCTTGATTTCTTGCAAGCCGAATCTCTTTTTCTCTTTTCCCAAAAGCCATAGCCAAAACTTCTTTGGTTATTCCACCACCTTTGCCAAAATCTTCTTTTACTCTCCTCTTCTTATTTCTAAACTTTGGCCGAATATCAATCAAGGGTAGATCCCTTGGTCTTCTTCTCTAATCGGTTTTGAAAGGGGTAAGTGTTCTTGGCTGAAACTCTATTATCTTCTTCTTTTCTCTCTGTCGACGTATATGGAACAAAAGCCAAATTTTGAAATTTGTCATGATTCTTAATCATCTCTGAAATCGGTTTCTCTTAGGTTCTTCAGGATTTTGAAGCAGTGGATTGTGATCAATAATACTCTGTCAATCGGTCTTAGTAAGTGGTAAGGTTTCATGCCGACTCAATCTTTCCTTTAATTATTTGAAAAAAAGCCGAAGGCTATGGGTATTATGGTTTAAGATCTTGGCCGATTGTAGGGGAAGGCTCTATCTCGTATATCTCGGGTTGTGACTGTGGATCAAAAAGCGCTAAGGTAAGGATGGTTATTAGATGCGTTAACTTTTCAGGATTTACAAGTGTAAGAAGGGCCTTTTTGTTAACAGTTGTCTTGGCCGAATGTAGGAAAGGGGGGATCTAGTGCGTTAGATCTTGAACTTTAGGATTCGACAGTAACGTTAGTAACCAGGGGTGTATCTTACACACTTCATAATCTGTGTAAACTTGTTAATAACCTAAAACTATGTTAAAAGCTGAAACTGTGTAGATTTCGAATTGGTACCCTTATGGGTATGAGTAAGGATTCGGGTAAGTCTGTTTGATAAGTTTAAGATATTTGATTATGATGAAATCGTATATGCTATGGTTTATTATATGTTTTATGATTAATCATGTTGGCATGATATGTATATGCTTGTGCATTATTGTGGGTGATATGAGAGGAGGGGGAAGATTGATATCTGTGACTTTGGGTCACCAGTGGTTTGGTACCACAGTTAATATTCATGACTTTGGGTCACCAGAGGTTTGGTACCTCATAGCGACTCGTCCTAGTGGCTTCGTACCACAGTGGGTTGGCCCCACATTTGATAAAATGGGATTGTCGCTAGTGATTTGGTATCACAACGTGGGTTGGCCCCACATATGGATTATTCGTGACTTTGGGTCACCAGTGGTTTGGCACCACATTATTATTGATATCAGTGACTTTGGGTCACCAGTGGTTTGGCACCACCAGTGGTTTGGTACCATACGGGGTAGAAAAAGGAGTTGTGGATGGTTAGGTTTGGGTGCATGATATGTTTACTTGATTATGACCTGTGTAATAATGTTGCTATAATCGGGAGGGGGATTATGCACTGAGTCTTGGTGACTCACCTTCTCCCTTATCTTTTCAGGTGACTCGTAGATTGCGGATGGGGAGTCGGGTGGACTCGAGGTGGCCATGTAACATTTATTTTCGATTTTACTTGGACTTTCGATTTGGGTACCTTCATTTTAAATTCTGATTTTATTTGGGTTTGTAATAAGGCCATTAGTATTTTTATTTTGGGTTTTATTATATCTGTTTAAAATTTCTAAATGTTGTTAAGTAAACAGTTTAGCATGTTTTAATAACCTGATAACCAAAGTTTTCAAAAATTATACCACACAACGATTTTTTAAATCTTA
Organism: Gossypium rotundifolium; assembly: GCA_025506655.1. Taxonomy (NCBI): domain Eukaryota; kingdom Viridiplantae; phylum Streptophyta; class Magnoliopsida; order Malvales; family Malvaceae; genus Gossypium; species Gossypium rotundifolium. The sequence continues at coordinate 63,432,484 of CP106726.1, forward strand.
CCTTCGGGTAACAATATTTACAAGAGGATAACAAGGTTAACTTAAATGCTCTTCAAAATCTAAGCTTTCCAAGCTCAAAATCAAACGGTTTTAAATTAATTAACTAAGAATTCACTCGGGTTTCAATAGACTTCAACGTTTTTCTTAAGCAATGAATGATAAATGAGTTTTAAAAAGCCTTTCAGGATTTTAAAGCAAATAAAAAAGTTCTTTTGCTAAAACTAAACCGACAACTTGTTTTCTTCAAAATGTTTTCACTTTGTGACATGCCAGATTCGGTCATGGTGTGTTGACCGGGTTTTGGGTGTTACAACAAGAGCCTGAAGCATCTGTTGACCTAGAAGGAGCTGAACTTGAGACAACGAAGGTGGGTGGAGTTGTTAAAGGATTACGACTGTTCGATTGAATACCACCCAGGTAAAGCGAATGTGGTGGCAGATGCCCTAAGTTGGAAGGTAGTATCGGATCTGAGGGCGATGTTCGCACATCTTAGCTTGTATGACGACGGAAGTTTGTTAGCAGAATTGCAGGTGAAGCCGACATGGATAAGTCAGGTAAAAGAGAAACAATTGGTAGATGAGGTTCTGAGTGCTCGACTTCAGCAAGTTCAGAGTGGGGAGTTAGAGGACTACAGTGTGAACAGTGATGAGTTTTGTGTTTCCGTGGTAGGGTGTGTATGCTGAAGGAAGTGGAATTAAGGTAGAAGATTCTTCAGGAATCGTATAGTAGCCCTTATGCTATGCATCCTGGAGGGAGTAAGTTGTATAAGGATCTACAGGAATAGTTTTGGTGGCCAGGATTGAAGCGGTAAGTTACAGAATTTGTGGGAAAGTGCTTGACGTGTCAGCAGGTCAAAGATGAACACCAAGTGCCTTCGGGGTTGTTGCAACCGGTGAAGATTCCATAGTGGAAGTGGGAGAGAATCACCATGGATTTCGTTATTGGGCTTCCTCTTACGCCTACTAAGAAAGACTCGGTATGGGTGATTGTGGACCGGTTGACAAAGTCTGCTCATTTCATACCTGTGCGTGTTGATTACTCTCTGTAGAGATTAGCGAAGCTGTATGTAACAAAGATTGTAAGACTACACGGAGTACCGGTATTGATCATATTGGATAGAGATCCTAGATTTACGTCGAGGTTTTGGAGGGCGTTGCATCAGGATTTGGGCACCAGGTTAGATTTTAGCACGGCATTTCATCCACAGATGGATGGCTAGTTTGAAAGGGTGATTCAGGTGTTAGAAGATATGCCAAGGGGATGTGTTATCGACTTCAGAGGTAGTTGGGAAGAATTCTTGCCTTTAGCAGAATTCGCTTATAACAACAGTTACCAAGCTAGTATTCAGATGGTGCCATATGAAGCACTGTATGGGCGAAAGTGTCAGACTCCTACTTGTTGGACAGAGTTAGGAGAACGTCATGTTTTGGGTCCAGAGATAGTGGCAGAGTCAGAGGAAAAGGTTAAAGTAATTCGAGCGCGGTTGAAAGAGGCATCTGACAGACAGAAGTTGCATGCAGATCTTAAGCGGAAAGAGATAGAGTTTGCAGTGGGTGATCATGTGTTCCTGAAAGTCTCGCCGTGGAAGAAGGTGATGAGATTTGGATGCAAGGGTAAGCTGAGTTCTAGATTTATAGGGCCTTATCGGGTTTTGAATCGAGTTAGACCGGTGGCTTATCAATTAAAGTTACCTTCAGAATTGAGACAGATGCATGATGTATTCCACGTGTCGATGCTACGTCATTATCGATCGGATCCATCTCACGTGGTGCCAGTGGAGGAAGTTGAGTTGAGGCCAGACTTGTCCTATGAAGAAGAGCCGATTCAGATTTTGGAGCGAGATGTGAAGGTGCTTCGAAAGAAATTAGTTCCTCTAGTCAAGGTGTTGTGGCGGAACCATGGTTCAGAAGAAGCTTCGTGGGAGTCGGAAGAGGTGATGCGACAGCAATACCCTCACTTATTTTGACCAGGTAATTTCGAGGCTAAAATTATTTTTAAGGGGGGTAGAACTATAACATCCGGGATTTAGAGGTCTCGCATTTCAATTTATTTCTATGTGCTAGTATGCTTTGGATGTTGTTTGAGTGTGTTTGGGGGCTTCGGGAAACCTTGAGGTTAGGTAGGAGCCTTAGTAAAAAGTTTAGGTTCAAGGTTTTAACTTTGTGTCCCTCGTTGGAAGCCAGCGTTAGGGGTATCTAAAAGCTTCGGGATTTAATCGATCAAGGTAAAGAGGGTGTACCTTTGGTTCGGCCAAAAGCCATCTTGTTTGGATATTTAGTGTTAGAGCTGAATCTAACATAACTTACGTAGAGGGTTTCAATCTTCAAGATCAAGTAGGAACCCTCAGGATTTGGGTCGACTTTGGTAAGATTACTCGATTAAGATATTATTTGGGTTCCGTTTAGATTTGATTTAACGTCTTTAACCGGGTCTTCTGATTAAGTTACCCTTCGATGGATGCGAGTACCAGTCAAGGAGAGAAAGGGTTGACGCTTGATCCGACTCCCAAGTTTAAGAAATGGTCGATTTAATTGGTTCGGATTGGCCTCCGGGCGTGGGCGGCGTCGACGTAGACAAATCGATCACTGTGATCTCTTCGAACGAAGACGTTAGGGAGGTCGAGAGTCTAGTTCTTCAGGTTCTCAGGTGTAATTAACACACTGTTTACGTATTTGCTTTAATTATAATATGAAATATGTGTGGTAGCCGAGATAATGGCTATGGTGAGGCTATTACCCATATTGGGGTAAGCAGTACCAGGTTAGTAACTTTCTTATATTGAAATTTTGGATGGATGTATATGTATATGTGAGACTTTGGTAAGCTTATTGTGTATGCATGTTGGATATGTTCATAATGATTATGTTGTCATCTCACCATAATATATCATGTATGTGCACGGGGACCGGGATATGTTTAATAAAGGAAAGGGTGTACATTTATGTACGTGGTTTGATGTTAGCCTTGAGCTACATTGTGGTTTGATGTTGGCTTCGTGCCTCATTGTGGATTGGTGATGACCTCGAGTCACACTGTGGATATTTGTGATTTTAATCATGTGGACCAGTGGCTAGACCACTAAGTAGATTTTGAGCAGCGTGACTGCCAAAGAGGTGTGTAGCGGATGGAGGGTCGATTTAGTAATCCCTGGTGTGTGGTGGCAGGATACGGGGGTGTGTAGCGGTTGGATACTAGGTTGGGGAGGGTTAACATTTTGCATCTTTATGTGTGGTATGTGGATTGGTGTGGTTTTTGGGCCAAGCCCATTTGTGGAAACGTGTGGAATAATTGCACACTGAGTCGGTTTGACTCACTCTATTTTCCTAGAACAATGCAGGTGATACATGATTCTTAGACCGGGCTGGAGTGGATATGAGGTAGCCATGCAAAAGCTGCTTTTATTTCTTTAATTATATATATATTTTATATTTCCAAGAACTTTTTGGATAGATTTCATTGTAATAATACCATTTAAATTGTTTTGGGATTTTCGCTATGGCTTTTAAGTCTTAGAATTATTATTGAATTGTTATCTAAACATGGTTATAAAATGTTTTCAACTCAGATATTAAAGTAAAGTTTTGAAATTCAGATTTCACATAAACAAATTGCTTCGCGAAATATCTACCAAATACCGAATCAAATGTACAAAAGAGATTCGTTTTAAAACCCCAAAGTTATTTATACTTCCAACTCAAATTCTTTTTGAACAACCACCTCAGTGACATTCGGATTCAGCCGTGGGGTTTTGGGCTGGGTTTGGGGTGTTACTTGAAATACGTTGTGTATCTTTTCTAGTTCAGAGGGCAACTTTAATCTATAAGCGACAGGCCCAACACGTTCGATGATCTCATAAGGTCCGATGAACCTCGGACTTAATTTACCTTTTCGACCGAATGAAGTACTTTCTTCCACGGAGAAACTTTTACTCGGTCTCCAACCTGAAACTCAATGTCTTTTTGTTTCAAATCCGCATATGACTTTTGGTGATCTGATGCAACTTTCAAATTATCTCAGATCTTTGCGACTTTCTGTTCAGTCTTTTTAATCAAATCAACCCCGTGTATCTTGTTTTCACTAAGCTTGGTCTAGTACAATGGTGTACGACACTTGCGGCCATATGAGCTTTGTAAGGTGCCATTTTGATACTAGATTGAAAGCTATTATTGTAAGCAAATTCAATCAGAGGTAAGTATAGTTCCCATGTACCTTCAAACTCGAGGATGCAATATCTCAACATATCCTCAAGTATCTGAATGGTTTGTTTAGACTGACCATCTGTCTGCGAATGAAAAGCTGTGCTAAAGTGTAGTTTGGTGCCTAAAGCGTCTTGCAATTTCTTCCAAAATCGCGATGTGAATCTCGGGTCTCTGTCCAAAACAATGGAAATCGGCACACCATGTAATCTCACAATTTGAGATACATACAACTCAGCAAGCTTATCGAGTGAATAGTCCGTACGAACTAGAACAAAGTGAGCTGATTTGGTTAGTCTATCCACTATAACCCAAATTACATCTTTCTTGCTTGGTGTTGTAGGCAAACCGGATACAAAATCCATAGCAATTCTATCGATGTGACATGCCGAATTCGGCCATAGTGTCTAGGCCGGGTTTGGGGTGTTACACGTAGCTTTAACGATCTATAAGACAGAGCAAACACACGCAGAGTAAGCTTTCAAAAGCTTAGTAAGCCATATACAAATAAACTTAGCATAAAAATGTACATAACCATATTGATACAATGACATTTATAGTTCTCATAGCAAGTTCATCACATATTCTTTAGCTCATATGCTTAACCATATCTTACCCCATTCTTCAACTCAAATATCACATATACACGTAGCTCATTCAAGCATATATTCACATATTATCTCATCATTTCAATACACATATTCATCTTAGTAAGTTCATATAGACACTTACCTTTCATACACGTATAGCGTACTTTTCAAACGTACCTGAAATAGATGTACAACTCACATAATCATTCATTTCTTGAATTTGCCCATTGAACCGTTCGAAATTTAATAGGATATTCAAAATGCTCGGAATAGTCGTACAATGCCAACGTCCTAGACGTGGTCTTGCATGTAATTAGATATCGATGCCACTGTCCCAAACAGGGTCTTACACAAATCAAATGCGATGCCAATGTCCCAGACATGGTCTTACACGTAAATCTCATATCGATGCTAACGTCCCAGATGAGGTCTTACATGAAATCTTGAATCAATGCCAACGTCCCAGATGCGGTCTTATATGATATCACATATCAGAACCTATGTCATGACATATACTATCCTATCTATCCCTAGGTTCAAACGAGACTTATCGGACACTGATAACCTGTTGACATAATCATAACTAGGATTTCATATACATTCCATCCCAATGGATACTCATAGCAATTTACATATCATATATGTACAAATAATTCAACTCAATACATTTATTTATATATCGACTTACCTCGAGTTCGGTTTAATGGAAACGGATACGGCTACTCGATTAGTTTCGATTTCCCGCGATCTAAATCAATTTTCTTTGGTTCTTGATCTATACATATACAAATTTAACCGATTCATTCATCAAAACATTCAATTCAATCTAAAAATACCTATTTAGGGTAATTTACAAATTACCCCTCATATTATTACATTTGGATAATTTAGTCCCTATTTCACAAAATTACAAAATTCACTAAATTTGCTTTTACCCATGCTTCGCCGAATACACACTATGCTCATATCAATCCATACATTTTATTTATTTTATAATTTAGTCCCTCAAAATACTATTTTCTCAATTTAACCCTAATTAGCTAAATTCACCAAAAATTCAAGAAACATGTTCATTAAACACATATCTATCATTTAACACCAATATTCATCATAAAGCTCACCATTTCATCAATGGCACATCTCGTAAGCATCATCAATTCATCAAATTAAAACATGGGTTTTATAGTATATGAAGCAACTTTGCAAAACCGTAGAAATTATTAAAAACCAAAGTCAAAACTTACCTTAATCAAAGCTTGCAAGTGTCAAAAATCAAAAGAACTAAACCTTTTCTTCTTCTTATTTTCGGTCAAGAAAATAGATGAACAAATGTCTATTTTCATACCTTATTTACATTATAACATATTATTATGTTATTTACTAAATTAACCTTTTGAATTAACAAATAAAACATATAAACATTAAGGACATACTTGTCCATTGTCTATCCACTAACTAAATATTAGCATAATTACCTCATAAGGCCACAACACATAAGTGCTTTAACAAATAGCATGCAAATATTGCATTTAATACAATTTAACCCTTTTCTCAATTAAGCATACAGACAGACTAATTAACTTACGAAACTTTAACACATGCTTAATCACATATCAATGGCACAGAAAATAATATTAAAATATTATTCTAACTCGGATTTGTGGTCCCAAAACCACTATTTCGACTAGGGTCTAAACCAAACTGTTACAGTTGAGTTCCTTCTCCACTATTAAATCCTCTAAATCAAACAATGTAGAGCAATCATCAATTGTGTTAGGAAATCGCATAGACTTAAATACATTAAATGTTACCTGATCATCTTGAACACGCATAGTGAGCTCGCCCTTCTGCGCATCAATAAGGGGTAGGAACGGCCTTCCTAGGATGATTGGTACTTCTTTGTCAGCTTTAAAATCTAGAATTACAAAGTCAGCATGAAAGATAAACTTATCTACGCGTACCAATACGTCTTTGATTTTCCTTCTGGATGTGCTAAGGATCGATCTGCTAGTTGAAGTGTAACTATAGTTGGTCTAACTTCTCTTATCCCCAACTTCCTAAATATTGACATAGGCATCAAGTTTATACTTGCACCTAAGTCACATTTGCTCCAATGTTGCACGGTATGGTAAAACATCAAGGATCCTTCAATTTTGGGGGTAGTTTGTCTTAAAGATATGCACTGCATTCCTTTTTCAGAGCTACCATCTCAAATTGTCCTAGTCTTTGTTTCTTAGACAAGATATCTTTCATGAACTTGACATAGTTCGACATTTCTTCAAGTGCTTCAACCAACGGGATGTTGATGTAAAGTTGCTTGAGTACGTCAAGGAACTTCTTGAATTGAATCTCCTGCTTCTGCTTCTGAAGTCTTTGAGGGTAGGGTGGTGGTGATTTCATTACTGGAACTGATTCTGGTTGATTCATCTTTGGCGGCAATTTTGCATCTACGAAGTTGTTAGTTTATCAAAATTAGCTGGTCCTAAGGTTACTTTGTCGGGTTTGCGATTTTGGTTCTGGTGAAACTGGGATTTCAACACTTGGTTAAACTTCTTCTGAATCTTGAGCGTTAGCTAGCTCCTTTTCAACTTTGACAGTGCTGGGCTCTACTGTTTTTGTAACACCCCTAACCCATAATCGTTGTCTAATAAGGTTAAGAGGTATTACCGGACAAACGAAAACATTCACAAACATTTCATAACATAATTCAACGAAACGAATCAAAGTGTCCCTTAAATAGGTCTACGAGACCTCAAGCATGCTTTAGAATAGGGCAGGGACTAAATCAAACACATACAGAACTTCTCAAAAATTTAAATTTTTTTCTAAGTTACAGAGGTCACATGCCCGTGTGGGTAGGTCGTGTGCCTCCCACGGCCTCAAAAATGCCTGTGTGTCTAAACCGTGTCAAAATAGGGCATACATACTAACTTTTCCACACGCCTGAGACACACCCGTGTGCCTCACCCGTGGTCGACACTGACTTGCACCATATGGCTAGTACACTCCGTGTGTCTTGCCCGTGGTCGAATCTGACTTGTTTTGCATTGTAAACTCAAAGGACACGGTCGAGCCACATGTCCGTGTGCTCAACTGTGTGGGCAATTATAGGCCATTTGCAAGGCGAAATTGCCACCCACACATTGGGTCATCCATATAAGCATTTACAAGCATTATACCAAACAAAATAACAACCAAAAACATACCAATTGGGCATCCTTATCAACTCATTCAAGTACTTTTCAAATATACCAACTCATATACCATTTAACTTAACTAATTCACAAGTATATCCAACCATGATTCTTCCATAATTTACAACAACATTTAAGCATGATCTCATCAATAATATTTCAACTATGTATAAATAAATGTACCATTACTTTGGCCATTTCACTAGCCACCATACCATATCAAAACCAAACATCATATAGCTTACTCACTCATACGCTTCACAAAATTTAACTAGCCACATCACATGCTATTACATATCATAAACAATGTAACACCCCAAACTAGGTCTATGCGTTAAGACGAGATTTGGTTTGTCACACAAATCGAACATCCATTTTTTCTCTAATGATTTAGGTAAAACAGTTCTACAAAACCTTTTGAAAGTGATGTTTAGTAAAAATCAAGAATTTGATTTAAAATCGATGAATAAAGAAATACTAGTTTGAAATCTTATCATTTAGTATTTAATTGTCAAAAACCTTTAAGTAGTTTTTTTTAAAAGAGTTCAAAAAGAATTTTGGAAACAAGAATATTTAAAGAATCTCATATGTTTTAAAACAAAAAATTTAAGGAAACATTATTGAATTAACATCACCCATATTAAGTGTCTAAAACAAAATTTAAATCTATCCACACATAAAATCCATAAAATATTAATAAAGGCCTTATTACATCATACCCAAAATAGTAATTAAATAAAATACTTAATAAAAGTTCATAGTTTATAAAACCCATGTTCAAGTATGGCCTCCACGAAGTCATCCCTACCAAGCTTAGTCAATTGCCATTACCGAGATGGATAGTTAAGCAGTGAGTTACTCGAACTTAGTGTATAACTCACTTACCACATTCATTGGGCCGATCATCAAGATATTATTTTGGGCTTGAGCCCATTTACTGATTTAACAATATAATAAATAAAATGCATGTAAAATGAAATTCCCAACCAAACCTAATTTCCATCCGCTACACACCACCGTACTAACCAACACATCTGGGGATCAAGTCAACCCACCCCACCAACACACCAATCGAGGCATAAAGCCATTTTAAATAATATTGTGGTGCACCAAGAACAAGATTGTGGCAAAGTCACCGAACTAGAGGCATTAAGCCATTTAAAATATATTTGTGGCAGAGCCACCGAACTAGATTTTTGGCAACAGGCCTTTCTTCTCTTCGTCAATTATCCCAACCCATGCAATCATGTATGCATAACAATATATATATATATATATATCCATATGATAATTTAACAAAAGCCTATAATACATGTGAGTCCAAAAATTCAAATTTTCATTTTGGCCCATAAGACAAAATAGCATTTTAGCCCATTTAACGATCTAGGAAACTTTGGCCCATATATCGATCTAGCAGTTTTCTGGCCCATTTATCGATCTAACAATTTTTGGCCCATTTATTGATCTAGCAGTTTTTCGGCCCATTTATCGATCTAGCAGTTTTTCAGCCCATTTATCGATCTAGCAAATTTTCGACCCATTTATCGATCTAGCAATTTTTCGGCCCATTTATCGATCTAGTAGTTTTTCAGCCCATTTATCACATGAGGCATAAAATTTACTATTTACCAATTAACTCATTGAGGGCATTTTTGTAAATTTCACGACTTTAACTGTTTTCATGCATTTACACAAAAATTTTAATTATTACGCATTTTTGATTTTGCCATCTTTACAATTTTATCCCAATACTTACGGTATAGTATCTAACCCGAGATAAGTGTGAAGTTACACACCTGGTTACTGTGAGAACTAGACTTTCCCGCTCATCGATACCTAAACGCATCACGATAATTTAGAACACTATTCTTTATTTACAAATCGAATCTTAGAAATAACGATCTAGACTTTTACCCTCAGAATTTCGAACCACTTCCATTTGCGGTTTCTCCCCGATTGTTGGTTCGTTACGATGAAAATCCACGAACAAACAAAGGTTCGAGAGTACGAACGACTTCAAACAACTGGTTCTCCTTGGATGTAGGTCCACAACCCGGTGGAAAATCTCAGATTCCCGAAACAGCCCTTCACTTAAACTTAGGGGGAATAGCAGAACCACCCTATTTGAACACTATTTACCACCCTTTTCATCCCTATCTTGATTGTCTCCATTGACAAAAGATCATTAGTCCGACTAAATAATATATCGAAATTATGACTAACGGTTTTAAGGGTGAGATTGGCTTACCACAAATATCCTTATTCCACAATATGAAAATCGAGCGATAACGTCCCCTAAAACGAAATCGATTAAAAATCCATCTATATCAATATGACGAGTAATATGAGAGTCCTTAATAAACCCTTACCTTAACACCTTAAATCGATTCCAATGATTCACGACTCTCACGAACACTTGAGTTTCAGCCCTCCACTATCACACTAAAATAAAACGAAAGAAAACATTTAATAGAATGAACGAGGATTTCGATCAAAGAGAATATTCTTACCACCATTAAGATTCAACCAAGACATCCCTTAAGCCAACATAAGAACCAAAAAAAAGCTCTTACCTATTGCTTAAACAAGGGTTGAAAGAATAACCAACAAGACAATATAGATGAATAGGAGATTCGACTTTGAAGGAAAATTTGAGAAAATGGTATTAAAACCATTCGGCCATGAGAGAAAAATAATGAAGAAAGTGTTTGAATGATAATTAAAAAAAATGAAGAAGAAGAGAGAATGGGAAGAAGGTGTTATAATTCAGTTTTCAAAGAGAAGAAAAGAGAATGAGGAAAGAGATGAATTTAGAAGCAAAATGCATCCAAAAATGGGAAAGGAGAAGGAAAAAGAATGGCTTTTTGTGTTGGTAATTTCAGCACTAGGAGAAAGACACAAGAATGATTAGCAAAAATAACCAAATGGTCGAAAAGATGACCAAAAGAAATAAAGGAAATATTGTTTTCTTCTACACCAATACATTCGACCAAGGGAAGGAAAAGATGGATGGAGAAAAAGTGTCTTAAAACAAAACAAAAATGACCAAAAGAATTCTAACAAGCTACCATCCTACCCTAAGCTAACCACCAAATTTTGGCTCCCCCATTTTGTCCATAATGCCGTCCATATTCATGGTCAAAATGGCCATGAAAAAGTTTCAAAACATCAACCTTGATTCAAGCCTTGCAATCCTCCATTTTCCAAAAGTTTGAGAAATCCTATCCCCAAAATTAAGCAATTACATCCCTAATTCATGCTTGCCATAACCTTAAGTCTCATTACCATAAAAATTTAGTCCATCTTATCCATGAATGATGCTTGGCGACACTTGCTAGGAAAAAGCAAAATAAAAGCTCCCAATTTGCATGCTAGGAGATTGAACCTCTCCCTCAAGTCCAATTTATGGCACCATCACCACTTTGCCAATTACTCATCTTATGCCATCTTTTATCACTTAATTAACTTAAACTTCAAGGTCACTGATTCCTCTACAAGAAAGTACTCTTTACTAAAATTTATTCTAATTCCAAGTAAACCCGAGCCTTATGAAGACTATATTAAGCAGACAATAAAATCATACCTGAGCTAACACCAAAGACAAGCAACATATTGATACTTAAATTTTTAGGATGTTACAATTCTACCCCCTAAAAGAAAATTTCATCCTCGAAATTTTCCCGATTAGAAGAGGTGAGGATATTGTTGCTGAATTGCATCCTCAGGCTCCCACGTAGCTTCCTCCGCTCCGTGATTATGCCATAAAACCTTGACCAACGGCACAGTCTTCTTTCTTAGCACCTTAACATCTCGGTCTAAGATTTCCACTGGTTCTTTCTCGAAAGATAAGTCTGATCTCAAGTCCACTTCTTCTACCAGTACTATGTGAGACGGATCCGATCTATAGCGCCTCAGCATGGAAACATGGAAAACATTATGAATTTGACTCAACTCCGGAGGTAATTCAATCTGATAGGCCACTAGACCAACACGCTTCATCACACGATATGGTCCAATGAACCCAGGGCTCAACTTGCCCTTCCATTCAAATCTGAAAATCTTTTTCTAAGGTGAGACCTTTAGAAAGATCTGATCCCCCAAAGCAAACTCGATATCCTTACGCTTCAGATCTGCATACGACTTTTGTCTATCCGAAGCTTCCTTTAACCGTGCTCGAATAACTTTTACCTTTTTTTTCGTCTCAGATATCAATTCAGGACCCAACATCTGCTCTTCACCCAATTCAGTCCAACAAGTAGGAGTACGACACCTATGACCATACAATGCTTCGTAGGGTGCCATCTAAATGCTAGACTGATAGCTATTATTATACGCAAACTCTGCCAACGGTAGAAAATCCTCCTAATTACCTCTGAAGTTAATTACACAACCCCTTAACATGTCTTCCAATATCTGAATTACTCTTTCCAACTGACCATCTGACTGAGGATGAAAAGCCGTACTGAAGTTCAGCTTTGTTACCAAAGCTTCATGTAGAGCTTTCCAAAATTGTGATGTAAACCTAGGATCCCTATCTGATATAATAGACACTGGTACCCCATGCAACCTCAAGATTTCAGATACATACAGCTTAGCCAACTTCTGTAATAAGTAATTTGTACGAACTGGTAGAAAATGAGCAGTCTTCATCAATCGATCAACTATTACCCAAACGGAATTTTTCTTAGTAGGTGTTAAAGGCAACCCACTAACAAAAGCCATTGTTATCCGCTCCCATTTCCAAAGGGGAATCTTTATCAGTTGTAATAAACCTGACGGCAATTGATGCTCCGCTTTCACTTGTTGACAAGTTAAACATTTTCCTACAAACTCAGAAATCTCACGCTTCAACCCTGGCCACTAATACTGTTCATGGAGATCTCGATACATCTTATTTCCTCTGGGGTGCATAGCATCAGGGCTACTATGCGCCTCCCGTAGAAGCATTTGTTTCAAATCTAAGTCCTTGGGCATACAAATTCTTCCACGAAAACAAAGCACTCCATCAATGTTTATACCAAAATACCCTATTTCACCACTTTCAACTTGCTGAATTAAGAGTCCTAACTTTTCATCTGATATCTTCTTTTCCTTGATTTGATCTAACCACAGAGGCTTCACCTGAAGTTCCGCTAACAGACTACCATCCTCATACAAACTCAGATGAGCAAACATTGCTCTCAAATCAGATACCACCTTACGACTTAACGCGTCTGCTACCACGTTAGCCTTTCCAGGATGATACTTGATTGAGAAATCATAATCCTTTAACAGCTCCACCCATCTTCTTTGTCTCAAGTTTAACTCCTTTTGAGTAAGAAGATACTTAAGACTCTTGTGATCTGTATAGATGATAGACTTCTCACCGTAGAGATAGTGCCTCAAAATATTTAAAGCAAATACTACCGCAGCTACCTCCAAGTCATGAGTAAGGTAGTTTACTTCGTGCGGTCTCAACTAACGAGAAGCATAAGCCACCACTTTTCCATTTTGCGTCAGCACACAACCTAAACCCATGTGTGACGCATCACAGTAGACGATAAATTCTTTTCCAGCCTCAGGTTGAATCAAAACTGGTGCTTCCGTCAAAATCTTCTTTAATTTCTCGAAACTCTTATGTTGTTTTTCAGTCCATACATACGGTACTCCCTTTCGAAACAGCTTAGTTAAGGGTGGGGCAATTAGCGAAAACCCCTCAACAAAGAGTCTATAATAACCAGCTAAACCCAAGAAACTCCAAATCTTAGCTACTGACTTCGGTGGTTTCCAATCTAATACAGCCTCAATCTTCCGAGGATCCACCCTTATTCCTTCAACTGATACCACATGACCCAAGAAAGTCACTTCCTTAACCAAAGTTCACATTCTTGAATTTGGCATAAAGTTGCTTATCTCAAGTAATCGCAATACTATATGCAAATGTGAGTCATGTTCCTCTTCATTCCTCGAATATACCAAAATGTCATCTATGAACTACTACAAACCGGTCTAAATATGGTTGAAAGACTCGGTTCATCATGTCCATAAATGCAGCTGGTGCATTGATCAACCCAAACGGCATCACCAAAAACTCATAATGTCCATAACGAGTTCGGAATGCAGTCTTATGAATATCTGCTTCTTTCACCTTGAGTTGGTGATAACCCGATCTTAAATCAATTTTGGAGAAAACTGAAGCTCCTTTCAATTAATCAAACTGGTCATCAATTCTCGGCAAAGGATACCTATTCTTGATCATCAATTTATTCAACTGCCTATAATCAATGCACATACGCATTGACCCATCCTTTTTCTTAACGAACAAAACCGGTGCTCCCCACGGAGACACACTTGGTCGAATAAATCCCCGATCCAACAATTCTTAAATTTGAGCTTTAAGCTCCGCCAACTCTTTCGGTGCCATTCTATAAGGAGTAATGGACACTGGAGCCGTTCTGGGCAAAAGCTCAATACCAAATTCTACTTCCCGATCTGGAGGTATACCAGGAAGTTCTTCGAGAAATACATCTAGAAATTCCTTCACCGTTCTCACATCTTCCACTGATAACTCCTTGGCATCCAAAGCACTAATAAAAGCTAGGAATGCTCCATACCCTTTCCGCACCAACTTTTCTGCCTTTAACGCAGATACCACATTTGCCAAATAATTCCTTCGTTCGCCTATCATTACTACTTCCTTATCATCCGAAGTCCTTATTGACATTCATTTTTAGCACAATCCAATTGCACCCGGTGCTTAACCAACCAATCCATGCCCAGAATGAGATCAAACTCGCCGAAAGGAAATTCCATCAAATTTACCAGAAATATTTCTCTTTCGATTTCTAAGGGCACGTCTCCAAATAGTTTATTTACAATTATTGACTGTCCTAAAGGACTAATTACCGTCATCTCACTATCGATAATTTTAGATTCTAGATTCACGTTTCCAGATATGGCACTAGCAACATACGAGTGGGTAGAACCAATATCTATCAAAGCAGTAACAGGCACATCAAAAATGAAGAACGTACCAGTTATCACATTAGGTGCATTACCATCCTCGCTGCATCAAACTACATAGACCAATCCTGGCTGTCTTGCATCCGCGTTACCTCTAGGACCATTGTCTCGACCTAATGCACCTTGACCACATCCAGCCCCATTACCACCACGACTCGGTCCACAGCCTCTCAGTGGCTGTTGAGTACCTCTGGCCGGCTATACATCAGGATTACGAGCTTCCTGAGTCGTATCCATCCGTCGAGGGCAATTCTTATATTGATGATCCATTGAACCACATTTATAACAAGCACTAGTTTTCCTCCAACACTCTTCGGAATGTCGTTTCCTACATTCAACACAGTCTCGACTCTGATTAATAGCCCCAGGTGCTCTACCTTGAGTTGGCTCATCACTCCGTGGCCTTTTCTGAAACCTTTTTAAAGAACCCAAATACTTTATATCTCTCTTGCATCTGACTCTTTCCCGGTTCTGACTTTCTGAGCTCTTAGCCTCTTGACTATCTTGGCTTTCTCCACAAGCGTGGCAAAAGTTCTCACTTGCTGTGGGGCGATCAGTACCCGCAACTCATCATTCAGCCCATCCTCGAAGTGTACACAGCGCTCATGATCCGTTGGCACTATTGCCCGAGCATAGCGACTCATTCGTAAAAACTCAGCCTCATATGCTGCCACCGTCTTATTTCCCTAAACCAGATTCAGAAATTCCTTCCTCCGGGCATCACATAACTTGTTCCTACATATTTCCCTTGAAAGGCAGCTTTGATGAAATCCCAAATAACTAATGCAGCTTTAGTGCCTTCTCGGGCAATAAGCCACCATTGATATGCCTCTTCCCTTAACAAAGACACCGCTCCCCTTTGTTTCTGTTCTACAGTGCACTCTAGGTCATCCATAATTCACTCGACCGTCTCAAGCCAATATTCAGCAACATTTGGAGCTACACCTGAGACACCTCTGAAAACATCAGCACCACTTGATTTCAATCACTCCGATATCGACCCACGAGCTGTTGGCCCAGTTCTAGTTCCAGCAACCCTTTCAAGGACCCGCAACATTACTCATGTCAAAGCATTATTTTCTCTCCTATTCTCTTATGAATCATTTTCCGACGCTGGTGATGCCGGTGTATCCATTTTCAGAATATGTCCCGATTCCTCAAACACAGCTCTAGCCCTCGGCCTCTACCACGGCCACATCTACCACGTCTGCGTCCATTGGCGCTCATACTGACTAACTCATTTTAATCTAATTATATTTTATGAATTAGAAAACTGTTTCAGTGTTTATTAATGATATTTTATGAGATTCAAGAGATAAAGTTGTTTTTCGCAAACACATCCTATAGTCTCGAACTCTACGATTTTCAACATCTAAAACTAGAAGTTCTAGAGTGTTCCTATGATCATATCATCATAATAATCATTCAGTAATGAATACTTACTTGACTTGGTGCCAGATGCTTGTGGTGCCATACTAACTTTAAAACATAATTAAAAATAATTTCAAACGAAAATTATTTATTGAACCCAACCACAGCTGAGTTTTGAAACTGGCTTTGATACTATTAAATGTAACACCCCAAACCAGGTCTATGCGTTAAGACGAGATTTGGTTTGTCACACAAATCGAACATCCATTTAATTCTCTAATAATTTAGGTAAAACAGTTCTACAAAACCTTTTGAAAGTGAAGTTTAGTAAAAATCAAGAATTTGATTTAAAATCGATAAATAAAGAAATACTAGTTTGAAATCTTATCATTTAGTATTTAATTGTCAAAACCTTTAAGTAGTTTTTTTTAAAGATTTCAAAAGAATTTTGGAAACAAAAATATTTAAAGAATCTCATATGTTTTAAAACAAAATATTTAAGGAAACATTATTGAATTAACATCACCCATATTAAGTGTCTAAAACAAAATTTAAATCCATCAACACATAAAAATCCATAAAATATTAATAAAGGCCTTATTACATCATACCCAAAATAGTAATTAAATAAAAATACTTAATAAAAGTTCATAGTTTATAAAACCCATGTTCGAAGTATGGCCTCCACGGAGTCATCCTCAGACCAAGCCTCTATCAATTGCCATTACCTGAGATGGATAATTAAACAGAGTGAGTTACTCAGAACTCAGTGTATAACTCACTTACCACATTCATTGGGCCAGATCATCAAGACATTATTTTAGGCTTAAGCCCATTTACAGATTTAACAATATAATAAATAAAATGCATGTAAAATGAAATTCCCAACCAAACCTAATTTCCATCTGCTACACACCACCCGTACCAACCAACACACTTATGGGGATCAAGTCAACCCACCCCACAAACACACCAATCGTAGGCATAAAGCCATTTTAAATAATATTGTGGTGCACCACCGAACTAGATTGTGACAAAGTCACCGAACTAGAGGCATTAAGCCATTTAAAATATATTTGTGGCAAAGCCACCGAACTAGATTTTAGGCAATATGCCTTTCTTCTCTTCGTCAATTATCCCAACCCATGCAATCATGTATGCATAACAATATATATATAAATATGATAATTTAACAAAAGCCCATAATACATGTGAGTCCAAAAATTCAAATTTTTATTTTGGCCATAAGACAAAATAGCATTTTAGCCCATTTAACGATCTAGCAAACTTTGGCCCATATATCGATCTAGCAGTTTTTCAGCCCATTTATCGATCTAGCAATTTTTCAGCCCATTTATCGATCTAGCAATTTTTCGGCCCATTTATAACATGAGGCATAAAATTTACTATTTACCAATTAACTCATAAGGGCATTTTCGTAAATTTCATGAATTCAACTATTTTCATGCATTTACACAAAAATGTTAATTATTACGCATTTTTCGATTTTGCCATCTTTACGATTTTATCCCAATACTTACGGTATAGTATCTAACCCGAGATAAGTGTGAAGTTACACACCGTTCTTGTGAGAACTAGACTTTCACGCTTTCAAATCGATACCTAAACGCATCACGATAATTTAGAACATTATTATTTATTTACAAATCGAATCTTACAAATAACGATCTAGACTTTTACCCTTAGAATTTCGAACCACTTCCATTTGCGGTTTCTCCTCAATTGTTGGTTCGTTACCCGATAAAAATCCACAACAAACAAAGGTTCGGGAGTACGAATGACTTTAAACAACTGGTTCTCCTTGGATGAGGGTCCACAACCAGGTGGAAAATCTCGAATTCTTGAAACAGCCCTACGCTTAAACCTAGGGGGAATAGCGGAACCACCCCTCTTCCAAAAACTATTTACCGCCCTTTTCGTTCCTATCTTGATTGTCTTCATTGACAAAAGATCATTAGTCCGACTAAATAATATATCGAAATTATGACTAACGGTTTTAAGGGTGAGATTGGCATACCACAAATATCCTTGTTACACAATATGAAAATCGAGCGATAACTCCCCTAAAACGAAATCGATTAATAATCCATCTATATCAATAAGACGAGTAATATGAGAGTCCTTAATAAACCCTTACCTTAACACCTTAAATCGATTCCAACGATTCACGACGCTCACGAACACTTGAGTTTTGGCCCTCCACTATCACACTAAAATATAACGAAAGAAAACGTTTAATAGAATGAACGATGATTTTGATCAAAGAGATTCTTTTTACCGCCATTAAGATTTGACCAAGACATCCCTTAATCCAACATAAGAACCAAAAAGAAAGCTCTTACCTATTGCTTAAACGAGGGTTGAAAGAATAACCAACAAGTCAATATAGATGAATAGGAGATTCGGCTTTGAAGGAAAATTGGAGAAAATGGTATTAATACCATTGGCCATGAGAGAAAAATAATGAAGAAAGTGTTTGAATGATAAATAAAAAAAATGAAGAAGAAGAGAGAATGGGAAGAAGGTGTTATAATTCAGTTTTCAAAGAGAAGAAAAGAGAATGAGGAAAGAGATGAATTTAGGAGCAAAATGCATTCGGAAATGGGAAAGGAGAAGGAAAAAGAATG
The DNA here is from genome assembly GCA_025506655.1 of Gossypium rotundifolium. Taxonomy (NCBI): domain Eukaryota; kingdom Viridiplantae; phylum Streptophyta; class Magnoliopsida; order Malvales; family Malvaceae; genus Gossypium; species Gossypium rotundifolium. The sequence goes on from CP106726.1 coordinate 63,451,485, forward strand.
GCTTTTTGTGTTGGTAGTTTCGACACTAGGAGAAAGACACTAGAATGATTAGCAAAAATGACCAAATGGTCGAAAAGATAACCAAAAGAAATAAAGAAAATGTTGTTTTCCTCTGCACCAATACATTCGGCCAAGGGAAGGAAAAGATGGATGGAGAAAAAGTGTCTTAAAACAAAACAAAAATGACCAAAAGAATTCTAACAAGTTACCATCTTACCCCAAGCTAACCACCAAATTTTGGCTCCCCCCTTTTGTCCATAATGCCGTCCATATTCATGGTCAAAATGGCCATGAAAAAGTTTCCAAAACATCAACCTTGATTCAAACCTTGCAATCCTCCATTTTCCAAAAGTTTGAGAAATCCTATCCCCAAAATTAAGCAATTCTATCCCTAATTCATGCTTGCCATAACCTTAAGTCTCATTACAATAAAAATTTAGTCCATCTTATCCATGAATGATGCTTGGCCAAAACTTGCAAGGAAAAAGCAAAAATAAAAGCTCCCAATTTGCATGCTAGGAGATTCGAACCTCTCCCCTCAAGTCACCACTTTGCCAATTACTCATCTTATGCCATCTTTTATCACTTAATTAACTTAAACTTCAAGGTCACCTGATTCCTCTATAGTAAAGTACACTTTACTAAAATTTATTCTAATTCCAAGTAAACCCGAGCCTTCTCAAGACTATATTAAGCACACAATAAAATCATACCCGAGCTAACACCAAAGACAAGTAACATATTGATACTCAAATTTTTAGGATGTTGCAAACATAATCCATTTCAACTAGACTATACATGCCATACTTAATATATACATGATCATAAGGTACCAAAATGTGATTTGAGTAGTGTGATGACAATCCTCGACGATCCCCAAGCCCTCAGTAGCTTTGGAAATCTATAAAACAAAGTAAACACACACAAAGTAAGCTTTCAAAAGCTTAGTAAGTCATATACAAATAAACTTAACATAAATGCATATAAGCACAAGATTACAATGTCATTAATATATTTTCCAATGGCAAATTCATATATTTTATTTAGATCATTTGCTTAGCCATTGCTTACCCACATATCATATCTTAATACCACTTTTGCTTATTGCACATCCATACATATATCATATATTCCTCATCAATTCTATACACATATTTCACCTTGATAAGTTCATTCATATACTTACCTTTCATACATATACTTAGTGTACGATTCAAACGTACCTTGTTTATACATTTCATGTAGTCTTTCGTTTATCAGATTTTCCCGTTGAACAGTTCAGAATCTAATAGGATACTCAAAATGCTTGGAATAGTCATACAATGCCAACATCCCAGACGTGGTCTTACATGTACTCAGATATCGATGCCACTATCCCAGATAGGGTCTTACATGAATCAATACGATGCCAATATCCCGAACATGGTCTTACACGTAAATCTCAAATCGATGCCAACATCCCAAACGTGGTCTTACACGATGTCTCATGTTGATGCCAACATCCCAGACGTGGTCTTACACGATATCACATATCAGAAACCTATGTCATAACAAATGTAACCCTATCTATTCCTAGGTTTGTATGGGACTTTTTCGGATGTTGACAACATGTCGATACTATCTCGGATTTCATGTACTCATCATCTTATACACATTCATCATTATAAATTCTCATATGAACATATATATATATATATATATCAATCTAAATACGTTTATTTGTATATAAACTTACCTAGGATTTGGATAAACAGAAACGAACTCGGCTACTCAACTACTTTTGATTTTCTACAATCAAAGTCTGTTTTCTTCGGTTATTGATCTATACATATTCAAATTTAACTCATTTATTCACTCTTTCAATTCAATACAAAAACACATATTTAGGGAAATTTACAAATTAACCCTCATATTTTTACATTTTAACATTTTAGTCCCTATTTCACAAAATCACAAAATCACAAAATACACATAATTTGCACACACCATGCTTAGGCCAAATATTACCCATGCTCATACAAGTCTACGCATTTCATTTATCTCACAATTTAGTCCTTCAAAATATTATTTTCTCAATTTAATCTAAATTACTCAAAATTACCAAAAACTCAAAGACAAACTATGTTAATCAAACACATATCTTTTATAATTCATCTTCAAACATCACAAAACTCATGCGTTCATCATCCATGGAATATTTTAAAATCATCATCAATTCACAAAATTGAACCATGGGTTTTGAAGAACACAAAGCAACGATCACAAAAATGTAGACATTATCAAAAACCGAAGCAAAACATACCTTGAATCAAAGAACATCCATGGCCAAATGTTTGAAAGCTTTAAACCCTCTTTTCTTTTCTTATTTTCGATGGTGGATGAGTTAAAATGATGAAACAAATGTTTTATTTTATGTTTTAATTATCATAATATTACTTTTACCAATTTACCCTTTATAATTACATTATAAATTCTTTAAATACATGTCCACTACCGTCCATGCTTATATGCAATGGTCTAATTTCATTTTAAGGCCTTCAAATAATAAAGACAATAACAATTTATCACTTTCACATTAATAACCAACCTTTGCATTTTTTTTGATTTAGTCCTTTTCTCAATTTTAGCACACAAATGACCAAATTAAATCACAAAAATCTCACACATGCTTAATCATATACTGCAAACATAGAAAATAATATTAAAATGTTTTTCTAACTCAGATTTGTGGTCCCAAAACCACTATTTTGATTAGGGTAAAAAAATGGACTGTTATAGTCTTTTCGCTCCTCAATGTCAACGCTTTACAATGTTCCTTCCTTGAATTTATCAGATTCTCTGTGTCACTAGGTAGAGCACCTTGTGGTTGGTTCCTGATTTCAGTAGCAAGCTGGCCCACTTGTTTCTCCAAATTCCTTAGAGTGGCGTCGTTTTTCTCCATGTATGCCTTCAATAGATTCTCTAAGCTATTGGATGGTTCTACTTGGGTTGGTTTCTAAACTTGTTGGGGAAGCTAGTCGGCTGAGTTGGTCTAGGTTGGGCATAAGTGTTACTGGTTCCAGCCCCTTGGTTACTCTAAGAAAAATTCGGGTGAGTTCACCACGATGAGTTATAAAAGTTGGATTGCAGTCCTTGCCTCCCTCGATTTTGGTTCTAGTTACCCATATAATATACAAATTTGGGGTTCGATGGACATTCTTCAAACAAATGTCCTTCCCCACAATACACACAGGCTATATTCTCAAATTGGTTAGGTGGTTGGGCTGCAAAACTGCTAGACCCATTAGTGGTAAGATGCTTAAGCATTGAGGATATTGAAGACACCTGAGAAGCGAGTGAAGTGAGAGCATCAACTTCATGTATTCCAGCGACTCGTCTTCCTAACGCTGCTCGATTGGTTGGCCATTAATAATTGTTGCTGGAAATCCTCTCAATAATTTCGTAAGCATTATTATAAGACTTAGAAAGGAAAGCACCATTAGCAGAGGCGTCCAATACCATCCTCGTGTGAGCGTTGAAGCCATTATAGAATGTCTCAAGTTCAATGCAATGTAGGATTCCATGATGAGGGCACTTTCATAATAACTCTTTGTACCTTTCCGATACCTCATACAGTGACTCATATCCATTTGTTGGATGGCAGTGATCTCATTCCTCAACTTGGCATTCTTGCTCGGTGAGAAATACTTGATTAGGAATCTCTCGGATAACTCTTGCCATGTAGAAATGGAGTTCGATGGCAATGAGTTCAACCAGGCATGAGCTCTGCCCCTTAGCGAATATGGGAACAGCTTCAATCGTAATGCATCTTCGGGTACTCCTGCTAACTTAAAAGCACTTCCATAAATAGTCTTAAGTGAAGATGAGGATCTTCAGTAGGCATTCCACTGAATTGGCCCACAGTCTAAAGCATCTAGAACATGACTAGCTTCAGCTCAAATTGTTGTGCCTCGATTTTGGGTCTCCTAATACCCGGATTAAGATTGTTTAAATACTGGCACAGCATACTATCGTAAAGCTCTATCCTTATCATCAGCAATAAGGATAGGATTCTGAGCAAGGTTTGCTCCATTCCTTGATTCATATTCTCAAAGTTCATCTCGTCGGTCCATCTCTGGTTCGCTTGTCTTCTTCGCTATCGAAAGGCTCGTTCTATTTCAAGGTCCACAGGGAGTAAGTCGATAATCTGGTCAATACTCATAAACACCAATCACAAAAAAATTGCGTAAGTAAAGATTTAAATAGGAAAATAAATAAACCAAAATGTAAAAATAGATTCACAACTAATGGCTTTTTTTAAAACAGTCTCCGGCAATGGTGCCAAAAACTTGGAACGATAAAAATGTGCAAGTGTACACAATTGCAACAAGTAATAAAGTGACAAGTAAATGTCGAGTTATTGTACCCACGGGACTGTAAAAAGGAATATTTATGAATTTTATTTTAAAACACTTTGGTGATGGAAAATATTTTGGTTTATAGATGATTAAAAACTAAGGTTTAAAAACTAAGTAAAAAAATTAAAAATAAAAAGGTTCTAATACACGATTTCAAATAAGGTTTAATCAAGATGATATAATTGTGTTGGATTAATTACATTCCTTTAATGTAGAATTATTAAATTTATGCTTATACTGCTACAAACAAATTCACGGCACTCGGTAATTTGCTAACTACTGCTTATACATACTTATTAAATTAATCAATCTCTTGAACATTTTTCAATGTCAATCCAAGCGATTAATCAATCTTCAAAAGCATATACAAGATCAAGTGAGGTAACAGAGTATTTCTACCTTGAAACAGTTTAATCACAAAAATCTTGCAAGTTATGCAAGGCATATGTATCGCTAAATACAATGCTAATTTAAACTTCAGCTAACTTAAAAGAATAAACATGCACTGATTAAGTATTGTGTCAATTAATTACAATTTCAATACGATTTAATAATTAATTCATTAGTTATCTAACAATTAATATTTCAATAATAACTTAGGCATGATTTTACTTAATCAAGCATCTTATCGAGGCCTATAACAGCACAAACACAATTTTGATAATTCAAGCAGGAAAAATATAATCAACCAACACAGATTAAATTTAATCTAAACTGATTAAAATAACCATTTCAATAGCATAAATATTCATAAGCATGTTTGTCAAAACAACAACAAAATTTAAAGAGATAGGGAACAAGAAGCAAATCTGGTGTTTCTTCGTGGCTTGACTGATTGCTCTATTCTTCGTTCTCCGTTGTCCTCGGCCATCAAGGTGGCTTATGAACACTTTAATTGCTGCTCAACAATGGCTAATGAGGACCTCTTTCCCAAGAGAGGAAATCAGCACTTGAACAAAAGGGGAAATGGAAAGGAAAAATTGAGAGAAAGTGAGAGAGGAGAACAAAGAATGAGAGTGTGAGGGATGAATTGAATGATTAGCAAGGGGTGGCTTTTATAGCTGATTGTGGCTGCTAAAAATAGAAAATTCCATCAACCAAAAGGACCCTGTAACACCCCAAACCCGGTCAACACACCACGACCGAACCTGGTATGTTACAGGGAAAAAGGATTTTGAGAAAATAGGTTTAAGTTTAGATGTTTGATGAAAACACTTCGCGAAATTGTGTATTTGAAGAAAAACTCGAGTAGGCTTGATTAAAATCTATTGGTGTATTTGAAAACCCAGAAATTTGAAAAACTTTATCAGATGTGTAGGTAAAACTAGTTTATTTCTTTCAAAAGTTTAAGTTGTTTCTTATTATTGCTAAAACATTTTGACTTAGTGGAAAAATCGTGTTTAAGTTAGAAAACATTTGAGTTCACTTTATCCCAAATCATAGTGTGATACCCGATGGTATAGGTTAAAATATCGTTTTTGTAGTTTTGAAAGCGTTGTCTTTTCAAGTTTTAGCACATTTTAACCCAATTAATTTGTTAAGGCATATTATAAATCCACTTTAAACATAAACATAGCAAAACATAATTTTAAAAGGCCATTTACAAACCCAAATAAAACCAAATAGTAATAAATAAGCTTAAGTACCAAATTTTATAAAAGTCTATGCAATTCCTTATTTAAGCATGGCATGAGCACCTCGAGTCCATCCCGGCTCCATGTCCGCGTCTAAGTGTCACCTGAAATGTCAAAGGAGAGAGTGAGTCGCAAGACTCAGTGTGTAAATCCCCTCTCCCGAAAATACAACATGCTAACACACATCATAACAAAACAATACAATTAATGCACCCGTTCCTAACCATCCATTACACCTTCTCTACCCCGTGTGGTACCAAACCACTGGTGGTGCCAAACCACTGGTGACCCAAAGTCACAATATCCATAACGTGGTGCCAAACCACTTTGGTGACCCGAAGTCACGAATAATCCAATGATGGGGCCAACCCATCGTGTGATACCAAATCACTAGCGACAATCCCGTATCTCATAAGTGGGGCCAACCCACGGTGGTGTCAAACCACGAGGACGAGTCGCAATAAGGTGCTAAACCTCCGTGTCCCAAAGACACAAGTGTGATACTAAATCACCGTGACCATGAATACAAATCCGATGATGGGGCCAACCCATCGTGTGATACCAAATCATGGCGTTAATCCCATATAATCAACTATGGGGCCAACCCACCGTGGTACTAAGCCTTTGGGACGAGACGCCGAGGTGCCAAACCTCCGTGACGCAAAGTCACAAAATATCATTTGTGGTACCAAACCACTGGAGGTGCCAAACCTCGGTGTCCTAAAGACACAAAGTGTCCCAAAGACACGGATATCATACTCCCCTCCTCTCATATTACCCATACATGTCATAATCGACTCATGTACAATATGCAAATCATGTAATTCATGCCAACATGTCCAATATTGCATCTTATAGCACATATACCATGGATCATAATATTAGATGTATCAACAATAGAACTCACAAAGCTACGGACTTACCTGAATCCGTGAACATACCCTATCGGGTATCATGGCAATCATCACTATTTCACTTGTTACAACATAGGTTATTAACTTATTACTAAGAAATCAGTGTGTTAGCGTACACACCTGAAATAGCGAAGATGTTAATCCTAAGAATCGGTCTACATCCCTTGATCACCTCGACAACCCTGAGCCTACAATCGGCCAACAAGGGATTAACACTTAAACCATTCGGCCAAAAATAGATAACCCAAAGGGTTGCGTTAAACCTTACCTTTGCAAATGGTTCGGTTTCCAACCAATCTCGAACCAACACTGGTTCCTTCTGATAATCGGCCTCCCCTCTAAAACACAAACCATTAGTCTCATCAAACTTTGGCTTAACAACTCTAAAGAAACCATTAAAGCTACCTTTTTCCACCACTTACCGAGTGCTTAATAGAGTACGAAAGCTCTCCTTGCTTGATTTCGAACTCCAAAGGCCCTATACGAAAAAGGATTACCAAACCAAATGTTAACTCCTTTCAACAGAATCCGAAATCGGTCCTAAAATACACTAAAAATTGGCAAAGCACAAGAAAGAGGAGAAATGGCCATTCGGCCAACACTTACCTTCTTGTTAGACCGATTGAACAAGACTCCAACAAGGTCAAACTCTTCCTTTGATATACGGCAATAAAGAGACTATAGGAAGAAAGAGAAGATTCGGCTAGCACCCTTAATCAAAATGGGAAAGGAGGTTCGGCCTAAGATCAATGAAAGAAAATGATTGGGAACAAACGGCTAAAGGGTTTGGAGAAGAAAAGAAGAAGATAAAAGGATGAATAGAGGGGTGCTCTCGGTTTAAAGAAAAAGAGATGGAGGATGGAGTTTTTGGAGGATGGTGTTTCGGTCAAGAAGGGAGAGAGGGACTAGTTTCGGTTCACAAGCAATGGAGAAAAGAAATGGAGTATGCAAGTTCGGCACCAACTTGGAAGATGGGAAATAATGTATGAAGAGAAAATGTTACAAATTTCGGCTTACACAAGATGTAAATAAGAGAAGGGTGGAAACAATCATTCGGCTACCAAAGAGAATCAAAAGAAAACGAGGCAACCTTTTGGCAAAAAGAAACCTTGGACTTTCGACTTAAGGAGAACAAAGAAGAATTAAACTTGAAGTTTTTAGCTAGCTTGACTAAAAGAAAATCGGCTTACCAAAGAAAAGTTTGTGATCGAAAAATGCACATTTGCCAAAGCCAAATTCGGCACACCCCTACTACACCAAAACCGGCCACTCATTTCCCTCTCCCAAAATCTCCAAATCCGGCCAAACTCTCCCCAAACACTCCCCAACAACCGGCCAAACTCCCCCCAAACACTCCCAAGCCACCAATTCAAATTACCTTGACCAAGTCTTCCTCCACAATTCACTCTCCACCCACCATTTGAATAGGAAGACTTAGTCCAAGGCAGAGTTCGACGCGCCACAACTCCTCCCCTCCATGCCGTCAAAATGGAACAAAAATGTGGGATTTTCGCAGCTTGAACACAAGACCTCCTCCCTTGCACTTGACGCCATACACAAGCTCCAAGTGGCGCATGCTTTGCCACTTTGCTAGCTCTTCACTTGTGCAACAATTTACCAAATAAAATACATAAGACCCAACTCCTTCAAATTTCTATCACATAAAGCCCAAAATAAAAAATTTTTCCTATCACCCGAAGCTTACACCTAGCTTATAACTAAGCCCCAACAACAAATAAATAACAACATAACACATCAAGCACATGCAGCAAAGCCAAAATAAAATAGCCCTAACCCGGGATATTACGATTCACCCCTTAAAAATAATTTCTACTCGAAATTACCTCGATCGTAAGAGTTATGGTATTGTTGTCTCATCACATCCTCGGGTTCCCAAGTAGCTTCTTCCACGCCATGATTTCGTAAAGAACCTTAACCAAAGGCACAGACTTCCCACGCAGAACCTTCACATCCCGATCTAAAATCAGCACGTGCTCTTCCTCCATGGTCAAATCTGGTTTACCTCGATCTCTTCCATCGCCACCACGTGCGATGGATCGAACGATATCGCCTAAGCATCAAACATGGAAAACATCGTGAATCGACTTAGCTCTGCTGGCAACTCGGTGATATGCAATCGCCCCACTCATCTCAAGACCTTATACGCCCAATAAACCTCGGACTTAGCTTGCCTTTCCTCCGAACCTTAACACTTTCTTCCATGGCGAGACCTTCGGAAAAACTTGATCTCCCATAGCAAATTCAATATCTCTCCACTTAAGATCGGCATAGGACTTCTACGGTCCAAGCTTCCTTCAATCGAGCTCAATCAACAACCTTGTCTTGGTCTCAAAGAACCAACTCTAGCCCCAACAACTGACGTTCACTTAACTCTATCCAACAAGTAGGTGAGCGACACTTCCTACCGTACAACGCCTCATATGGTGCCATCTTGATGCTTGCTTGGTAACTATTATTGTAGGCGAATTCAGCTAACGGTAGATACTCCTCCCAACTACCCCTGAAGTCCAATACACAACCTCGTAACATGTCCTCCAAGATCAGATAACCCTTTCCGGCGCCCATCGATCTGCGGATGAAATGCCGTCTTGAAATCCAACAGCGTACCAGAGCTCGATGCAACGCTCCGAACCTTGACGAATTGGGATCCCTATTCGAGATGATCGACATCGACACCCGTGCGATCTCACAATCTCGACACATACTGACTTCACCAACCCTCAAGTGAGTAATCCACCCTCACCGGAATAAAGTGTCTTGATTTAGTCGATCGATCCACAATTACCCAAATGAATCCTTCTTGCTTGGTGTAGCGGTAATCCACCGACGAAATCCATAGTTATCCTTTCCCACTTCCACTCGAGGAATCTTCATTTGGTGAAACAACCTCGACAAGAATCGATGCTCGATCTTGACCACGACATGTCGACACTTCCTACAAACTCTGTCACTTCTTTTTTAGACCCGCCACCGAGGCGTTCTCCGAGATCCCTATACATTTTACTACCTCCGGGATGCATAGCGTAGGGCTGCTATGTGCATCTTGAAGAATCTTTTGCCTTAACTCAGTGTCTTTCAGCATACAAGCCTTCCCCTGAAAACACAGCAACCCTTCACTAGACAAACTGTAACCCTCCAAACCATCATTCTGCACTTGTGTCCTCTGCGCACTCAAAACCTCATCCATCAACTGTTTTTCTCGATCCGCTCAACCCAAGTAGGCTTAACTCGCAGCTCTGCGAGAATACTCCGTCGTCATACAAACTCAAGTGGGCAAACAACGCTCTTAAATCAAACAACCTTACGGCTCAACGCATTTGCCTAGCGTTAGCCTTGCCGGATGATACTCAATTGAGCAATCGTAGTCTTTCGCAGCTCAATCCATCTGCGCTATCTCGATTCAAGTCTTTACGAGTCGGAAGGTACTTGGACTCTTATGATCTGTGTAGACTATCGATCTCTCTCCGTACAAGTAATGCCTCCATATCTTCAAGGCAAAGACTACAGCCACTAACTCCAGATCGTCTGTTGGATAATTGACCTCATGTGGCCTCAGCTGCCGAGATGCGTAAGCTACAACCTTCCCTTCTTGCATCAGCACACAACCCAAACCCGTGTGTGATGCATCGCAGTACACTGTGAATTTCTTTCCAGCCTCATGTTGAATCAGAACCGGAGCTTCATCAAAATCTTCTTCAACTTGTCGAAGCTCTCCTGCTGCTTCTCAGTCCAAATGAACGGAACCCCTTTTCTTAATAATTTAGTCATCGGCGCTGCGATCAACGAAAACCCCTCTACAAATCTTCGGTAGTATCCTGCCAAACCCAGAAAACTCCGAATCTCAGCTACTGACCTAGGCGGCTTCCAATCCAAAATCGCTTCAATCTTTCGAGGATCCACTCTAATCCCCTCAGCCGATACTACATGACCCAAGAACGTCACCTCCCTAAGCCAGAATTCGCATTTACTAAACTTCGCATAAAGCTGTTTCTCCCTCAGAATCTGCAATACCACCCGCAAATGCGCATCATGTTCCTCCTCAGTCCTTGAATATACCAAGATGTCATCGATAAAAACCACTACGAACTGATCCAAATACTGCTGGAACACCCTATTCATCATATCCATGAAAGCCGCCGGCGCGTTAGTCAACCCAAACGGCATAACTAAGAACTCAAAGTGCCCATACCGAGTACGAAATGCCGTCTTATAGATATCCGCTTCCTTCACCTTTAACTGGTGATACCCAGACCTTAAATCGATCTTGAGAAAGTCGACGACCTTCATTGATCAAACAAGTCATCTATCCGAGGTAGTGGATACTTGTTTTGATCATCACTTATTCGGTTGGCGGTAGTCTATACACATCCGCATAGTACCATCTTTCTTCTTGACAAAGAGTACCCAAGCGCTCCCAAGGCGTAAACACTTGGCCTGATAAAGCCTCGGTCCAATAACTCCTGGATTTGAGCCTTAAGCTCCACTAACTCTTTAGGCGCCATCCTATACGGAGCTATAGATACGGTAGCGATTTGCAATGATCTATCCCGAACTCTACCTCACGATCCGGTGGTAAACCCTAAGCTCCTCGAAAACACATCAACAAATTCCCTAACTGTCTGAACCGTCTCCACAGCAGACTCTTTAGCCTCCAAGGCATACACATGTACCACATATGCTTCACAGCCCTTTCTGACCATCTTCTCGGCTTTCAGAGTAGATACCACATTGGACAGATAATTCCTCCTATTACCAATCAGAACTACTTCATCACCCATAGCTGTTTTCAGAACCATGCGCTTAGCCACAGAATCCAACTTCGCCTGGTACTTAACCACCGGTCCATCCCGAGAATCGATCGAACTCCCCAAACGGTAGTTCCATCAAACCGCCACTAACACTACCCTTGGAGTTCTAGAGGTGCGCCTCTATCTGACTTATCTACAACTATAGAGTGACCTAGAGGGCTTATTACGGTCATCTGGCTAGAAGATATCTTAGAGTCTAAGTCCATGGTCTTCACTATGCTACTTGCAACATATGAATGTGTTGATCCCACATCAATCAAAGCAGTAAATCGAGAACCAAAGATTAAAAATGTACCGGTTATGATGTCCAGTGCGTTGCCCTCCTCTCGGTGCCTCGTCGCATACACTAGCCCCGTTTGTCTGGCCTTAGCATTACCTGCACCTCTGCCCGGTGCTCCTTGGCCCCGACCAGACCCATTACCTCCTCTGCCATTACCCGGCCCTCTGCGATGGTGGTCCATTATTCTGTATTTAAATACGTACGACTCTCGGTGAATCCTAGCCAACTTGCGTGGGGGTCCCTCACACGTGGTCCAATGAGCCACACTCAAAACAGCCTTTTCCACCCGTCCAACATCCTCCCCAATGAGCTTTCCCACAACGGTTACACTGTGGCGGTCCCTGCCTAGTAGCAACAAACCTACCAGACTGATTCGGCCCACTCGGTCTAGCCCTTTTCTGCGGATTACCTAACGACCCAGAAGACCCAAAACTCCTCTTGTGTCGGTTTCTATCCATGCCTTGCCTCACGGACTCTTTAATACCCTCGGCTACCTTCGCCTTTTCAACCAGAATGGCAAATTCACGCTCCTGCTGAGGCGCAATCAACAATCTTAATTCGTCCCGCAGGCCATCCTCAAAATGAACACACCTCTCGTGTTCAGTAGCCACCATACCCCTGGCATACCGACTCAGCCTCAGAAACTCTGCCTCGTACTCTGACACAGATTTGCTCCCCTGAACTAACCTCAGAAATGCTTTTCGTTGCTCATTAATGTAATTAGCTCCCACGTACTTTTTCTGATAAGCAGCCCTGAAATAGTCCCAAGTCAGATCTTCATTGCAGCGCTGTCTCGAACCGTGAGCCACCACTGGTATGACTCATCTCGGAGAAGTGATACTATCCCCTTTAATTTTTCTTCAGCAGTCAGGTCTAGATCGTCCATTATCCGCTCTGTCGCTTCCAGCCAATATTCAAGAAGGTTAGGAGCAACACCGAGACACCCCGAAGAATTCAAACTGTTTGCCGAAGTCACCAGCATGATTTCCTAACTCTGCGCGCCCCACCTACTCCACCTACCCTTTCTAAAACCCGCAAGATCGTCTGTGACATTGCGTCGCCCCCGCCGATCTTAAACTCACCACCTCCGGTGGTGGCGGAATCGGTGTCTCATTCTCGACCTGACGGATCCTACGGGTTTAGAAGCTGTCATCCTCTGCGACCTCGCCCACGACCACGCCCACCTCGGTACTCATGACTAAATCTAAATGCGATTTAAAGAATTTTATACATCAAGAACTATTCCCTTTGTTTTAAAGCAAAGTCTTATGAATATTAAAGGAGCTTTGTTTTCGCGAGTCTACTCAGTCCTATCAGTTTTAGTTTCTAAAGTAGTCTTACTATCTCTAGCCATCCAATCACATTTCATCAATATCATTATCACAACCAATAGTAAGGGGTACTTACCTGGGTGGATTGGTGCCAGAGACTCGGTGCCATGCCTTTCACACCATACTTTTTAAAACATAACACTTAAAACAGACTTTTGAAAACATTTTGGGCCTTAGGCCCACAGCTGAGACTTTGAACTTGGCTCTGATACCACAATTGTAACACCCCAAACCCGATCAACACACCACAACCGAATCTGGTATGTTACAGGGAAAAAGGATTTTGAGAAAATAGGTTTAAGGTTAGATGTTTGATGAAAACACTTCGCGAAATTGTGTATTTGAAGAAAAACTCGAGTAGGCTTGATTAAAATTTGTTGGTGTATTTGAAAACCCGAAAATTTGAAAAACTTAATCAGATGTGTAGGTAAAACTAGTTTATTTCTTTCAGAAGTTTAAGTTGTTTCTTATTATTGCTAAAACATTTTGACTTAGTGGAAAAATCGTGTTTAAGTTAGAAAACATTTGAGTTCACTTTATCCCAAATCATAGTGTGATACCCGATGGTATAGGTTAAAATATCATTTTTGTAGTCTTGAAAGCGTTGTCTTTTCAAGTTTTAGCACATTTTAACCCAATTAATTTGTTAAGGCATATTATAAATCCACTTTAAACATAAACATAGCAAAACATAATTTTAAAAGGCCATTTACAAACCCAAATAAAACCAAATAGTAATAAATAAGCTTAAGTTCCAAATTTTATAAAAGTCTACACAATTCCTTATTTAAGCATGGCATGAGCACCTCGAGTCCATCCCGGCTCCATGTCCGCGTCTAAGTGTCACCTGAAATGTCAAAGGAAAGAGTGAGTTGCAAGACTCAGTGTGTAAATCCCCCCTCCCGAAAATACAACATGCTAACACACATCATAACAAAACAATACAATTAATGCACCCGTTCCTAACCATCCATTACACCTTCTCTACCCCGTGTGGTACCAAACCACTGGTGGTGCCAAACCACTGGTGACCCAAAGTCACGATATCCATAACGTGGTGCCAAACCACTTTGGTGACCCAAGTCACGAATAATCCAATGATGTGGCCAACCCATCGTGTGATACCAAATCACTAGCGACAATCCCAGTATCTCATAAGTGGGGCCAACCCACGGTGGTGTCAAACCACGTGGATGAGTCAAAATGAGGTGCCAAACCTCGGTGTCCCAAAGACACAAGTGTGATACCAAATCACTTTGGTGACCGCAATACAAATCCGATGATGGGGCCAACCCATCGTGTGATACCAAATCACTGGCGTCAATCCCATATAATCAATCTGTGGGGCCAACCCACCGTGGTACTAAGCCTTTGGACGAGACGTTGAGGTGCCAAACCTCTGGTGACCCAAAGTCACAAAATATCATTTGTGGTACCAAACCTTTGGAGGTGCCAAACCTCGGTGTCTCAAAGACACAAAGGTCCCAAAGACACGGATATCATACTCCCCTCTCTCTCATATTACCCATACATGTCATACTGACTCATGTACAATATGCAAATCATGTAATTCATGCCAACATGTCCAATATTGCATCTTATAGCACATATACCATGGATCATAATATTAGATGTATCAACAATAGAACTCACAAAGCTACGGACTTACCCGAATCCGTGAACATACCCTATCGGGTATCATGGCAATCATCACTGTTTCACTTGTTACAACACAGGTTATTAACTTATTACTAAGAAATCAGTGTGTTAGCGTACACACCTGAAATAGCAAAGATGTTAATCCTAAGAATCGGTCTACGTCCCTTGATCACCTCGACAACCCTGAGCCCACAATCGGCCAACAAGGGATTAACACTTAAACCATTCGGCCAAAAATAGATAACCCAAAGGGTTGCGTTAAACCTTACCTTTGCAAATGGTTCGGTTTCAACCAATCTCGAACCAACACTTTGGTTCCTTCGATGTCGGCCTCCCTCTAAAACACAAACCATTAGTCTCATCAAACTTTGGCTTAACAACTCTAAAGAAACCATTAAAGCTACCTTTTTCCACCACTTACCGAGTGCTTAGCAGTACTAAAGCTCTCCTTGCTTGATTTCAACTCCAAAGGCCCTATCTGAAAAATGATTACCAAACCAAACGTTAACTCCTTTCAACAGATCAAATCGGTCCTAAAATACACTAAAAATCGGTAAAGCACAAGAAAGAGGAGAAATGGCCATTCGGCCAACACTTACCTTCTTGTTAGACCGATTGAACAAGACTCCAACAAGGTCACACTCCTCCTTTGATATATGGCAATAAAGAGACTATAGGAAGAAAGAGAAGATTCGCTAGCACCCTTAATCAAAATGGGAAAGGAGGTTCTACTAAGAGCAATGAAAGAAAACGATTGGGAACAAAGCGGCTAAAGGGTTTGGAGAAGAAAAGAAGAAGATAAAAGGATGAATAGAGGGGTGCTCTCGGTTTAAAAAAAAAAGAGATGGAGGATGGAGTTTTGGAGGATGGTGTTTGGCAAGAAGGAGAGAGGGACTAGTTTCGGTTCACAAGCAATGGAGAAAAGAAATGGAGTATGCAAGTTCGGCACCAACTTGGAAGATGGGAAATAATGTATGAAGAGAAAATGTTACAAATTTCGGCTTACACAAGATGCAAATAAGAGAAGGGTGGAAACAATCATTTGGCTACCAAAGAGAATCAAAAGAAAACGAGGCAACCTTTTGGCAAAAAGAAACCTTGGACTTTCGGCTTAAGGAGAACAAAAGAAGAATTAAACTTGAAGTTTTTAGCTAGCTTGACTAAAAGAAAATTGGCTTACCAAAGAAAAGTTTGTGACCGAAAAATGCACATTTGCCAAAGCCAAATTCGGCACACCCCTACTACACCAAAATCGGCCACTCATTTCCCTCTCCCAAAATCTCTCCAAATCCGGCCAAACTCTCCCCAAACACTCCCCAACAACCGGCCAAACTCCCCCCAAACACTCCCAAGCCACCAATTCAAATTACCTTGACCAAGTCTTCCTCCACAATTTGCTCTCCACCCACCGTTTGAATAGGAAGACTTAGTCCAAGGCGTAGTTCGAATCGCCACAACTCCTCCCTCCATGCCGTCAAAATGGAACAAAAATGTGGGATTTTCGCAGCTTGAACACAAGACCTCCTCCTTGCACTTGACACCATACACAAGCTCCAAGTGGCGCATGCTTTGCCACTTTGCTAGCTCTTCACTTGTGCAACAATTTACCAAATAAAATACATAAGACCCAGCTCCTTCAAATTTCTATCACATAAAGCCCAAAACAAAAAAATTTTCCTATCACCCGAGCTTACACCTAGCTTATAACTAAGCCCCAACAACAGTGAAATAACAACATAACACATCAAACACATGCAGCAAAGCCAAAATAAAATAGCCCCTAACCCAGGATATTACAGACCCCTTTGGCCGGCAACACACATGGCAAAGTTGAGAGATTCAACTTTGCTAAAAATAGCATGCGGCAAATCCATAAAGCCACATTTTTTGGAGGGGTTTGAATGCAAGGTTGAAAGTTCTTCAAGGGATTCTTTGATATGATCGCGCCCCAAAGTGCACCTAACTTGAGCAAGGATTCAATGGTGCTGCCTCAAGGACCAATTACGCGAGCTCGAGCTAAGCAATTCAAAAAGGCTATTTCAGCCATAGTTAACCAATTGTGGGGCGAGGTTTTGGTTGGAGAAATAGAACGAGTTGGGACCAGCTCAATAAAATTTCCTTGCAAATATTGCAAACTGATTTTGGCTAAATTCTAGCTTTTTGAACCGATCCAAATTGAACTCTTTATTTAAATTTCAGCTTTGCATTTAGTTTGCATTTTACATTTAAGCAGCTTAGTTCAATAAATGGTTTCTGGTCATTAATTCAACTCAAATTAGTTTAATTAATTGAGTTCTCTTAATGAATTTAATTTAATAGTTGTTTCTTTAATTAATCTAGTTACTAGGTTAATTTATTGATGCATGAGTTAAGTTCATTTAATGATGCTTTATTTAATTAAGCTAATTCTTTGGAATAAATGATGCTTAAGTGTTAGTTTATTTAATTAAGCTAGTTGCTAGAATAAATGATGTTAAGTGTTAGCTTATTTAATTAAGTTAATTGTTAATTAATTTTAAGTTTAATAATTGCATTAATTTGACGGTTACATGTGATAATTGCAGGTGACTTTTCATCTTACATCCATTATTACTATTAATTAAAGAAGAACATTATGGTTCTTTAAATTCGGTAGCCTCTTTGTCTTCAACTTCCATAACATTTGCTTCATGGTATTTACTACAAGCAATCATTTCTCCATCATTTGGCTGGTGACTTTTCAATTGATCATGGAAGAACTCAAAGGACATTGACAAGAAATTTAGTTCAAGAGTTAATCACATTGAAGATGGAAGTTACATGGCTAGAATTCCAAAGGTTGAGACTCTTCATTTGGTTGGTGACTTTTCAATTGATCATGGAAGTACTCAAAGGACATTGACAAGCAATTTAATTCAAGAGTTACTTACATTGAAGATGGGAGTTTTATGGCTAGAATTCCAAAGGTTGAGACTCTTCGTTTGAAATCATTATTATCCTCATTAAAAGTGGCCATTCAACTAGCCTCATTGGATACTATATATACATGCAATCAACATATTGGGGGGACTTTTGATTTTTCATGAATGATATTCTACTCAATTTGTGAGGCAAACTTTTCTCTATTTTCGTTCAAAGATTCGTTGGCTACCTAGTGTTATTGTTGTGTCATTCGTTTTTCTTTTTCAAAACTGAACTTATCACTATTCGTAGTGTGGTGTTCAAACAGACCGAGGTTCCTATCTTGCTAGATAGTGGGTCGAGGTCACCATAACCATTTCCTAAACCAAACTAAATGGCTTATAAACAATGGGTCATTACCAAATCGGTATTGTTTCTTGTTTGCGCTTTTGTTTAACCATTTTCCTTTCTTATCTATTTTTGAACCAAAATCCATTTATTCTTTCATATTTTACTTCATCAAACCATACTCTTAAACTATCATTTATTTTGCCAAAACTATTTCTTTCCATACCCATTCTACTAAGCTAAATATTCATTGTTTCTCGAAGATGATTGGACAATTTAAATACGACTAAACTCAACCCGAGGTGGATCGTATCATTTGGGATCAAAGATAGAATCGAGAAGCTCCGAAGATCGAAGAACGCAAAGAAGATTAGCTTGTAAGTAAAAAAATTCAAAAAAATAAAAAATAAAAAAATGTATTTCATTTATTTGTACTCATCTTTTACAGTTGAAGTAAAGAAAAAAATAATAAAAAATAACTTCTTGCAAGATAAGTGTTATCATTCTTTTCTACTACCCCCGATCATCCTCAAAGTATCTTACCTTCCATTCTTCTACCCAATGCCACACCTAAACCAAATCTTTCACCCTACCCATAACCATACAATTCATCCTTTGTTACCCATTTGAAACCGACCATCTAGACAAAGGTTTTTAACCTTGGCGAATCTGCGTACAAAATCACGAGAAAGGTAAAGAGAGGAAAATGGCACGAGAGTTGTGACCGCAATAGAGTGGAGGTAAAAGCCTATTCTTGAGCAAAAACACGAGCGTGAGTGAAATTTCTCTTTCTTTTCGAGTGATCATGAGGTCTTTTTTGAGGTTTTTTTTTGTACTTAACTCAATGTCTCAAGAATCTAATTGTAACATGGAAGATCGTCCCGCACGACAACCTGTTCGTAATGTCCCTAATTTGAATATGCAAGCTTTATTATGAGAGATGGAAAGACTTTTAGATCAAAGATTAAATCGTCTTAAAGATCACCTATTTTAAGTTGAAACGAGAGAGCAACGCGAAAGACCACCTGAAGTTGTCCAACTTAGACGGGAGAGGCCAAATCCACAACCGGAAAGACGAAGAGATCAAGATGATGATGTAAATGATCCTAGTGATCTTGAAAGCGATCAAGAGTCGAATGCAAGTAATCGTCAGAGGGAACCATGATTTCGAGGATGGAGACGTGAAGATGATGATCTTAAGAACATTAAGCTCTCTATACCACCGTTCCAAGGTAGATCAGATTCGGAGGCTTATCTTGAGTGGGAAAAGAAGAATGAACTGGTGTTTGATTATCATAACTATTTAGAAAATAAAAAGGTGAAATTGGCAGCAATCAAATTCTTGGATTATGCCATGACTTGGTGGGATCAATTAACTACTAGCCAGAGACGTAATGGAGAACAACCGATCTCTACATGGACTGAAATGAAGGCAGTTATGAGGCGATGTTTTATTCCTTCTTACTACCACCGTGAGTTGCATCAAAAACTACAAAATCTTACACAAGGGACCAAAAGCATTGAAGACTACTACAAGGAGATAGAAATTACGATGATTCAGAAAGATGTTCAAGAGGATTCTGAAGCAATAATGGCGCGATTTCTAGCTGGATTAAATCAAGACATAGCAAATGTCGTCGAGCTTTAACATTATCTTGAAATGGTGGGCATGGTTCATATGGCCATCAAGGTAGAAAAGCAACTCAAGTGTAAAGGCCCAAGCCGAGGTTTTTCCACTTCTAATACATCCAAGTGGGGTCAAAGTTTGAGTAAAGGTTTTCAACTTCTCGAGGGAAGGATTTCACAACACCTCCGAAAACCAACAAGCCTAACACTATTGCAGATAAAGGTAAGGCACCCGAGGTTTCTTTCAATCGTAATCAAGACATTAAATGTTTCAAATGCCTTGGAAGGGGTCACATAGCTAGCCAATGTCCAAATCGTAGAACCATGGTGATTTATGCTGATGGAGAAACTGAGACGGAGGATGAAGAAGAAAAGAAGTCTGAATCAGTTTTTGAAGCTGAGGAGGATTTAGAATAACCCGTGGAAGGTGAATTACTTGTTGTCAAAAGGAGTCTTAGCCTTCAAGGTATGGATAACGAGTTACAATGGGAGAACATATTTCATACCCGATGTCAAGTTAAAGGAAAAGTTTGTTGTGTCATTATCGACGGTGGTAGTTGTACAAACGTAGCAAGTACGATGATTGTTGAAAAGCTTGGTTTGCCAACTACCAAGCACTCGAGCCCCTATAAACTTCGTGGCTCAACGATGGCGGAGAACTTAAAGTGACCAAATAGGTACTCGTTTCTTTCACCATTGGAAAATACTCGGATGAAATATTATGTGACGTTGTTCCTATGCATGCGAGCCATCTACTCCTTGGTCGTCCGTGGCAGTTTGATCGGTGAGTGCTACATGATGGGTTTACCAATCGGTACACTTTCAAGTTTATGGGAAAGAAAGTTACGTTGGCACCGTTAACTCTGAAACAAGTTTATGATGATCAATTGAAGTTGAAGGCATCTGTTGAACAAATGAGAGAGAAAGAAAAAGAAGAGTGTAAAAAATAAAAGAAGAAAAAAATGAGAAAAAGAAAACAAAAGAGAGTGAAAAGAAAATCAGCAAAGAAAAAGAAGAAAAAGTGAAGGAAATTGAAAAAATGAGTGTTTTTACAAAAGTTACTGATATTCGAAAAGCGTTAGTGATAAATCGCCCTGTTCTTGTACTCATGTACAAGGAAGCCTTATTCTCTGCTAACGAATTACCCGACAATACCTTCTTCTATTTTGTCTTTGTTGCAGGATTTCAAAGATGTTTTCCCAGAAGAAGTTTCGATTGGTCTACCACCACTTCGTGGAATTGAGCATCAAATAAATTTTGAACTGGGAGCTATTATTCCAAATCGTCCCACTTATAGAGCCAATCTGGAAGAGACTAAAGAGCTGCAATGGCAAGTCAATGATCTATTGGAAAAGGGATACATACGCGAGAGTCTTAGTCCTTCTGCTATTCTTATTTTGCTAGTACCGAAAAAAGACGAAACATGGCGAATGTGTGTGGATTGCCGAACTGTAAACAAGATCACCATTAAATCCCATCATCCAATTCCTCGTCTTGATGACATGCCTGATGAACTCAGCGGAGCCAAGGTATTCTCGAAAATTAACTTAAAAATTGGCTACCACCAGATTCGGATGCGAGAAGGTGACGAGTGGAAAATGGCATTCAAGACCAAGCACGGGCTGTACGAATGGTTGGTCATGCCCTTTGGCCTTACCAATGCACCCAGCATGTTCATGAGGTTAATGAATTATAGTAAGTCCGTTGAAGATCATGAAAGGCATCTTAAATCCATTTTAGAAGTTTTGCGAAAAGAAACATTATATGCTAACCTCAAAAAATGTTCTTTCTTTTCTGATAAAGTTGTCTTTTTAGGATTTGTGGTTAGCGCGGACGGTCTCAAAGTAGATCAAGAAAAGATCAAGGCCATTCAAGATTGGCCAAGGCCAACGAGTATCACATAGGTCTAAAGTTTTCATGGACTAGCGAGTTTCTACCAACGTTTTGTTGCTAATTTCAGCACCATTGCTGCTCCTCTTATGGGTGTCATTAAAAAAAAACTCTGTTTTCTATTGGAATGATGAGCAAGAAAATTCATTTGTTAAAATTAAGGAATTACTTACTAATGCTCCTTTATTTGCTCTTCTTGATTTTTTAAAGACCTTCGAGGTTGAGTGTGATGCATCAAGCGTTGGAATTGGTGCTGTCTTGACACAAGAAGGGTGACATGTGGCTTATTTTAGCAAAAAGATTAATGGCATAGTATGCAATTATTCGGTATATGATAAAGAGATGTACGCGCTCATACGAGCCCTTGAGAGGTGGCAGCATTATTTATGGCCAAAGGAGTTTGTCATACATTCCTATCATGAGGCTTTAAAGCATATCAAAGGCCAGCACAAATTGAATTGACGTCACGCAAAATGGGTGGAGTTTTTAGAGTCATTACCCTATGTTATAAAACACAAAAAAGGTAAAGATAACATAGTGGTTGATGCACTTTCGAGAAGGTACACTCTATTTTCATATTTAGATTCCAAAATTCTTAGTTTTGCTTTGTTAAAAGATTCTTACGCTAACGATGTAACATCCTAAATTAATGGGCCTATGCGTTTAATGTGTGGTTATGTGTAATGTGTTAATTAGAGAGTTAGGGGTCCAGATTGGGCTCGAGGTTGGGCTAAGGCCTTAGCAGAATTAGTTATTGGACACTTTAGTGGAAAGCCAGCTCAGTTAGGATTTTAAAAATGTTATCAGTGTTTAAAGTATCAAAATGGGCTTGTGGCCCAAGGTTAAGTGGCGCTACATGGAACCATGGGGTGGCGTCATTAGCAGATGAAGAGGGCCCAAGTTTGAGTCACTTGAAGCTCAATTCTTTTAATACAATTTTAGCTAATTTTTGGCTTTTAAATGGATAGAGAGGGATGGCATAGGGGCTTGAAAATAGGAGGATAATAACATGTGGATAATGTGCTAATAAAGGGAGGAAGAGGTGGTGCTATCTAGGCCTCTTTTGAAGGAGTGATCAGATAAAGATAAGGAAGGAAGTTTAGGAGTTATCTGCTAAGACAGTGGTGGTCAATTTCCAACTCTAGGGGTGCCAAATTCTCTTTAAATAGAGGGGATATCTCTTCAATTCCAGTATTTGGTCCCTATTTTCTTTTTCCATTCTCTCATCCTCAGTTTTATGCAAAAGTTGAAAGTCCATTATTCTGTTCTCTTTTCTTTTTCTTTTTTCTTTCAAAAGCCGAAACCTCTCAATTGTTCTCAATATCTTTTCTTTCAAAAGCTGAAACTCTAAACTCTCTTCTCATCCCTATAGCCGAATACTTCCTATTCCCTTTTGTCGATTTCTTCACTAAAGCCGAATCTACATAGACTTCTTCTTATCATCTTTTCTTCTGATCTTCTCAAAAGTCAAAATTTCTAAGGGGTAGTCAAATCCTTTGTGTTAAGATTGCCTAGATTTAAAAGCTGGAAATGCTAGTCTCGGAGTCTCAATCTCTTTTCGAGATTTCAAAGTAAGGGTTCAATTCTTCCTATGTTGTCTAATCGAGTTCTTTTTCATTATTCATGCCTTAACCTAAGGTTGCATTAAGCAATCATCATAGTATCTTCTGACCAAAGATCACTCATAGACTCAAATGTCAGCAAATCAAAGGAAGGGGTTGGATCTGTAGTTTCAGCCCCAAAGTTCAAGAAACGCACGGTGTCAGCGGTTCAGGATTGGCTGCTGGGTTGTGGACCGATTTCGGAGCAAAAGCTTAGGCACTTAGCAGTCGTATCGACTTCTGATAGTGTTGACATAGAAAGTACTGTCCTGTCGATAATCAGGTGTGTAGATCTCTATCACACTAGTTAAACAGTATTATGTATATGTTATGGGCTAAAATTCAGAAATTGAGGCTGTATGAATAGTCGTAATACCCAAAAAGGGTAGGCAAGGGATGCCAGGTACGTAATCATAAAAACTTCTCTATGTGTATCGAAGTATGTGAAAGTATGTGATCTATTTAGATAGTTTAATGTTCTGATTCTTGCATGTATGTATGCATGGGATGGGATTGTTATGATGAAGGGGAGCAGGTCGTGAGGCGATCGGTGGCTTTGCCACATAGGTCACATAGTGATCGGTCTTTATGATAGGCAGTGTAGCTGTCGATATATATTATTAAGGTTGCATAGCAATTGGTGGCTTTGCCACATAGGTCACATAGTGATCGTTCTTTATGATAGACAGCACAGCTATCGATATGGTGTATAGCGGATGGAGGGTTGATTGCAGAAATCCCCACGGTGTGATGGTTGGTATGGGGTGTGTAGAGGATGGACTTTTAGGTTTGGGATGGGCCATGTTGCATGTAATATATATTCTGTGCCATTTTGAATGGGCTTAGGCCCATAATGTGTTTGTGGGCCCAAGACGTTTATGTGTTTTCGGGGTGTGCACACTGAGTCTTGGTGACTCACCCTTTTATTTTTTTCCCAACTTTCGAGATGAGCAGTAGATCGTAGACATGGGAGCCGAGGCGGACTCGAGGGGCCATCAAGTTTTTTTTTTTATCTTTATATACTATTTCTGTTTTTTCTTTAAGTTTAAATTTGGGATTATTTTTGTAATAAGGCCCCCAAAACTTATGTTATCTTTTTACATTTTTTTTTCCTTTATTTATTCTATACGTCTTACAAACCTATATTTCCAAAGTCTTAATTATAAAGTGAAACCAAATGGGTTTTCCAAATGTGTCCAACGCAAATGTTAAAGTTTCTTCAAAATATCACAATTAATGATTAATCGATTAAAATAAACTGAGATTCTTCAAAACCCTTCAAGCAAAGTTTTCAACATTCAACCCGTAGCATACCAGATCTGGTCATGACGTTTGGGCCGGGTTTGGGGTGTTATAAATGATTCTGATTTTGGTGAGATCTTTGTTGCATGCGAGAATGGTGTGTTTGAAAACTTTTATAGGTATGAAGGTTTTCTTTTTAAAGAAGGTAAACTTTGCATTCCTTATGGTTCTGTTCGAGACTTGTTGGTGCACGAGGCCCATAGTGGTGGACTTATGGGACACTTTGGAGTCAACAAAATGATTGCAACTCTTCAAGAACACTTCTATTGGCCGCGAATGCACAAATATGTGGAACAAGTTTACGAGAGGTGTATAGCTTGTAAAAAGGCTAAATTGAAGGTTCAACCACATGGCTTATACACGCCATTACCAATTCTTGATGCACCGTGGGTTGATATCTCCATGGATTTCGTTCTTGGACTACCACGCACAAAAATGGGGAAGGATTCTATTTTTGTAGTTGTCGATCATTTTTTGAAAATGTCTCACTTGCACTAAAACTGATGACGCTGTTCATGTTGCAAATTTGTTTTTCAGAGACATTGTTCTACTTCATGGCATTCCTCGTACCATTGTATCGGATCGTGATGCAAAATTTTTGAGCCATTTTTGGAGGTCCTTGTGGGGAAAATTAGGAACCAAACTATTATTCTCAACCACCAGCCACCCCCAAATTGATGGTCAAACAGAAGTCGTCAATAGAATATTGTCCACATTACTTCGAGCCATTATTCCTAAAAATTTGAAGTCTTGGGAAGATTGCTTACCATATATCGAGTTTTCCTACAACCGCTTCGTTCATCCTGCTACAAAATATTCGCCTTTTGAAATTGTATACGGTTTCAATCCATTGACACCTTTAGATTTATTACCTTTGCCTACTGATCAATTGGTTCATGTAGATGCGAAGAAAAAGGCTGATTTTATCAAAGAATTACATCAAAAGGTGCGAGCCAACATTGAGGAAAGAACTGAGTCGTACATGCGTAACGCTAACAAAGGACAAAAATGAGTGGTTTTGAACCCAGAGAATGGGTTTGGGTTCACATGCGCAAGGAATGTTTTCCGGCTCAACCAAAATCTAAATTGTTACCTTGTGGAGACGGCCCTTTCCAAATTTTTAAGCGCATAAATGAGGACTCTTATAAACTCGATTTGCCTGTTGAATTTAATGTTAGTGCGACTTTTAATGTTTCAAATTTAACCCCTTTTGACACAGATTTTAACTTAAGGACAAGTCGTTTTGAAGAGGGGGAATGATACGATCGCGCCCCAAAGTGCGCCTAACTCGGCAAGGATTCAATGGTGCTGCCTTAAGGACCAATTACGCGAGCTCGAGCTAAGCAATTCAAAAAGGCTATTTCGGCCTTAGTTACCAATTGTGGGGCCGGGTTTTGGTTGTAGAAATAGAACGAGTTGGGACCAGCTCAATAAAATTTCCTTGCAACATATTGCAAACTGATTTTGGCTAAATTCTAGCTTTTTGATTCGATCCAAATTAAACTCTTTATTTAAATTTCAGCTTTGCATTTATTTTGCATTTTAAATACTTGCATTTAAGCAGCTTAGTTCAATAAATGGTTTCTGGTCGTTAATTCAACTCAACTTAGTTTAATTAATTGAGTTCTTTTAATGAATTTAATTTAATAGTTGTTTCTTTAATTAATCTAGTTACTAGGTTAATTTATTGATGCATGAGTTAAGTTCATTTAATGATGCTTTATTTAATTAAGCTAGTTCTTTGGAATAAATGATGTTTAAGTGTTAGTTTATTTAATTAAGCTAGTTGCTAGAATAAATGATGTTAAGTGTTAGCTTATTTAATTAAGTTAGTTGTTAATTAATTTTAAGTTTAATAATTGCATTAATTTGACCGTTACATGTGATAATTGCAGGTGACTTTTCGTCTTACATCCATTATTACTATTAATTAAAGAAGAACATTATGGTTATTTATATTCGGCAGCCTCTTTGACTTCAACTTCCATAACGTTTGCTTCATGGTATTTACTACAAGCAATCATTTCTCCATCATTTGGCTGGTGACTTTTCAATTGATCATGGAAGAACTCAAAGGACATTGACAAGCAATTTAATTCAAAAGTTAATCACATTGAAGATGAAAGTTACATGGCTAGAATTCCAAAGGTTGAGACTCTTCATTTGGTTGGTGACTTTTCAATTGATCATGAAAGAACCCAAAGGACATTGACAAGCAATTTAATTCAAGAGTTACTTACATTGAAGATCGGAGTTTTATGGCTAGAATTCTAAAGGTTGAGACTCTTCATTTGAAATCATTATTATCCTCATTAAAAGTGGCCATTCAACTAGCCTCATTGGATACTATATATACATGTAATCAACATATTGGGGGGGAACTTTTGATTTTTCATGAATGATATTCTACTCAATTTGTGAGGCAAACTTTTCTCTATTTTCGTTCAAAGATTCATTGGCTACCTAGTGTTCTAGTTGTGTCATTCATTTTTCTTTGTCGAAACTGAACTTATCACTATTCGTAGTGTGCCGTTCAAACATACCAAGGTTCCTATCTTGCTAGATAGTGGGTCGAGGTCACCATAACCATTTCCTAAACCGAACTAAATGGCTTATAAACAACGAGTCGATACCAAATCAGTAATAGTTCTTGTTTGCACTTTTGTTTAACCATTTTCCTTTCTTATATATTTTTGAACCAAAATCCATTTCTTCTTTCATATTTTACTTCATCAAACCATACTCTTAAACTATCATTTATTTTTTCAAAACTATTTCTTTCCATACCCATTCTACTAAGCTAAATATTCATTGTTTCTCGAAGACGATTGGACAATTTAAATACGACTCGACTCAACCCTAGGCGGATCGTATCATTCTTTGCAAACATATTTAGTCAGCTAAAATGCTGATTTCGGTCAGCATTTGGACAATTCTGGGCAGCCCAATTGGTGGCTAGTTCGGTTCTAAAATCGATTCAACCAGTACGGCTCAACTAGACCCTTTTTTTCCATAATTAATTAATAATAATTTATTTATCCCAAATTAAATTGGGAATAAATTAAAATTAATTATATTATGAATTAGCACACATTTTTGGACCATCTTAGGCTGGAAATAAATTTCCTTTGATACTTCAAATTGCTTCTCGATTTTATTCTTCAAGTAGTGTCTATCGAGCCAATTTTCGTCCTTTGTGCGAATCTATCGAAAATAGTCAAAATTAATCAAAATTAACTCTAAAATTAATTAAAATTAATCATGTTCATATTTTAAACACAATTTAATTATTTTATAATATTTAATTATTTTTCGACAAGAATTTAACCGAAATAGA
Source organism: Gossypium rotundifolium (assembly GCA_025506655.1). Taxonomy (NCBI): domain Eukaryota; kingdom Viridiplantae; phylum Streptophyta; class Magnoliopsida; order Malvales; family Malvaceae; genus Gossypium; species Gossypium rotundifolium. The sequence goes on from CP106726.1 coordinate 63,479,513, forward strand.
ATGATTTTAAGTTAAAAAGGGCATGTAAAAACACGAAAATTTTTGTGTTTCCACTCCACCCCTGCCTAATCCTCCTCAGACTTCTACTATACCTCTGGTTATGAATCTGAATCTGTTGAATAAATCTCCGGTCGATAAAATCCGTAAGTGTGGGGTTGAAGAGTTCAGGGCCACCAGTGATGATGATGCTGAGAGAGCGGAATTTTGGCTCAAAAACACTATCTGAGTATTTGATGAAATGTCATTGACTCCTAAAGATGTATAAAGTGTGTTGTTTCTTTGTTACGAGACGCAACCTATTAGTGGTGGAAGACTTTGATTTCTATGGTTCCAAAGGAACGGGTTACATGGGATTTCTTTCAGTCTGAGTTTCAGAAGAAATATATCAGTCAGAGATTCATTAATCAGAAACAAAAAGAATTTCTGAAATTGAAATAGGGTTGCATGTTTGTCACTGAATATGAATAAGAGTTCATGAGATTAAGTCAGTATGCTCGGGAATGTGTATCAATCGAGGCAATAATGTGCAAAAGATTTGAAGATTGCCTTAATGAAGATATCCGTTTCTGGTTAGGATTCTGGAAATAAAAGAGTTCGTTGTGCTTGTTGATTGAGCATGTAAAGCTGAGGCACTCGGGAAAGATAAAAGAAAAGTTGAGTCTAAAGTCAGAGATGCGAGAAAGAGATTTTCGAGTAAATCATTTCAATCTGCTTCAAAGAAATTTAGATATAAACATAGCCGTTCAAATAATAATGTGGGACATTCAAATAGAGATTGAGCTAGATCACAGTCGAATTCTAAACCTCCAGCCACATCAATTGCTAGTGTGGGAAATGTCTGATCCGAATGACCTGAATGTAAACATTGTGGTAAAAGACATCTGGTAAGTTGTAGGTTGAACAACCAAGCCTATTTTAGATGCGAATCTTTAGACCATTTCATCTGAGATTTCTTAGAGTCCGTTGAGCAAGAAATTGTTCAGAATCTGAGATCTGATGATGTTTCAGCTAGAGGTAGACCCTCCTGAAATACAAGGAATATTAGTGTTAGCCAGAGAACTACGAAAGGCACTGTTGCAATATCTGAAGCTAGAGCGCCTGCCAGAGCGTATGCCATTCGAGCCTATGAGGAAGTTTCATCTTTAGATGTTATAACGGGTACATTTACTTTACATGATACTTCTGTGATTGCATTGAAAGACCCAGGTTCTACTCATTCATATATATGCATGAACTTAGTATCTAGTAAGACTTTTCTTGTAGAGTCTACTGAATTTGTTATTAGAGTATCGAACCCCTTAGGTAAAAGTGTCCTGGTTGGTAAAGTATGCAAGAACTGTAGAGTCTACTCATTTGTATATGCATGAACTTAGTATACAGTAAGACTTTTCTTGTAGAGTCTTCAATTTGTTTCGAGATATTTGTTTTCCAACTGATCTGATGCTATTACCATTTGATGAGTTTGATATAATTTTGGGTATGGATTGGTTAAAATTGCATGGTGCTATTGTGAACTGCAAACAAAAGATCATTGATTTGAGATGTCAGAATAATGAAATAGTTCAGATTGAGTCTAATGATATAAATGAACTACCAGCTGTGATATTAGTGACGAAATCTCAGAGTTATGTGAAAAAGGGTTATGAAGCTTATTTTGCTTATGTGATTAACTCTAAAGTAACTGAAAAGAAAGTTGAATCAGTGTCAGTTGTTTGTGAATTCCCTGATGTATTTCCTGAAGAATTACTGAGATTACCTCCGATACGTGAAGTTGAATTTGTTATTGATTTGTTACGGAATGACTCCTATTTTGATAGCTCCATATAGAATGGCATCGACAGAATTGAAAGAGTTGAAGTCACAGTTGCAAGAGTTAACTGACAGAGGATTTGCAAGACCGAGTTCCTCACCTTGGGCTGCTCTTGTTCTATTTGTGAAAAAGAAAGATGGCACGATGCGAATGTGCATTGATTACCGTCAGTTGAACAAAGTGACTATAAAGAATAAATATCCTTTGCTCAGAATTGATGATTTGTTTGATCAGCTAAAAGGAACCATAGTGTTTTTAAATATAGATTTGAGATCGGGATACTACCAGTTGCGAGTAAAAGATTTAGATATTCCTAAAATTGCTTTCAGAACGAGGTACGAGCATTATGAGTTTTTAGTTATGCCTTTCAGACTAACGAATTCTCACGCTATTTTTATGGATCTGATGAACAGAATTTTCAGACCATACTTAGATCGATTTGTTGTTGTATTCATTGACAACATTTTAATTTATTCACGTGATGAATTTGAACATGCCAAGCATTTGAGAATTGTGTTGCAAACTCTATAAGATAAGCAATTGTATGCAAAGTTTAGTAAATGTGAATTTTGGTTACAAGAAGTTGGTTTTCTGGGACATATTGTATCAGCCTCTGGAGTACGAGTTGATCCGAGCAAGATTTCTGCTATTCTGGAATGGAAACATCCGAAGAATGTGTCTGAAGTTCACAGTTTTCTGCGACTCGCTAGTTATTATTGACGGTTTGTAAAAGGCTTTTTGATGATTGCTACTCCATTAACAAGATTGCTTCAGATTGATGTGAGATTTGAATGGTCTAATAAATGTCAGAAAAGTTTTGATCAGTTGAAAATTTTGTTGACTAAAGCTCTAGTTTTAGTACAACCAAAATCGGGTAAAGAATTCGTGATTTATAGTAATGCTTCGTGGAATAGTCTGGGATGTGTTTTAATGCAAGAATGCAAAGTTATAGCTTATGCCTCGAGACAATTAAAGCCGTATGAAAAGAATTACCCGACGCACGACCTTGAGTTAGCTGTAATTGTGTTTGCCCTAAAGATTTGGCGTCACTACCTCTTTGGTGAAAAATGTCATGTTTTTTCGGATCATAAAATCCTAAAATATTTGATGACCCAAAAATACTTGAATCTATGACAAGAAGATGGTTAGAGTTGTTGAAAGATTACGAGCTTGTGATAGATTATCATCCAGGTAAAGCAAATGTCGTTGATGATGCATTGATTTAGAAATAACTATTTGCATTACGTACAATGAATGCTCATTTAGAATTGTCTGATGATGGTTTAGTTTTGGTTGAGTTGAAAGTTATTTTTTCAACAAATATATGATGCTCAGAAAGTTGATAATGATATGATAGTGAAACAAGCTCAATACAATTCAAACTCTGATTCTAAATTTAGAGTTGATGATGATGATTGTTTGAGATTTCGAGATCAAATTTCTATTCCAAGAAATCTAGAATTGATTCAGTTGATTTTGAATGAAGCTCATAACGGTCGTTTATTTGTTCATCTGGGAAGTACAAAGATGTACCATTATTTGAAGCAACACTATTGGTGGTCTGGTATGAAAAGAGATATTTTTGAATTTTCCTCGAAATGTTTAGTTTATCAGCAAGTTAAAGCTGAACATCAGGTTCCATCTGGTTTATTGCAACTGATAATGATTTTTGAATGGAAATGGGATAGGGTAACGATGGATTTTGTTTCAAGGTTGCCTTTAACTCCGAGAAAGAAAGATGCAATTTGGGTTGTAGTTGACAGATTGATGAAATCTGCCCATTTTATTCTGATATAATCTAACTATTCACTTGATAAGTTAGCTAAGCTTTATATTTATGATATTATGAGATTGCTCGGAGTGCCACTGTCTATCATATCTGACAGAGATTCGAGATTTACTTCACGGTTCTGGAAGAAATTACAAGAAGCTTTGGGTACTAAATTACATTTCAGTATGAGTTTTCACCCACAGACTGATGGTCAGTCCAAACGGATTATTCAGATTCTCAAGGATATGTTGAGATGTTGCATTATTGAGTTTAATGGTACGTGGGAACAATATTTACCACTAATTGATTTTGCATACAATAATAGTTTTCAGTCGAGCATCAAAATGGCACCTTATGAGGCTTTGTACGGACGCAAATGTCGAACACCTCTGTATTGGATTGAGCTCAGTGAAAATAAGATACATGGGCTTGATTTGATAAAAGACACTAAACAGAAAGTGAAAGTGATCCGTGATAGTTTGAAAGCAGTGTTAGATCGTCAAAAATCTTATGCAGATTTGAAACGAAAGGAAATTGAGTTTGAAATCGATGATAAAGTGTTCTTGAAAGTATCTCTATGGAAGAAAGTACTTCGATTTGGATGTAAAGGCAAATTGAGTCCGAGGTTCATCGAGCCGTATGAGATCATTGAGCGTATTGGATCTGTCGCATATAAATTGTTGTTGCCACCAGAATTAGAAAAGATTCATAATGTGTTTCACGTGTCAATGCTTAGATGATACAGATTCGATCCATTACATGTGATTTCTCCATCTGGGATTAAAATCTGATCTGATATGACTTACGAGGAAGAACCGATCTGTATTGTAGATCACAAAGTGAAAGGATTAAGAAACAAGAAAATCTCATTAGTAAAAGTGTTATGGCATCGACACGGGGTTGAAGGGGCTACGTAGGAGCCTGAAGATTCTATGAGACAACAATTTCTAAACCTGTTTAACGGTAAGATTTTCAGGGACAAAAATCCCTAAGGAGGTCAATTGTAATAGTCCGATTTTGACCCTAGTCAGAATAGTGGTTTTGGGACCACAAATTCGAGTCAGAAAAATATTTTAATATTATTTTCTACGTTTGCAGTATATGATTAAGCATGTGTTAAAAAATTATTGTTATGGATACACTATCACATAGGTATGCTTTAATTAACCACTTGGATGCTAAGCTACTCAGATTTGCTTGTTTGAAAGATTTATATGAAAATGATCTTGACTTTAGTGAAGTATTGTAACACCCCAAACCCGGTCAACACACCATGACCGAATCTGACATGCCACAGAGGTAAAACGTGTTGAAGAAAATCAAGTCATCGATTGAAAACTAGAGAAAACCCTTTGTTGTTCTATGTTTGTAGAAACCAGGTGCATGATTAGTAAAAAAAAAAAAATTCCGATTGCATTTGAGAGTAGAACTTAAAATTTGAATCCATTTAGGTTGTCGAAAGCATTTTAGTTGTCATTCATTCTTGAGTGTTTGTATTACCCGATGGTAAAGTTTTGAAAACCATTGCGTTTTGTAGTTTAGAAAAACATTGCGCTCATGTTATTAAATTAATCAAGTAATTTACTTAACCATTTTCGAAATCAAATCCAAAACATATAAATAATTCAAAACATAATTTAGAATGCCTTATTACAAACCCAAATAATAAAAATGAAATATGAAATAATACCCAATTTAAAAATCCAAGTAAAACCAAATGTGCTTAACGCATGGCCACCTCGAGTCCATCCGGCTCCTCATCCGCGATCTACGAATCACCTGAAAGGATAAGGGAGAAGGTGAGTCACCAAGACTCAGTGCATAAATCCTCCTCTCAGATAAAGCAACATACTTACACAAATCATACCCAAGCAATACATATAATGCACCCAAACCTAGCCATCCATTCTCCGTTTCTACCCCGTGTGGTACCAAACCACTGGTGACCCAAAGTCACAATATCCAATAAAAATGTGGTGCCAAACCACTGGTGACCCAAAGTCACGAGATATCAATAATCCAAGTGTGGGGCCAACCCACATGTGATACCAAATCATAGGCAACAATCCCAATAAATCGACTTTGGGGCCAAACCCATTGTGGTGCTAAGCCACTGGGACGAGTCGCTATGAGGTGCCAAACCTCTGGTGACCCAAAGTCACAAAATAATCTGTGGTACCAAACCACTGGAGGTGCCAAACCTCTGGTGTCCCAAAGACACGGATATCAAATCTTTCCCCTCCTCTCATATCACCCATCACAATGCAAAATTTATGCAAATCATGCCATCATGCTTTATTATGAATCATATAGCAAATATATCACAGATCATGGTATCTAGCATCGTATAGCAAATCATATCAAAACGGACTTACCCGAATCCTTGCTCATAACCTTTACGGTATCAAATCAAGATCTACACAATTTTTGGCTTTTAACATATTTAGGTTATTAATATATTTACTTAGTTAAAAAGTGTGTAAGTTACACACCTGTTACTAACGCAAGCACTAAATCCTGAAGACCTGATCTACCGCACTAGATCTCCTTGATCCTACATTCGGCCAAACCATAAGACCATTAACAAGGCCATTCGGCCATACCAACAAATCTCAATGGGTGAGATTACGCATAAATAACACCATCCTTACATTTCTGCCCTACCAAAAAAACACCAAAATATGCGAGACTGATTCTCCCCCTACATTTGGCCAATAATAAAACTTAGTCTCAATAGCCTTCGGCTTTTCAACCACTTAAAGAATGATGAACCAATGTAGATATCCTTACCACTTGACTTACCGAATTCGATTGTTAGGTAATGGAGGCTTAGATCGACTGCTTCAAATCCCGGAGAACCTAGGAGAAATTGTCCTTAGATGATTAGAAATCTATTATCAAATGCCAGAATCCGGCTTTTGCTCCTATGATAGTCGACAGAGAGAAAAGAAAAGGAACAAAAGGTATTCGGCCAAGACACTTACCCCTTCTCAAAATCGATTGATGAAGAACCAAAGAAGAGATCTAGGCTTGATTATTATTCGGCCAAAGCAAAACAAGAAGAGAATAGGGAAATTTTGACAATAGTGTTAGATGATGGAGGAGATTCTACTAGAGTGGGGAAAAAGAAAGAAAAGAAAGTGGAATGGAAGAGAGGGAATTCAGCAAAGGATGGTGAAGAGGATTTTGGCACAAGAGTTGAGAGAAGAAAAGAAAAGATGAAAGGGAGGAGATGTGCAATTTCAGCTTTGAGAAGAAAGAAAAAGAGAGTTGGGGAAATCGGCAATGCTCACTAGGGGTTTTCGGCTTTTGATTCGCTAGATGCACAAGGACCTACACTAGCCGAAAATGCATAACTAGGTGCCTAAGGAAATTTGGCACCCTCCCCACATACAGAGCTTCCTAACTATTCACTCCTCTATCACCAAGAGTTCAGATTTTGGCCAAATTCCCTGAATCACTTCGAGCTAATCATTCTAATGAGTTTGAATTAATCAAACTCCTAAATCCCCTCTTTTCCATCTTATCTGACAGAGTTTGTGCTGAGCACAACTCTCCCCCCTTGGCGTGAAAACAATAAGCAGAAAGTGGAATTTCTACCGTCAACTCGAGCTCTCCTTCCCTGTATGTGGCGTCAAACACAGGGCCCTAAGTGACGCCTCCTTGCCACTTTTCCAAGCCTAATCTTGTGCTTAAATCCCCCATGAATTATACTTAACCCCTAGCTCCTTCTGCTCCCTTTACTTAAAACAAAAAAAGTTCCTGCAACTCGAGCCTACTCTAGACTTATAACTAAATCTTACAACACCTCCAATAATAATACAACGGTCCATACTCATGCAAAACAATTCAATCACAAATAACCCCAATTTCAGGATATTACAGTTCTACCCCCCTTAAAAATAATTTTGGCCTCAAAATTACCTGGTCAAAAGAGTTGGGGGTATTGCTGTCTCATCACATCCTCTGGTTCCCATGTAGCTTCCTCCACTCCATGGTTTCGCCACAGCACCTTCACTAATGGGACCGACTTCTTACGCAAAACTTTCATATCTCAATCCAGGATCTGCACTGGTTCCTCTTCCATAGTCAAATCTGGATTTACCTTAATTTCCTCCGCTGCTACAACATGTGATGGATCGAAACGATAACGTCTAAGCATGGAGACATGGAACACATCATGTATCTGACTCAGCTCTGCTGGCAACTCGAGCTGATAGGCTACCGGTCCCACTCGTCTCAACACCTTATATGGCTCGATAAACCTAGGGCTTAATTTGCCTTTCCTCCTAAACCTCAACACCTTCTTCCATGGTGAGACCTTCAAAAAGACCTTTTCTCCCACGGCAAACTCTATATCTCTCCGCTTAAGATCAGCATATGACTTTTTCCTGTCCGAAGCTTCTTTTAGATGAGACTGAATTAACTTAGCCTTATCCTCGATCTCTGCAACCAACTCTGGTCCCCACATCTGACGCTCACCCAATTCTGTCCAGCACGTAGGTGTGCGATACTTCCTACCATACAACGCCTCATATGGTGCCATCTTAGTACTTTCCTAATAACTATTGTTGTATGCGAACTCAACTAATGGTAGAAATTCTTCCCAGCTGCCTCTGAAGTCCAAAACACAACCCCTTAACATATCCTCTAGGATTTGTATAACCTTTCGATCGTCTGCCGATCATGGGTGAAAAGTCAGGTTGAAATCCAATCTCGTTCCCAAAGCCTAATGCAAAGGTCTCCAGAACCTCGATGTGAACCTTGGATCCCTATCTAAGATAATTGATACTGGCACACCATGCAACCTCACTATCTCGGCCACATACAACTTAGCTAACTTCTGAAGTGAATAATCAACCCTTACCGATATGAAATGAGCTGATTTGGTCAAACGATTGACAATCACCCAGACTGAGTCTTTCTTACTAGGCGTAAGGGGTAGCCCATCGACAAAGTCCATGGTAATTCTTTCCCACTTCCATTGAGTAATCCTTACCGATGAAGTAAACCTGACGGCAGTTGATGCTCAGCTTTGACCTGCTGGCACATTAGACACTTACCCACAAACTCAATCACTTCTCACTTCAGCCCTGGGCACTAAAACTGTTTCCGCAAATCCTGGTACATCTTGCTACCTCCAGGATGCATAGCGTATGGGCTGCTATGTGCGTCTTGAAGAATCTTCTGCCTTAACTCGATATCTTTCGGCATACAAGCTCTCCCTTTGAAACACAATACTCCATCACTGGACACACTATAACCCTCTACACCACCATTCTAAACTTGCAACCTCCGTGCATTCAAGCCCTCATCCACTATCTGTTTCTCCTTAATCTGCTCAACCTAAGTCGGCTTAACCTGCAATTCCGGAGCAAACATCGCTCTTAAGTCCGCTACCACCTTACGGCTCAACACGTCTGCCACCACGTTAGCCTTGACCGGATGATACTCAATCGAACAATCGTAGTCCTTAAACAGTTCAATCCATCTGTGCTATCTTAAGTTCAAATCCTTCTGAGTCAGAAGATACTTCAGACTCTTGTGATCTGTGTAAACTATCGACTTCTCTCCGTACAAATAGTGTTTCCATATTTTTAAAGCGAAAACCACTGCAGCTAGCTCCAAGTCATGTGCCAGATAGTTAACCTCATGCGGTCTCAGCTGTCGAGACGCATATGCCACTACTTTCCCTTCCTACATCAGCACACATCCCAAGCCAGTATGTGATGCATCACAATAGACAGTGAATATTTTTCCAACCTCAGGTTGTACCAAAATCGGAGCTTCCGTCAAAATCTTCCTCAACTTGTTGAAACTATCCTGCTGTTTCTCCGACCACAAAAATAAAACTCCTTTCCTCAACAGCTTGGTCAACGGTGCCGCGATCAAAGAAAATCTTTTCGCAAATCTCCGATAATACCCCGCCAGACTTAGAAAACTCTAAATTTTAGCCACCGACCTAGGCAGTTTCCAATCCAACACCGCCTCAATCTTGCGAGGGTCCACTCTAATCCCTTTAGTGGACACTACGTGACCTAAGAAAGTCACATCCCTAAGCCAAAATTTGTACTTACTGAATTTGGCAAATAGTTGCTTTTCCCTCAATATCTGCAACACTACTCACAAATGCGCATCATGATCCTCCTCCATCCTTAAGTACACCAATATGTCGTCTATAAATACTACAACAAATTGGTCCAAGTACTGTTGAAACACCCGATTCATCAAATCCATGAATGATGTCGGTGCATTCGTTAACCCGAACAGCATCACTAGAAACTTGTAATGTCCATACCGAGTACAAAATGCCGTCTTGTGGATATCAGCCTCCTTCACCTTTAGCTGATGATACCCGGACCTTAAATTAATCTTTGAGAAAATTGATGCCCCCTTAAGCTGATCAAACAAGTCATCTATCCTCAGCAATAGATACTTGTTTTTGATCGTCAGCTTGTTCAACTGGCGGTAGTCTATACACATCCGCATTGTACTATCTTTCTTTTTGACAAAGAGTACCGACACTCCCCAAGGCGAAACACTTGGCCGGATGAAACCACGGTCAAACAACTCCTGAATTTAGGCCTTTAGCTCTACCAATTCCTTCGGCGCCATTCTATAAGGGGCAATAGACACTGGCACAGTTCCGGGTAACAAATCTATACCAAATTCAACTTTTTGATCCGGAGGCAGACCCAGAAGTTCCTCTAGAAATACATCAGCAAATTCCTTTACTGTTCAAACATCCTCTACAGCAGACTCCTTAGCCTCTAAAGCACACACAAGAACCAAAATTGCCTCACAACCCTTCCTGACCATCTTCTCAGCCTTCAATGCTGATACTACGTTGGATAGATAATCTCTTCTATTACCTATCATCACCACTTCCTCCCCCTTAGCTATTTTCAAAACCATGCGCTTAGCTGTGCAATCCAAACTTACTTGGTACTTTACCAGCCAGTCCATCCCGAGAATCAGATCGAACTCCCCAAACGGCAGTTCCATCAGATCAGCTACAAACACTACCCCTTGGAGTTCTAGGGGTATATCCCTATACAGCTTATTTACTTCTACAGAGTGACCTAGAGGGCTAATTACTGTCATCTCCCTGAAGTAGTTTCAAAGTCTAGGTTCATGATCTCTACTATGCTACTAGCAATATACGAATGTGTCGAACCCACATCAATCAAAGCAATATATGGTAATCCAAAGATTAAGAGTGTATCGGTTATGATGTCTGGTGCGTCGCCCTTCTCTCGACGCCTCGCTGTATATACAAACCTAGGCTGTCTTGCTTCAGTGTTACCTGTACCTCTGCTTGGTGCTTCGCGGCCTCTACCAGAGCCATTACCTCCCCTACCGTACCACGACCCTTCTGGGGTGGTGGGCCATCATTTCAGAACTGAGCATGACCCTGACCCTCAGACTGAATCCAGGCTAACTTACGTGGACAGTCCCTCACACAATGATCCAGTGAACCGCACTCAAAACATCTCTTTCCACCAGTCCAACATCCTCCCCAATGAGATTTCCCACATCGATTACACTGCACTGGCCCTTGATTAGTAGCAGTAGGCCTTCTAGATTGATTTGGCCCACTCTGCCTAGCCCTTTTCTGTGAACTACCGGCCGACCCCGATGATCCAAAACCTCTCTTGTGTCTACTCCTATCCAGATTCTATCTTACAGACTCCTTTACCCCTTCAGCTACCTTGGCTTTCTCCACCAGCACAGCAAACTCTCACTCCTACTGTGGAGCGATCAACAATCTCAGTTCATCTCTCAATCCATCCTCAAACCTAACGCATCATTCATGTTCTGTAGCCACGATGCCCCTAGCATACTGGCTCAACCTTAGAAATTTCGCCAGGTTCGAGACGGACTTACTCCCTAAACCAAACCTCGTAAACGCCTTCTCGACATCAATATACCGGTCCCGCGATAATCTTAATATAGTCCCATGTGAGATCATCCTACATACTTTTTTTGATAAGCGGCCTTAAAATAGTCCCATGTGAGATCATCAGCTACTACACCATCCCGAATCGTGAGCCACCACTGGTATGACTCATCCCGAAGAAGCAACACTATCCCTTTCAATTTTTCCTCAACAGTCAGATCCAGGTCATCCATGATTCGCTCCGTCGCCTCTAACCAATACTCAGCTGTATTAGGCGCCACCCCAGATACATCACAGAAAAACTCAGCTCCATTAGCTCAGAGTCACTCAGGTACCGACTTTCGAGCTCTCATGCCTCCATCTACTCTAGCCACCCTTTCCAAAACCCGCAGCATCGCCTGTGATACTGCATCATCCCCCATCTGATCCTGATATTCCACATCAGTGGCTGGTGTGGTGTCATCTCATTTTTGGAACCTTGACCAGACCTAACGGGCTCCGACACGGTCATTCGGCCTCTACCACGGCCACGCACATTACGACCACGTCCCCTAGAATTCATGTCTATGGTTTCGATTTATCTGTTTAAGAGGTTTTTATGAATTAGCTTCTGTTTCACTGATTACCCATGAATAAGTTTTATACAGAGAAATTCAGTAGTGGTTCTTTCGATCATCACACAGTTTTCAGTTCAATTTCTTACCCTCATTCTACTAGTAGGGATATTCTCGTCATTTCACTACCTGGGGGTATTTCTGTAATTAGCCTATTAGGTTATTTTAGTAATAAAATAAAGTTAATTTGAAAACCTTTGCAAATCATAGATATTTCAAAAAAAATCCAAAAAAATTTGAGGCGTTTTGGTAATTTCATAAACCAGGGGTATTTTTGTAATTTTCATAATCCAGGGGTATTTTCAAAAAAAATTTATCAAAATATGGTTCCAGGTGATTTTACAAAACAAAGGTATTTTGAAAATTTTCAATTCAAGGGTACTTTAGAAATTTTCCCATACTGAGGGCATTTTGGTAATTTTACAAGTCAGGGGAATTTGGTCATTTTTTTTCAAATCAGGGGTATTTTGGTCATTTCTTAAATCAAGGTTACTATGGCCATTTCAAAACCAAGGTTTTAAAGCATTTCAAAACAAAATGGCTTGTCCCTTTCAGGTTTTAGTTATGAAGTTTAGCCTGTGAATAAGCCGTCTTAGCTGGGGTGAACTGTCACTACGCACCAGGTAGGATTTAGGTGGAGAGGAGGTGAGTCACTTGCACTGCTTAAATACCAAGCTCCCCCTGAGTCCAATCCTAGACATGCACACAACGGTTGCCACACCCTTAGCTCAGTGACGTACTTACAGGTTTGTTTAGTGGATCATTAAGTCTTATGTACTTGCGTTGGGGTAAGCTGTTCCTAGGGTTCAATAATTCCTATTTTACTAATCTACAATCCCGAAATACCCATTTCCCCCACATATAAATCGCACAATAGTCAGAAGTACTTACCGGGCGGATTGGTGCCGGAGACTCGGTGCCATGCTGTTCAACCCATGTATTTCCAAACAAGAACATTTACAATCCTCACTTTAAAATGTTTTGGGCCCCCGGCCCACAGTCGAGCCTTTGAACTTGGCTCTGATACCAAAAATGTAACACTCCAAATCCGGTCAACACACCATGACCGAATCTGGCATGCCACAGAGGTAAAACATGTTGAAAAAATCAAGTCATCGATTGAAAACTAGAGAAAACCTTTTGTTGTTCTATGTTTGTAGAAACCAGGTGCATGATTAGTAAAAAAAAAAAAACCAATTGCATTTGAGTGTAGAACTTAAAATTTGAATCCATTTAGGTTGTCAAAAATATTTGAGTTGTCATTTATTCCCGAGTGTTTGTATTACCTGATGGTAAAGTTTTGAAAACCATTGCATTTTGTAGTTTAGAAAAACCTTGCGCTCATGTTATTAAATTAATCAAGTAACTTACTTAACCATGTTCGAAATCAAATCCAAAACATATAAATAATTCAAAACATAATTTAGAAGGCCTTATTACAAACCCAAATAATAAAATGAAATATAAAATAATACCCAATTTAAAAATCCAAGTAAAACCAAATGTGCTTAACGATGGCCACCTCGAGTCCATCCGGCCTCATCCGTGATATACTGAATCACCGAAAGGATAAGGAGAAGGTGAGTCACCAAGACTCATGCATAAATCCTCCTCCCGGATAAAGCAACATACTTACACAAATCATAACCAAGCAATACATATAATGCACCCAAACCTAGCCATCCATTCTCTACCGCGTGGTACCAAACCACGTGTGGTACCCAAACCACGATGTCCAATAAAAGTGGTGCCAAACCACCGGTGACCCAAAGTCACGAGATATCAATAATCCAAGTGTGGGGCCAACCCACATATGATACCAAATCACTGGCGACAATCCCGATAAATCGACTTTGGGGCCAAACCCACTGTGGTGCTAAGCCACTGGGACGAGTCGCTATGAGGTGCCGAACCTCTGGTGACCCAAAGTCACAAAATAATTTATGGTACCAAACCATTGGAGGTGCCAAACCTCTAGTGTCCCAAAGACACGGATATTAAATCTTTCCCCTCCTCTCATATCACCCATCACAATGCAAAACTTATGCAAATCATGCCATCATGCTTTATTATGAATCATATAGCAAATATATCAGAGATCATGGTATCTAGCATCGTATAGCAAATCATATCAAAACAGACTTACCCGAATCCTTCCTCATACCCTTTACGGTATCAAATCAAGATCTACACAATTTTTGGCTTTTAACATATTCAGGTTATTAATATATTTACTTAGTTAAAAAGTGTGTAAGTTAGCTTAGTTAAAAAGTGTGTAAGTTACACACCTGTTACTAACGCAAGCACTAAATCTCGAAGACCCGATCTACCACACTAGATCTCCCTGATCCTATATTCGGCCAAACCATAAGACCATTAGCAAGGCCATTCGACCATACCAATAAATCTTGAAGGGTGAGATTACGCATAAATAACACCACTCTCACCTTTCTGCCTTACGAAAACAACACCAAAATATGCGAGACTGATTCTCCCCCTACATTCGACCAACAATAAAACTTAGTCTCAATAGCCTTCGGCTTTTTAACCACTCAAAGAATGATGAATCAACGTAGATATCCTTACCACTTGACTTATTGAATTCGATTGTTAGGGAATGGAGGCTTAGATTGACTGCTTCAAATCTCAAGAACCTAGGAGAAATTGTCCTTAGATCATTAGAAATCTATTATCAAATGCCGGAATCTAGCTTTTGCTCCTATGATAGTCGATAGAGAGAAAAGAAAAGGAACAAAAGGTATTCGGCCAACACACTTACCCCTTCTCAAAACCGATTGATGAAGAACCGAAGAAGAGATCTAGGCTTGATTATTATTCGTCCAAAGCAAAACAAGAAGAGAATAGGGAAATTTCGACAATAGTGTTAGGTGATGGAGGGAGATTCGGCTAGAGTGGGGGAAAAGAAAGAAAAAAAAGTGGAATGGAAGAGAGGGAATTCGGCAAAGAATGGTGAAAAGGATTTCAGCACAAGAGTTGAGAGAAGTAAAGAAAAGATAAAAGGGAGGAGATGGGCACTTTCGGCTTTGTGAAGAAAGAAAAAGAAAGTTGGGGAAATCGGCAATGCTCACTAGGGGTTTTCAACTTTTGATTCACTAGATGCACAAGGACCTATACTAGCCGAAAATGCATAACTAGGTGCCTAAGGAAATTCGGCACCCTCCCCACACACACAGCTTCCCAACTATTCACTCCTCTATCACCAAGAGTTCAAATTTTGGCCAAATTCCCTGAATCACTCCTGGCCAATCATTCTAATGAGTTTGAATTAATCAAACTCCTAAATCCCCTCTTCTCCATCTTATCTGATAGAGTTTGTGCTGAGCACAACTCTCCCCCATTGGCGTCAAAATAATAAGCAGAAAGTGGAATTTCGCTACTCAACTGAGCTCTCCTTCCTCAGATATGGCGTCAAACACAGGGCCTTAAGTGGTGCCTCCTTACCACTTTTCCAAGTCCAATCTTGTGCTTAAATCCCCCATGAATTATACTTAACCCCTAGCTCCTTCCGCTCCCTTTACTTAAAATAAAAGAAATTCCTGCAACTCGGGCCTACTCTAGACTTATAACTAAATCTTACAACACCTCCAATAATAATACAACAGTCCATACTCATGCAAAACAATTCAATCACAAATAACCCCTATTTCAGGATATTACAAGTATACAAGTTGTGTATGTAAGGTTCCCATGATTGGTACTTTAGGCAAGATGGGTTTCTTTTTTGAAAGAAGAAGCTATGTATACCCCAAGGACCAATTAGAGATGTGCTAGTCAATGAAGCACATAGTGAGGGTCTAATGGGCCACTTCGACATAACCAAAACCTTGGCTACACTTCAAGAACACTTTTATTGGTCGAAGATGAAGCGAGATGTGGCTAGAGTGTGCGAGCATTACATAGCTTGCAAGAAGGCTAAGTCAAGGATCAAGCCACACTGTCTATACACCCCATTGTCAATTCCAGAAGAACCATAGGTGGACATCTCCATGGATTTCGTTCTAGGGCTTCCTAGAATAAAGAATGGCAAAGATCTGTATTTGTTTATATAGATAGGTTTTCTAAAATAGCCCATTTTATTGCATGTAAC
Organism: Gossypium rotundifolium; assembly: GCA_025506655.1. Lineage (NCBI taxonomy): Eukaryota > Viridiplantae > Streptophyta > Magnoliopsida > Malvales > Malvaceae > Gossypium > Gossypium rotundifolium. Next base: position 63,495,716 of record CP106726.1, read on the forward strand.
AAATTTGATGTTGCCTCAAACATTGCTAACTTAATTTTTAGGGAAATCGTGCGGTTGCATTGAGTCCTCGAGGACCACCGTTTCCAATCGTGATGCTAAGTTCCTTAGCCACTTTTGGAGAACTTTGTGGGGTAATCTTGGCACCAAGCTTTTGTTCTCAGCAACATGCCATCCCCAAACGGACGGCCAAACGGAGGTTGTTAATCGGGTCTTGTCAACTTTACTACAGGCCATCATTAGAAAGAATATGAAGACTTGGGAGGATTGTCTACCACACATTGAATTCACTTACAACCGTTCGGTGCACTCATCTACCAAGCATTCACCTTTTGAAGTGGTATATGGTTTCAGTCCCTTAACTCCTTTTGATTTATTACCTTTTCCTTCTAATCAATTGGTGCATGTCGATGGAAAGAAAAAGGTAGAATTCATGAAACAATTGCATCAAAGAGTTGGGGAAAACATTGAAAAAAGAACTGAGCAATATGCTCATAAGATGAACAACGGACACAAACGAATGCTATTCAGACCTGGTGACTGGGTTTGGATCCACATGCACAAAGAAAGGTTCCCCACTCAAAGGAGGTCCAAACTTTTGCCAAGGGGTGACGGTCCTTTTCAAGTCTTGGAAAGGATCAATGAAAATTCTTACAAGTTGGACTCACCAGGTGAGTACGATATAAGTGCTACCTTTAATGTTGTTGATTTATCCATTTTTTATATAGGTGACGATTTGGGGACAAATCACCTCGAAGAGGGGGGATGATGCGATCCTAGCTAGGGAAGCTGCTGTCGATCCCATAGAGCTGCCTTAAGGACCTATGTAACAATCTGGTTTAGACCCTAATCGGAATAGTAGTTTCAAGACTAGAAATCAGAGTCAAAAAAATATTTAAATATTATTTTTCATGTTTTAATATATGTGAAATTTTCGTGATTTAATTTTATCATTTGAGTGTCCGGTTAAATAAAAGGACTTAATCACATAAAATGTAAAAGTGGCTAGCTATTTGTTAATGTGCTAAATTGTTATGATTTGATTTGTTGAAATTCCTTATGATATTAACATGCCATTTTTAAGTTAGTGGTCATTTATGTCCATGAATTATGTGATGTTATAAATGTTTCATTAAAGGTATATTTGTAATTTAAAAATTATGTGATAATTAAATAAAAACAAAAGCATGAAAATAAAGCCAAATGTTCATCATCTTGCCGAATTAAAGAAATAAAAATAGGACTTTTAAGCTTTCAAGTATTCGGCATTCATTTTGGCTAGATTAAGGTATGTTTTGTTTTAGTTTTTGATAATTTTTACGTTTTTTGAGATCGTTGCTATGTAATCTATCAAGCCCATGTCTCAATTTTGAATTTGATGATGATTTTGTGTTTTGCCATTGCTGAAAGCTTGTGGTTTTTTGTTTGATGATGGAAAATAAAAGATATGTGATAGATTAATATGTTTTGTCTTTGGATTTTTGATGAATTTGAATAAATTGGACTAATTTGTGAAATTGTTATTTTGAGGGACTAAAATATGAAATAAATGAAATATGTGGGCTTATATGAACTAGAGGAAAATTTGGTTAGGCACTTGTATAAAGAAGTGTTGTGAATTTTGTGTTTTGTGAAATAGGGACTAAATTGTGAAAAATGTGAAATATTAGGGGCAAAGTGTAATTGCCCATTTATGTGTTTTTGGATGAATTTGATTGAATGTGTGATTAAAGAAGTTAAATTTTGTATTAATTTAGATCAAGAAAAGAGGAAATTGGAATTGGATCGGGGGAAAACTAAAGTTGTCGAATAGTCGTCCTGGTTCGTCCGTCTTTGCCGAGGTAAGCTTATAAGTAAATAAATATCGTTAAATTCAATTGTATATATTTTTATAGTGCCGAATTTAATGATTACTTGTATATATACTTTTCGAATTGAATTAAGCATGGGAGCATTATTTACGAGCTTGAATCAATCGAGTTACGACGTCTAAAAGCCCCGTACGAACCTTAGGAATAGTTAGGATACATATGTCATGACATAGGATTCTGATATGTGTTTTCGTGTAAGACCACGTTTGGGACGTTGGCATTGAATTGTGATTTACGTGTAAGACCCTGTCTGGGACAGTGGCATCGATATGTGATTACATGTAAGACCACATCTGGGATGTTGGCATTGTACGAGATTTTCAACTATATGAGTATCCTTTTTAATTTCGAATGGTTCAACGGGCATTATCGAGTTAAGATCAAAAGTGAAAATGAACTAAAAGGTTCAGGTACATGCTTGTTATATGAATATGAAAGTAAGGTAATTATATGTTTAAGATGAATATATGAATTAGACATGGTAAAAGAGAAATTTATATGTGCTTATGAGTATATGTGCATTCAGCCATTGATGTTATAATGCTAGTGTATATGTGATAGTGTTTGTGTTTGCAAGAATAATAAATGTACATTTGGTTAAGGTTTGTTTGATTTGGCTAGTTGTTTTAATGCTAATGTTTATTTGATCATTATTTTCTTATAACTTACTAAGATAGGAAAGCTTACTGTGTGTGTTTGTTAATTGTTTTATAGATTTTGGAAGCTAGTTATGAGGTTGGGGATCGTCAGAGAAATCCGTCACACTATCGATCATTTTTTGATACATATAAAAGTTGAATTTTGAACTTATGGCATGTATAGGCTAGCTTATGTTTTGGTTAATGTTGATGTTATAATTACAAGCCATGCGAAAATGGCTAGTTATAATGCTTAAATTTATGCAAATTCGATCATGGTATATATGTGAGATGTGCCTGGTATGCTTTATTAATATTTGAGTGAGTTGCTTATGGTTTAAGACTGTTTCGAAAGTAATGTGCATATCATATGTATGTTATATACTTGGTAGATGCTTGATGATACAGTCTTGAGATGTGGTTTGGTTAAATAGATAAAATGCTGCATTTTATTAAAGACTAAAGAATGATCATTTCGGTTATGTGGTGTAAATATATGAGGTGGTTATATTTTACTTTATGATTCGGTTAAAAAGTATGAAAGTGCTTGTGTATATTTAGCCTTGATCTAAATTTATTTTGGAAATGTGTTTTATGTTATATATTGGAGGATGGATATATGTTTGGAAGTGTGAAGTGACTTGTATATATATGTGATATTATATTGTGGATTGATATGAATTGATACAATGAGCATGTATTGAATGTGAAATTGGTTGTATAAGTTCGGTTGTTAAATGACATTTAAGAAAAGTGTTTAAAGTAAATAATGCTAGCCGAATATATTTATAAAGTAGGTTGATCTTATATTAAATAATTTGGTGTGATACATGATGTGCGAAATAGCTATGACTTGAATATGAAATGGCATATTTTAATTTATGATTTGATGGCAAAACTTATACTATTTATGTGGTTACTTTTTGTTGTTGATTTGTCAAGAAACAAATTAGTAAGTATGTGTAATTTTGACATAATAATTAGTAGGTAATTGAATTATATTATAGCGTGTATTTGTTTTTATATAATGTTTTATTTTGATAAGTTAAAATGTGTATTTAATAAATGGCATTAAAGCATGTTCGGCCTTATTAAATTTTTACTAAAGTTTCATATATGTTTGGTCAAAAAGTGACAAGTAAAGAGTTATTTGTTTCCTTATAATATGCGCACATGTTGAGTTAAGGTAATGATATGTTGGATATTTGGTGATTGAATAGGCATAATGGTATATATTTTAGGTATGTATGAAATGTTATATATTGAAATGATATGTGTTTTGGAAGTCATAAGCATAATTATTTAGAGGAGAATTAAAAGTATAATTGACCATGCTTTAGTTAACTAATTCCATATATATTAATGCACATTATGCCGTAAATGATTATCTTGAAATTTAAGGCATGATTTGTATCTGTATTACGATTTATAATGTTTGTTTAATGTTTAATCAGATGTATGCTTTAATTATAAGTTCGAGTATGACCTATGTGATTATATTATTGTATGAAAGTTGTGTTTTTTTTGGTGATACCTCGTAACCCTAATCCTACGATGGATACGGATTAGGGGTGTTACACCTATTACTAAGTCACGTTCTAAGAAGTTCCAAGAAGCCCTTGCAAGTTACATTGATCAAGCATGGGGAGAGGAAGTGGCCAGACTTATTGATCACACATATACCAGCTCAATAAGCATCACATGCAGCTTACTCAAAGCTGAATTTTAGTTTTCATTTTTGAGCTAATTAGTTGCTGGAACAAACATTAATAATGTTTAGTTATTTTTATTTTAAGTATTTAATGTGTCTTGAGTCTATTAAGTATGTCTTAATTAGTTTCAACAATTAAAATGTCCTAAGCTTAGATAATTTTAATATGGTTTGAATGTGTCCTTAGCCAAATTTATGGATATTTGTAGGTGATTCATACCAGCTGATTCAGCTAGCTCAAGTTCAAGGAACGACATTAAAGTGAGCTACTGATTAATCTTTTCCAAGTGACTATTTGTGGAGATCAATGGTCAAGGAGCTTAATTAAAGCTACTATTTTTGAACTTCTCTAAGCAACTTTTCATGAAACATCAAGAGCCAAGAGTGTTGATGATTCCACTTCCCAAGCTGTTCCATCGTGTACACCATCAGCCACAATTATTTTTACCATATTCGGCTAAACCATTGCTTGACTATTCAGGTGTCTAAGCTATTTTTTAATAGCCCAAGACTGTTCAGTTAATCAAAGCAGCACATTAAAACTTGTTCTTCCCTCTTGGTCAAACCTAAAGTGTCCATTCAGCTCATCATTCCTTCCAAGCCTAGGTAAGTGACCTAGGAAACTACAAAGGACATTCAAGGAAGCTTCCAAGTAATTTCAGCTCTATTAAGCTGAACACAAGCTGTCCATTCAGCTTACTTAGTGTCCATTCGGCTAGCTTATGTAGTGAACTATAAATACTTAGCCCATTTCACTTTGTAAGGACTTTTTGATCAATTTATGAACTATTTTGTTCTTGTGAGAATTCAACTCTCCTTGATCTCTCTAGGACTGAACTGACTTATCAAGCTTAGTCTTGTGGCATCATTCCTTCCTGGTTTCTGAACTTATCACTTGCAAAGTGTGGCATTAGAGCATACCTTTGGTTCCTATCTTGCTAGATAGCGGGTCAAGGCTTCCTCGACAATTCCCTAAAATTGAATTCACCTAAGAGCTGTTTAAGACACTGGTCAACAATTTCCTATATTGTTGGTTCTATCTTAACCCTTAGCCGAACCTCATCCATCTTTCATCCAAACCACCTTTGAGCCCTTTGTTTGAGCGCAGTTTCTATCTTTTTCCAACCTTCTTTGAAATGAACCAAGTCTTACTCAATTTCTTGATCGGGCAAACTAATACGACTCGAAACAACAACAACTGAGTTTGTATCAGTTTGAGGGTCAAGAATTAACCAATACTATGAGTGAGTATTGACCCGAGACTTATAAGACACTTAAGGTGGACTGATGATGTAGATAGGACCTTGACCCGCTATCTAGGAAGATAGGAACCAAAGTGATACGGCCACACCCCGAGATTGCTCTTCGACCAGCTCACCAAGCGTGGTTTGCAATCTCTTGCAAGTTGACCGAGCTCGACCCCAGCTCAATGGAGCTCAATTCAGCTTTATTCTAGCTCATTGAGCTCGATTCCATCCTTTTTAGTTTATACATAGCTTGTTGGAAAAAATCTTTAATTTAGTTTTAGTTAAATTAGTTTATTCAGCTCAAATAATTAAAGTTGCATTTTTAATGTGTCATAATTTGGACATTTTAATTAAAGTTAATGTGTTTTAGTTTAATACATATTTAATAGTAGTTTAATAGTTATTAAAATGTTTCTAAGTTTGAGACAAATTAAATTCATGTTTCAATTAATTTTGTCCAGCCAAATTTAATTTGTCTTGGCCTAATTAACTAACTGAATTTATTTGTTTTAGGTACATGCATGGACGGCTTAAATATGGTGTGCTGATGATTGAGATGCTCCATGCACCTCTTCGTGTATGCCAAGAGCCATTGAGCTACTGATTCCTTTTTCCCAAGCTGGCCATTGTGTTCTCCAACAGCCTTAAGTGTTTTCACACTTGTTGGAGGTTCCTTTCACACTCATGGCTGTTAGTTATTGACCTTTCAGACCCAAGGGTTGCTCAAATTCATTTGTTCACACCCAAAGACCATTGAAGTTCCCCAAGCTGATATTTAAGAGCTCAAGCCTATTCAAATACTCAAGGCAGTACCTTAAAGCCTTTTCACACCTCTTGGCTGAATCTAGCCTAGTCCATTCAGCTCCATTCAGCTCATTTTTCATTTCAATTAATCAGGCTGGCCTAGGAAGCATCAAGGGATGTTTTGGAAGGTTCAAGGAAGTTTCTAGCACCATTAAGCTGAATACATGCTGCCCATTCAGTTCTCTATTTGTCTATTTAGCTAGCCATGTAATTGAGTTATAAATATGAAGCTCTTTAGTTGTATTACGGACTTTTTGATACTTTGATGAATTATAATATTTTTTTGAGTTTATTCAACTCTTTTATTTCGTTTAAGACTCAAGTAGACTTATCTAGCTTGCTAGTGGCATCTTTCTTGTTTCTTTGAACTTATCACTCAACCCCGAGTGTGGCGCTCACCCCCTTGATACCTTTGGTTCCTATCTCTTCATAGATAGTGGTTCAAGGTCCTATCTTCCATCTTCCATCCATCTTAAGCCTCGTATAAGGTTCGGGTCAATACTCTCTTTAGTATTGGTTTTTTCTTGGCCTTAAGCCAATTTCATCCAACTATCCACCTTAAAACTTACTTTACTTCTTATCTAGCCGAAACTAGACTTGTTCTATCTTAACACTCTTTGAAAATCTTCTTTTTAAAGCCTACATTTAGCCGAATTCAACTAAACTCTGAGATGAATGAAACTTCTCCATTTTATGATTGAGCATCTAAGCGACTCGAATCACTTCACCGAAGCGAGATCGTATCATTTAGTATCAGAGCTAGCTAAAATCGGGGAGTATGGACGTTCGCTATGTTCTGAGGTAAGTTTTGAAAATAAAAAATGAAAAAAATAAAAAAATTTATTTCGTTTGCAATGGAATATATACATTTAGAGTATTTGTATTTAAAAAAAAAAAGAAGTTCAGAAAAAAATTGTGTGAAAACAAAAGAGAAAAAAAAGGAAGAGATTTGAAATTAAAAAAAAAGAAAGAAGTTGTTTTGAAAGTGCTCAATTTGTTCCCGATCTTCCAAATCCATTTCTGTCCATAATCAACCCCTTACGCCACACTTTCAACCCTTCTTTTTTTTTTTCTTCAGCCTTCCCAATACCCAAACATCATCTACCCTTGTTAACCCTTTGAAACTGACCCCTAAGCTTGCTTCAAGTCTAAACGAGTCTTTTGCGAACTTCGAGAGGAGAATCGAGTGGAAAAAGGCAAGAGTGAGGTGAGACTAATCGAGAGAGTAAAAGCCAAAGTGTGTGAAAATTTCTTTGCAAGAGAAGTTGCAAATTTTTTGTTTGATTAAACAAAATGTTAAGAAGTTCTGAAAGGATTGTT
>CP106726.1:63503403-63548639 GCA_025506655.1 Gossypium rotundifolium
CATGATGAGCTGCGGTGTTAATAGCTCCACAATGGAGAGAGATTTTGCTATCTTGGTGGAAAAAGCTAAGATAGCCGAGGAGGTAAACCGAACGGAGAGGCAAAAGAGGGACTAGGATAGAGGTAGAAATAAGAGAAGTTATAGACCATCGAGGTCATTCAGAGGTTTCCAGAAGAGGCTTAAAGTTGATGGGCCAGGTTGCATTGCAACGCCAACTACTATTTTTCGACAAGGTGCTTAGTGTGGAAGGCCACATGCAAGAGAGTCTTCGGGAAAAGGTAGAGTGTGTTTCAGGATGTGGGTCAAAGGATTAAGCGATTAAGGATTGCCCGTTGGATTTGAAGCAGAGATCGGATGGTAGGACGAGGGTATGTGCAACCGGTGGAGGTGGGCGAGATCTTGGAGATGGGTCGTTGGCCGTAACGAGGGAGGAATGGTTCGGATGAGGTCGTGGAGCATCGAGCGGAGGTCTTTGGAAGTTCAAAGGCAAGACGGCGGGTTAGTTTATGCGATTAAATCTTCGGAAGAGGGGATTTACCGGATGCTATAACGATGCGCTTTCATTTTGAGTTACCCTTTCTCGCATTAATCGTATTGGGTCAATGCATTCTTATGTTGCTAGTATGGTGTCTGAAACCTTGAGTATGAACTCTGAAACTACTTCTAGGGAGATGATTGTGCTTAGTCCCTTAGGGCAGACTGTAGTAGTAAATAAACTTTTTAGGAATGTGCCTCTAGAATTTTAAGGATTGGTTTTCCTGGCTGATTTGATGGAACTACCGTTCGGAGAATTCAATTTGATCCTAGACATGGATTGGTTGGTAAAGTATCGAGCAAGCTTGGATGTGCTGCTAAGCGCATGGTGTTAAGGACTTCCGAGGATGATGAAGTTTTGATTATAGGTGAGAGGAGAGACTACTTATCCAATGTAATGTCTGCTCTAAATGCAGAAAGGATGGTAAGAAAAGGGTGCAAGGCTTTCTTAACATTTGTCAGAGTATTGGATGCAAAGGAAGTGACCGTGGATAAGGTTAAAACAGTGAAGGAGTTTGTGGATGTCTTTCCCGAAGAGCTTCCAGGATTGCCTCCGGATCATGAGGTTGAGTTCAGAATTGAGTTACTTCCAGGTACAGCTCCGGTGTCCATCGCCCCTTATAGGATGGCACCAAAGGAGCTGGTTGAACTTAAAGCTCAGATCCAAGAGCTTTTAGACCGTGGTTTTATTCGTCCCAGTGTATCTCCATAGGGAGCGCCGGTGTTGTTTGTGAGGAAGAAAGACAGGACCACGCGAATGTGCATTGACTACTGCCAGCTGAACAAGTTGACTATTAAGAACAAGTACCCACTGCCAAGGATAGATGACCTGTTTGATCAGCTTAGGGGGACCTCGATCTTTTCAAAGATAGATTTAAGGTCGGGATATCATCAGCTTAAGGTCAAGGAAGCGGATATTTGCAAAACAGCTTTTCAGACTCGTTATGGTCGCTATGAATTCCTTATGATGCCGTTTGGGTTGACAAATGCACCAGCTGTGTTCATGGATATGATGAACCATGTTTTCAACTCTATCTAGACCGGTTCATTGTTGTTTTCATAGGCGACATTTTGGTGTGTTCTAAGACTGAGGAAAAGCAAGATTCGCATCTTCGGGTGGTTTTGCAGATTTTAAGGGAGAAACATCTATACGCCAAATTTAGCAAGTGTGAGATTTGGTTGAAGGAAGTTACTTTTTTGGGTCATGTGGTGTCTGCAGAAGGAATTAGAGTGGATCCCCGGAAGATTGAAGCGGTGTTGGGTCGAAAACCGTTTAAGTCTGTGGCTGAGATTCGAAGTTTCCTTGGTTTGCCTGGATATTACCGAAGGTTCGTGGAAGGGTTCTCATTAATTACGGCACCTTTAACTAAGTTGTTGAGGAAAGGGGTACCTTTTGTTTGGACTGACAAGCAGCAGGAGAGTTTTGAGAAGCTGAAGAGGATTTTGATAGAAGCTTCAGTGTTGATTCAGCTTGAGGCTAGAAAAGAGTTAGTGGTTTATTGTGATGCTTCACACACAGGACTAGGATGTGTGTTAATACAGGACAAGGAATTTGTAGGAAGGTGTTTAACATTTCAGCAAGTCAAAGCCGAACACCAGTTGCCTTCGGGGTTGTTGCAGCTGATGAAGATTTCGCAGTGGAAATGAGAGAGGATCACTATGGACTTTGTGAGTGGGCTACCCCTTACGCCTACTAAGAAAGACTCGGTATGGGTAATTGTGGATCGATTGACGAAGTCTGCTCATTCATAGTTGTTCGTGTCGACTATTCTCTTTAATGATTAGCTAAGTTGTATGTGGCAAAAATTGTGGGGTTACATGGGGTACGAGTATCGATCATATCAGTTAGTGACCATAGGTTTACGTCGCGGTTCTGGATAGCTTTGCATCAGACATTGGGTACAAGGTTAGACTTCACCACGGCATTTCATCCGTAGACCGATGGACAGTCTGAGAGAGTAATTCAGGTTTTTGAGGATATGCTGAGGGGATGTGTCATGGACTTCAAGGGTAGTTGGGAAGAGTTCTTACCATTGGCGGAATTCGCATAGAACAATAGCTACCAATCTAGTATTCAGATGGCGCCCTATGAAGCATTATATGGGCGAAGGTGTCATACCCCTACCTGTTGGACAGAATTGGGTGAACGTCGGGTTTTGGCTCCAGATTTGGTTGTAGAAACAGAAGAGAAAGTTAAGTTAATTATGGCTCGATTGAAGAAGCGTCGACGGACAAAAGTCATATCTGCGATCTGAGCGAAAGGAAATAGAGTTCTGATGGTGACCGGTCTTTTTGAAGGTTTATTTGTGGAAGAAAGTGATGAGGTTTGGACGGAAGGGCAAGCTAAGTCCCAGTTCATCGGGCTTTATTGGGTTTTGAAGCGTGTGGGACCGGTGGGCGTATCAACCTTGACATCTCGATCCAAGATTTGGGTCAGCTCCTCCTTATAGGACAAGTCTGACCTTACCTCAACTTCCCCACTGGCACAACATGGAACGGATCCGAATGGTAACGTCTTAACATGGAAACATGAAACACATCATGCATCTATTTCAACTCTGAGGGTAGCTCCAGTTGATACGCCATTGGTCCCACCCGTTTCAAAACCCGATAAGGCCTGATGAACCTAGGACTTAGCTTGCCCTTCCGTCCAAACCTTATTATCTTCTTCCAAGGTGAAACCTTCAAGAAAACCTGATCACCCACTGCAAATTCTATTTCCTTTCGCTTCAGATCCGCATAAGACTTTTGCCTATCATACGATTCTTTCAATAGAGCCCTAATCAACTTAACTTTCTCCTCTGTCTCAGCAACCAAATTTGGGCCTAAAATCTGGAGTTCACCCAATTTCGTCCAACAAGTAGGAGTACGACACCTCCGTCCATACAACGCTTCATATGGCACCATCCGGATACTAGAATAATAACTATTATTGTATGCGAATTCTGCCAACGGTAAGAATTCCTCCCAACTACCCTTGAAATCGATGACACAACTCCTCAACATATCCTCCAAGATCTGAATTACTCTCTCAGACTGACCATCAGTCTATCGATGGAAAGATGTGCTAAAGTCCAATCTTGTTCCCAATGCCTGATGCAGTACCTTCCAAAATCTCGACGTAAACCTAGGATCTCTATCTGATATGATCAATACTAGTACCCCATGCAGGCTCACAATTTCTGCCACATACAGCTTAGCTAACCTCTGAAGAGAGTAGTCGACACGAACATGTATGAAATGGGCGAACTTCGTTAAACGATCTACAATTACCGATACCGAATCTTTCTTAGTAGGCATAAGAGGTAGCCCACTAACAAAGTCCATAGTGATCCTTTCCCATTTCCATTGAGGAAACTTCACCAGATGCAACAACCCCGAAGGCAACTGATGCTCGGCCTTAACCTGCTGACAAGTTAATCCCACAAATTTCGTAACCTCTCTCTTCAATCTAGGCCACCAAAATTGTTCATGCAGATCTTGATACATCTTACTCCCTTCAGGATGCATAGCATAAGGGCTATTATGCACCTCCTGAAGAATCTTTTGCCTCAACTCCCCATCCCTCGGCATACAAATCTTCCCACGAAAACACAAAACCTCATCACTGTTCAAACTATAATCTTCTACCCCACCATTTAGTACTTGTAGAAGTCGAAAATTTAGAATTTCATCCGATAACCCTTTTTTTTTAATCTGATCTAACCATGTCGGCTTTATTTAAAGTTCTGCTAACAGACTCCCATCATCATACAAACTAAGATGGGTGAACATCGCTCTCAAATATGATATTACCTTTTGGCTTAACGCATCTGCTACTACATTAGCCTTACCCGGATGATATTTGATCTTGCAGTCATAATCTTTCAACAGCTCAATCCACCTCCGCCACCTTAAGTTTAACTCCTTATGAGTTAAAAGATACTTTAAACTTTTGTGGTCGGTGTAGAAAACAAACTTCTCTCTATACAAATAATGTTTCCAGATCTTCAAAATGAAAACCACTGCAGCAAATTCAAGATCATGCGTAGGATAGTTACTCTCATGCAATCTTAACTTTTGAGACGCATATGCAACAACCTTTCCATCTTACATTAATACACACCCTAATCCCGTGTGTGAAGCATCACAGTAAACCACAAACTCCTTTCCGGTTTCAGGCTGAATCAACACTGCAGCTTCTGTCAAAATCCTTTTTAACTTCTCAAAACTCTCTTGCTGCTTATTAGTCCAAACAAATTGTACCCCTTTCCTCAACAGCTTAGTTAAAGGTGCCGCAATTAATGAGAACCCTTCAACGAACCTTCTAGAATACCCGGCCTGCACTAAGGAAACTCAATCTCGACCATCGATTTGGGAGATTTCCACCCTAACACCGCTTCAATTTTCCAGGGATCCACCCTAATTCCCTCTGCTGATATCACAAACCTAGAAATATAAACTCCTTCAACCAAAACTCACACTTGTTAAATATGGCGTATAGCTGCTTTTCCCTTAAAATCTGCAGAACCACCCGAAGATACGAATCGTGCTCCTCCGTAGACTTAGAATACAGCAAAATGTCGTCAATGAATACAATGACGAACCGATCTAGATAGGGTTGAAAAACCTGGTTCATCATATCTATAAACGCCGCTGGTGTATTCGTCAACCCAAATGGCATCACCAGGAACTGGTAATGACCATAGCGAGTCTGAAAAGCCGTTTTTCAAATATCCGCTTCCTTGACCTTAAGCTGATGATATCTTGACCTCAAATTTATCTTTGAAAAGACTGAGGACCCTTTGAGATGATGACATAGGTCATCTATCCTCGACAGCAGGTACTTATTCTTGATAGTCAATTTGTTCTGCTGACGATAGTTGATGCACATTCGCATGAACTTGTCTTTCTTCTTCACGAATAATACTGGCACTCCCTACGGTGATACACTAGGACGGATGAACCCACGGTCTAACAATTCTTGGATCTGAGCTATGAGTTCAACCAGCTCCTTCAGTGCCATCCTATAGGGAGCGATAGACACCGGAGCTGTATCTGGAAGTAAATCAGTTCCGAACTCCACCTCACGATCCAGAGGCAACCCTGGAAGCTCTTTCGGGAAGACATCCACAAATTCATTTACTGTACTAACCTCCCCCGCGGTCACCTCCTTTGCATCCAAAGCACTACCAAACACTAAGAAAGACCTGTACCCTTTTTGCACCATACTTTCTGCCTTGAGAGCAGACACCACGTTGGACAAATAGTCTCTTCTCTCTCCTATCACCAAAACTTCTTCATCCTCAGAAGTTCTTAACACCATACGTTTAGCTGCACAATCTAAGTTCGCTCGGTATCTTACTAACCAATCCATGCCTAAGATTAAATCGAACTCCCCAAATGGCAGTTCCATCAAATAGGCCGAAAAAGTCAACCCTTGTACTTCTAGAAGCACATGTCTAAAAAGTTTGTTAACCACCGCAGTCTGTCCTAAGGGACTAAGTACAGTCATTCCCCTAGAAGTAGTTTCAGAGTTCATGTTCAATGTTCCAGACACCAAACTAGCAACATAGGAATGCGTCAACCCAATATCAATTAATGTAGTAAAGGGTAACCCAAAAATGAGCAACATACCCGTTATCACGTCTGGTGCATCCCCCTCTTCCCGGCATTTGACTGTATAAACCAACCCGGGCTGTCTTGCCTCTGTATTCCCAGCACCTCTACCTTGTGTTCCACGACCCTGGCCAGAACCATTTCCCTCTCTGTTCGGTCCACGACCTGTTGACATCTGCTGTCCACCCCTATCTGGCTGCACATACCCCCGACCTACCATCCTATCCATGTTCCTATCCAGTGGGCAATCCTTGATAATATTATCCTTTGACCCACATCCAAAAACACCTGTTTTTCCCCAAAGACTCCCTAAGCATGTGGCCTCCACACCGAAAGTACATTATCGAAAACCAGTAATTGGTGTTGCAATGCGACTTGGCCCATCAACTTTAGACCTCTTCTGAAAACCCCCGGATACCCTGATGATCTATAACTCCTCTTATTTCTACCTCTATCCTGGTCCCTATTTTGCCTCTCCGTTTGCTTTACATCCTCAGCTATCTTAGCTTTTTCCACTAGAATAGCAAAATCCCTCTCCCGCTGTGGGGCTATTAGCACTCGTAGCTCGTCATGCAGCCCATCTTCGAACCTTACACAATGCTCATAGTCAGTTGCAACTATCCTTCGGGCGTATCGGCTCAACCGTAAAAATTCTGCCTCATACTCAGCTACTATCTTACTACCTTGAACTAGATTCAAGAATGCCTTCCTCTGAGCATCCACGTAACTGGCCCCAAAGTACTTCCCTTGGAAAGACACTTTAAAGAAAACCCAGTCGGCTCATTCCGTCGGAGTACCTTCTATCACGGTGAGCCACCACTAATAGGCCTCTTCCCTGAGTAAGGACACTGTACCCTTCAGTTTTTCCTCTACTGTGCAGACCAAGTCATCCATGATTCTTTCAACTGCCTCCAGCCAATACTCCGCCACATTTGGAGCTACTCTACAGATACCTCTAAACACTTCAGCACTGTTAGCTCGGAGTCGTTCTGGGATGAACTTTCGATGTGTCGTTCCACTGCCTGCCCCAGCCACTCACTCCAAGACTCGTAACATGGCTTGGGATAGGGCCTCATCTCCATCAGTTCTGTCTTGCGAACCCATTCATGCCACAAGTGATGCTGGCGTCTTAGCCTCCAGCTCATTCCTTGCTTTCGAAAATTCAGCCTCATGACCTTGACCTCTCCCACGGCCACGAGTACCACGTCCATGTCCTCTACCACTCAGACCTAATGCTCTGCTTTACTCTGATTATAAATTTTATGAGTCAGCATACTTTTCCACTTGATTATTAACAAGTAGTTTTATGATATAAAGTTATAGGGAGTTCCTTCGCCAAGCTCATACATTCTTAGAGGTTTTTATCTCTACAGAAAATAAAATTCTAATTTATAGCATTCATGACAATATATCATATAACCACTTTTTACAAATCACACACAACAAATGTGAGACTTACTGTGGATCTCGAAAGGAACTCGAAAAGCCACTCCTTCAAAACACAAGTTCTTATAAAATTTTCTTTTAATACGATCTTAAATACAAATTTGAAAAACATTTTGGTCCCAAAACCCAAGGCCGAGTTTTTATACCTGGCTCTAATACCAAATTGTAACACCCCAAACCCAGCCCAAACACTATGATCGGATCTGGCATGTCACTAGAAAAAGGTTTAGGAAGTTTGACTGGTTTCGGTAAGACTTTTATGTTATTATAAAATCTCAAATTTCGTGGTTCAGATAGAAACCCGTTGTTTACTTAAGTTTGGAATTTAATCAGTTGGGCTTTTGATTAGGTGCCAATTATAAACATTAAGCAGTTATTCATTTATCAGGTTTTTGATAAAAATGATTTTATTTATCCTTTTATTTTATAAGAACCATTGTTTGGGTGTTATAAGAAAACTTTACTTTGTAATCTGAATTTTAAAAACATGTATTGAGCGATTCAAATTTATGAGTCCAAAATTTAAACCCCGAAAGAAAATGTCAAACTTTATAGTGGCCTTATTACAAACCCTAGTAAAATCCTCAAAAGTTATAAATAATGCTTTAAAATAAAAATTACTCATGAGTCTATGCGTGGCCACCTCGAGTCCCATTCACCAAATCAGATAAGCTAAAAATCACCTGCAATCGTTAAACGAAAGAGTGAGTCACAAGACTCAGTGTGTATTTATTACACGTAAATCCCCTTACAGGCCGAAGCCCCCAAACACCACCGGCCGAAGCCCAATTCATACGATGCAATAATGATTAACATGGTAACCCAACCCAGCCTAATTTTCCATCCTCTATACTCCACTTCATCCGTCCATTCACAATGCTTCTGGGGATTTCTACAATCAACCCTCCATCCGCTACACTCTACTTTGGCAGTCATGCTGACAGTCATGCTGCACAAAGATAATAAAATGTGGCCTAGCCACCGATCACTATGTGACCAAATAACCGATCACTAGGTGACCAAACATCATTCTGTGTGACTAAGTCACTGATGTACACTTCTTCTGTATCACGATAATAACCCGAAAACCCATGCATATTCAATGTAGTATAATAACAGATTATAAGATGTCATTCTCACAATACTTTATGTATACATATAGTCACACTATCTGCGAGAATAACAAAATAAGTCATACCATACTAACTCAAGTTTTGGTTTTACCCAACCTGGGCAGTTCAATCACCATCACCGATATTTTGCTTCCAACCATAACACATATATGATTTGAACACAAGAAGAGATAGTGTGATAATTACACACCAGAATCTGAAGAACTAAGGTATCGATCTCACCAACGTCCCCATTCATAGAGATCACAACAATCTGCTTATCCTTCACGTAAGTCGGTCCACAACCTGGTGGCCAATCTCGAACGATAGACACTGCATGTTTCTTGAATTTAGGGGCTGGGTTTATGGGTCCAACCCCTCCTTCGCCTGACTGGTGCTTGATTCCATAAAAAAAATCTTGGCCAGAAGACCAAGTTAAGCCTTTGAATAAATTAAAGATAAGGATGGACACTTAAAATGTCAAGATTTCCTTACCTAGATTGACAAAACCCAGGGGCTATAACACTTGGATTAATAGATCACTTGATGTCCCCTAATTGATCGAATCCGATTGATCTCAAAAACCCTTCCTATATTCGGCCAAAGCACCCCAAAACACAAGATTAATGCCCTCGGTTAACAACCAACAAGAGCATAAGAAAGACTTTAAAAAAATTGAAAATATGCTTACCACTTAACATGAATAAATTGATTGAGAAGATTGGGAGAAAGGGTGGTGGCTATCCACTACAACAAGCACAAAGGATGGAGAGGACAGTCAAAGATTCGGCTAGAACAAGAAGAACAAAGCAAAACCAAAAAAGAAGATGTGATCAATAATTTTGGCCTAGAGAAGAAAAATAAGAAAGAATGAATTGATGTGCAATGGATTTCCGTTATGAAGAACAATTTAAGAGGAGTATGGAGTATGAAAAAGAAAAGAGAGAAAAGGCTATTAGGTATTTTAGCTTTAAGTGGAAAGAAGAATGAGTGAAAGAATGAATGATTGCCGAAAAAGATGAGAGTGTCAAAGATGTTTTCGGTCAAGAGAAAAGAAGTGGCGAAACATCGAATGGAAGAAAAGTGAAACGATATGAGGAAGAAGGTTGGCTAGATGATTCGGTAATAGCTCAAAAGAGAATGGAAGAGAAGTCTAAAAACTAATTTAAGAGGGGAAAACTCAAGTACCTAATTGGAACAAAGTTTTGGCACTACCAAATTCCAAAACCAAGAAAATACACCACCCAAAAGAACCAAAATGACTTATGACCCTTAAAGACTTTCGGTACCCTCTTTTGCTAAATGAAAAAAAAATGAAAACCAACAATAGAAGGTTCGGTTACACTCTCTTTTCTTCAAATGCCAAAAATACTCATCCAAGCACTCCCACAATCGGCCAACTCTCTTCTCCCACTCCAAATCCCTTATTTTCCTCCACCAACTGCTTCCTAACACTCATTCAAATCAGTTGACCACTTTAAATCCCCCCATCACCTCTCATCCAGTCATTCAAACACCCTTGACTACTTCAACACCCCCTATTCAAGGCCCCTAGTTGAATCTACTACCTCCAACCTGATGCCAAAAAGAATTCTTCAAAATGCAATCCATGCGGCTCGAACTCGCTTCTCTCTACTCCTCCGTGGTGTCATCTCCAAGCACCCAGGTGGCGCCTCCTTGCCATCTCACCACCTTCTTACTTTTACTAGCAAAACACAAAAAATACCCTTAAGGCTTGCCTCGCTAAATCTCCCTAAAGTGCCAAAATAAAATTTTACTAAGGCTCAGATTTATTTTCGAGCCTTCGAGACCCAATCACACTCAACAACCTCTAGAGATACCAAACACACAAAGATAAGATAAAATAATGCCCCTAAACCCCGAATGTTACAAATGTCTTGTGGCAAAATCATGGAATAGAAGAGGCGACGTAGGAGCCAAAGGATACGATACGACATCAATACCCTCATCTCTTTTGATCAGGTAATTTTGAGGCTAAAATTTCTTTAAGGGGGTAAAACTATAATATTCTGGATTTAGGGGTTGCGCTTTTATCTTGTTTTGTGTGTTTGGTATCGGTATGTTGTTTGAGTGTGTTTGGGGTCCCTGAAGGTTCTAAGTTGTTGGAACCTTGGCCAAAATTTTGAGTTTGGACAATATAAGAGGGAAGCTAGCTGGGGCCAGGGCTTAAGGTATTTTGATTGGGTTTGATGACACAAGAATTAAGATGGAAGAGTGGCAATGAGGCACCACTTAAGGAGTAGGAAAGTAACACCTCTAGGGGAGTAGAGCGGAGCAAGTTCGATTCATGTTGTCAGCTGAGTGGCTTTTATTTTTGCTCATGCGTCATAAGGCTGGATGGTGGAATCAGTTGGGAGCCTTGAAGAGTGGAGGTGACTTGGTCAAATTTTTTTTTTGAAGGGTTGGACAAGAGTAAAAAGGGGGATATTCAACTTTCAAATTATTTTAAATGGTTCAAACCATTTTCAAAAGTGTGTTCAAGAGTGTTTCAAGGAGAAAGTTAAGGGTTTTATGTGAGGTAGGATGCTAGCTGAATTTTGAAGGGTGTGCTAGGTAGGTTAGGCATTCGGTTCTAGGGGGGATGTTAGTGCTGAAATGTTGTTAAGGGTTAGCCTAGGTAGTGAGTTTTATTTTCAGCATTTGAGTGTGTTGCACCTTGGTCAATATTGGTTCTCTCCTTTTGTATAGCCGAAAATCCCCAAGAGCTTTATTCATTCTCCTTTAGCCTAAGCCGAAACTAATTCTCATCCTCTTTTCTCTTTTACAATTTGAGTTCTCTTTTCCCTCACCATCAAGCCGAAATAAGTCTCTCATATTCCTTTCTCAAAGGTGTTCTCTTTTGGTAACCTCTAGGCCGAACATTCCAACCATCATCATTCCATTTTTTTTTCTCTCTTCTTCCTCTTGGCATTCTTGGTAACAAGTGAGCATTTCTTCTTCAATTGTTCATCAAAGCCGAACCTCAACACTCACTCCCTATTTTCTTGCCATTTATCTTTTATTCATATTTTGATCACACCTTTAAACCCCTTAGCCGAAACTTCTCCACTCCAACACCACTCCATATCATTTTTCTCTTCTTCAATAGTTCATCATAGCTGAACCTATTTCTCAATTCCCCTATTTTGGAACCTCTCTTTTATTTGTCATTCAAGCCAAAATTCACTATTCTTTTCGATCTTCTCAATCAGATTCTTCCTAGTGATGGTAAATGCTCTCTTCTTTTCTTTTAAAATCTTCCTTCTCCTTTGATTGCCGAAACCAAGGCTTTGATCCTATTCCTTGGGTAGGTTGGTCGAATATAGGAAGGGTTCGGGTTCTTAACTTCGGTGATCTGTCAAGACAAGTATAGAATAGTTATTTCACTATTATCTTATTCAACAGATTTAACTCGGTCTTCTAACCAAGACCGTTTCTTTATGGAATCAAATACCAGCCAAGCAAATAAGGTAATTGAACCCGTGATCCCAGACCCTAAATTCAAGAAGCATGTAGTGTTGGCATTCGAGATTGGCCACCAGGTTGTGGGTCAGCTTCTGAAAGGGATAAACAGGTTGTTGTGATCCCCGCGAGTGAGGACGTTAGTGAGATCGTTAGCTTAGTTCTTCAGGTTTACAGGTGTGTAATTATCACGCTATCTCCTTTTGTGTTTAAATCATATATGTGTTATGGTAGAAAATTGAAATATCGGCAATGGTGATTGAATTGCCCAGGATGGGTAAAATCAAAACTTCAGGTTAGTATGGTTGTTTTATTTCGTTATTTTGTGTATAGTGTGACGACATGTATACATAAAATATTATGTGGATGACATCTTATAACCTGTTGTTATAATACTTTGAATAAGCATGGGATTTGGGTTATTAATGTTATATGTGGAAGTGTACATGAAGGACACAATACACGGAATGATGTTTGGGTGCCTCATTTTGGCATCGGTTATTTGGTCACATAGTGATCGGTGGCTAGGCCATGTTTTATTATCTTTATGCAGCATGAATGTCAGCATGACTGCCAAAGTGGAGTGTAGTGGATGGAGGGTCGATTGTAGAAATCCGCAGGTGTGTTGAGGATGGACAAATGAAGTGGAGTGTAGAGGATGGAAAATTAGGCCGGGTTGGGTTATCATGTTAATCATTGTTGCATCGTATGAATTGGGCTTCGGCCGGTGGTGTTTTCTGGCCTTGGCCCATATGTGGATTTACTTGGAATAATTGCACACTGAGTCTTGTGACTTCCTTTCGTTTAACAATTGCAGGTGATTTTTAGCTTATCGGACTGGGCTGGAGGGATCTCGAGGTGGCCAAGCATGGTTTTTATTAGTAAACACTATTTCTATTAAGATTTATTATTTTACAAATTTTTATTTTGAGTTGTAATAAGGCCATTATCAAACTCGGTAACTCTCTTTTGGGCTTTAAAATTTGGTTAATAATTGCAAACTGCTCAATGAAACACTCTAGAATTTAAAACGCAAACTGAAATTTTATAATCTGCCAATGATGCTTCTTTTAGAAATAGTTTTTATCAAAAACTTAATTATCGAAAAATAGGTAAGTGTTTTTGAATATCACCTAATTAAAAGGCTCGGCTATTTAATTTTCTAAGTTTAATAAATAGTGGGTTTTGAACTGAGCCTCAAAACTTGGGATTTTCCAAAGAGACTTAAAATTTGGGATTTCGCAAAATGTTCTCAGTGTCTCCCTAATGACATACCAGATCCGGTCGAAGCGTTTGGCCGAGTTTGGGATGTTACAGAATAAATTAAGTATTTAAGTTAATTTAGTTAACATTACCACAGCTCATACTTGTGTTTGAATTATTACATGTTTTTATGATGCCCTAGTCTTAGTCGAATTAATGTGTTTTGACTTCATTAAATTCGCCCAGCTTAATTAGTTGTTATTTATGTCTAAATATATTATTATCTATGTTCAGTCAAATTTGGCTAGCTTAATTATGGTTCATGCCTTTTTCTTGTAGGTTGGCCGATTGCATGAAGGAGCATTAAAGTCCAAGTGCATGCATGGCTCAATGCAATGTATGGGAGCATACATGAATGGCCGGATTCATGGCTGGCCGGATTCATGGATGGTTGGATTCATGGATGTGGCTCTTTCTTTAATGATTCAAGGTGCTTATTCAGCCATAGAGTGGCTGCCAATTTCACTTCCAAAGTTTGGCCGATCCACTCCCCAAAACAGCATCATGCTGTTCACACTTGGTGTTCACACTCAAAGGACTTTTCAAGGATCAAGTTCACACATCAATGGCTGTTGAAGACCCTCATTAATATTCAGCCAAAGATTGCAACTTAAATGAGCTCATAAAAACCCTTGGCCGAACCTAGACAAGTGCCATGCATCCTTCATGTTTTCAAATTCCTTTTATTAAGCATGAAACTATCCATTGGAGCTCCCATTCAGCCGAATCTAGCGTAGATGTTTAATGAATTAATTGTAGAATATTTTAGAACATTCTAGCTAAAATTGCTTAGCCATTAAGTTCTAGAACTTGTCCATTTGGCTACCATAGCTAAGTAGTATAAATACTTTGTTATTTCACTTGTAAAAGGACTTTTTGATCTTTTGATAAACTTTATATATGAAATCTGTGTTCTCGAGTGAGTTTATCACCCCCATTATTTCGTATAAGTTTCATTTGACTTATTTGGCTTTCCTAGTGGCGCCTACGATTTGTTTTTGAACTTATCACCAACCTTTTGGTGTGGCGTTCTTCTATTCAATTTTCCATCCAACTACCTTAACGACATAAGAAATGGGGTGACACTACGATATATTGTTGAATCACTCTTCGAGTTTCATTTTCCATCTCCATCAACTTATTTTCATCTTTCACCTTATGCCATATAAGTCTCGGGGCGATACTCACTATAGCATCAAATCGATTTTGCCGCTTAAGTTCAAATTCCATATCCACCATTAATCCCAAACTTATCTATCCTCTATTTTATTGCTAAACCGAACCTATTAAATTTATAACCTATCTTTTATTTTAAACGCATTGTTAAGACTTCTGCTACCATACTCCAAGTTTTAAACCGATTTTGACAACTTAAACTTTCTCCTTGTTGATGATCGGGAAACTTCATGAAACGACTCGATTAACCCGGGCTGGATCACATCATTTGGTATTAGAGCTAGAAAACGAGGAGCACCGAAGATCGAATCAAGCCGGAGTAGGTTCGTGAAGTGAAAAAATTTGAATTAAAAAAATTTAAGTTGTATTCAAAATTGTCATATATTCAACATATTGTAATTAAAAAAATACAAAATTAAAAAAATTGAGTTAAAAAAAAACTGTGTAGTTTTACAAGTTTTTGGTACTTATCCCCTTTCTATTTTTGTTTCCCGATCATCAAAACCATTCTACTATCATTTCTTCCCTTCCCAATTCAACACTCAAACCGAGAATTTTTTTTCTTTTAGCCTACCAACACTCTAAACATCTATCCTTTGCAACCCCTTTGAAACTGACCCCGAATCAACCAAATAAGTCTATTTGAGACGAAGTACGAAATCGTGAGAGCGAGGTTGAGTGGAAAGAGGCAAGAGTGTGTGAGCTTATTATAGTGATAGAAAAAGCCTAAAATGAGTGAAAAACATGAGCGTGAGTGAAAAATCATTTATTTTATTTCCGAGTGAAAAAATGAGGTTTGCGGTGAGGTACTCCTTTTCTATTTTAGTTTTAACATTTTTTCTTTTCGGTAAATAACCATGTCTCGAGATGAGATTTCAGCGCTTGAGTTTCAAGATTTGTTGGAAGAAATGGAGAACATGCTAGACCAAAAGATTAGGCCCATTCAAGACAAGCTAGAACCTCGAGCAATAACTTGGGTGAAAGCAAACTCCACCAAGTCGAGAAACAGAGTTAAGTTCATCATGACGACATTATTCGAGAAGAGATTCTTATCGAGATTCCTACTTGTCAAGGAATTTGAGGTAAAAAGAAGAAAATTTTGAGTTTGAGACTTTTCGAGATGATGAACGAGAAAGTACGAGTTATTCTTCGTATGCCTCAAAGAAGTCCCTTTCAGAGAATCATTCACAAAGAATTGATAGAGATACCTATGAGAATACTTTCTCTTTCTTTGAGCAAAACACTTGTCTTTTTTATTCTTTTGTATCATCCTCATGTTGTAAAAAAATCGAAAAAGAGCTTGGAAAGGAAGAAAAAGAAAAAGTGCATGAAATCGAGAAAATAAAAAGAGAAGTGAAAGAGAAAGAAAACAAATAAAATAAAATTGAAAAAGAAATTGAGGTTGAGAAAGAAAGTGAAAAAGAAAAGACATTGAAAAAGAAATTGAGAGTGTAAAAGAAACAAGTGTTGTTGAAAAACAAACGAGAGAAAAAGAGGCAAAAGAACAAGAAAAAGTGAGGAATTTGTTTACTAACCCAGATGTGAATTTGTCTCATTTTGTTTCTTTTTAGGTTCCTGAAAGACTGAATGATAATTTTCAACTTCAATACCTTCCTGATGAAAGACGCTTTCGTACGATCAGCATAGGTAAGGTTGAAGATGAAATCAAGCACACAAGTTCGAAGGTAAGCGAGGTAAGGAATTTTTAACAACCGAGTCATGGCAATCAGGTTTGAAAGTTGTTGAAAAAGTTTTCTTGTGACTTAGTTTTTAAAAGATCTCCTTATTTTCATCTGATTAATTGCTATTCATTGACTGTGGTTAATGAGCTCGTTCCAAAAGAAAACACAAGGAGTTTTTCTCTTGATTTTCCTTGTGAAGAAAACTTTGTTGATGTTGTTCCATCCGATTGGCAAACCAAAAATTTGATCTTGTGTGATAACGGGTTTTCACGAAAAGCAAATAAATTCTTTGATTGTGAAAATTTTATGCATCAATTACTGCCCTGTGAAAAATCCATGAATTTGTGCAAATTTGATTTGACAAATGGAAAGAGATTTGAATGTTTGTTCCTGTGTACGCACAAATCCTATTGGTTTAATGTGTTTGATTTACTGAAAACTTTGCTACATTGCGGCATGAGTAATCAAACTTGCGTATTTAAACCCAAAATTTGTTTTGGTTCGTTTTGTGGGAAAAATCAGCATCTTAAATTTCGTATGAATAAATTCTATTTGTTTGATACTTGGTCGTTGTCTAAGGAAACGAAATTTGACCATTTTTATTATCAATTAAATTCGTTCCTAGATCATTTTTTCTGGTTGTATGTAAAATTCCTATTTCTTCCCGAGAAGGTAAAACCAAGTTATGTTTTTGAGCCTGGAATAGATTCATATGTGAATAACATTTCAAGAAGTTCCTTTGAGTTCATTATCCTTGGTGATACTAACTTCTTTCGGTTTTGTGAACGCACAAGCGCAAGTTGTGTTTGTGCTACATCATCCTCTCAGGTTAAGCCGACCAATAAGCTTCGACTACACTATATCCCCGAAGAGAGAAGGTTTGTGTTGATAAAAAAAGGTAACCCCAATCTTTGCTTTCCTGCTTATAAGGATATACAAGGTAAGACTCTTGAAAATTTTAAAATATCTTTGCTCTCTTTAGATGGTGACAAACATCATGTTGATGATTTGGTTTTTGCAAATCACTTAGAACGTGAAGTGCTCAACTGTTCTATTTTGTTTATTGATGATCTATTGATTTTGGTTGTTGATAAAAAGAATCTTGTTTTTGATCAATGTGATTTTTTCGACGAGCATATGACTAAACAGAAATTACAAGGTCCAACTAAGCAAAACCATGAATCTTGTAAATCTTTTCGTTTGCCTATTTGTGTTGCCTACATACATATTTTGACTCATTACTCACATTCCAATCATGACTTGTGGAAGCAATTTGGGACTTTTGAATGTCTTACAACATATCTGTTTCTGTCTATATTGTGTTAAGAGACATTGACAAGTAAGGTATTTTGTTGGCATGATTGTAAACATGGTATTTTACATCTGTCCATTCGCATGCGTTACACTTGTCTTGTTATGATTATGCTTGGACTGCAAATGTGTTTGCATTGCTTATTGCTAACTCATGGCTAAAAATTTCAGTGGCATAAATATTTTCGAGTGAACCAACGGCTCGACTTGAGGACAAGTCGTTCTGAAGAAGGGGGGAATGATGTGAGCACACATGGGGCTCCCTTGAATGCAATTTCTAAACCTCTCGAACTCCCTAAAGGCCCCATAACTCGAGCCCGAGCTAAATAGTTCCAATAAGCTTTTTCGTCTTTATTGATTCAATTTTGGACCTAAATTCAACCCGATGAAGATGGAAAAGCTTGGGTCAATGACTTAGAGAAGCCTTGCACGTTAGAGTAAGCTAATTTTAGCTTGGTTCAGCTCACTTGAGCTCAAGTCAGCTCACATGAGCTCAATTTAGCTCATTGAGCTCATTTTTAGCTCATTTATTTTAATAATGGAATAAATTAAGTATTTAAGTTAATCTAGTTAACATTACTACAGCTCATAATTGTGTTCTAATTATTACATGTTTTTATGATGTCTTAGTCCTAGCCGAATTAATGTGTTTTGACTTCATTAAATTCATCCTAGCTTAAATCGTTGTTATTTATTATGTCTAAATATATTATTATCTATGTTCAGCCAAATTTGGCTAGCTTAATTATGGTTCATGCCTCTTTCTTGAAGGTTGGCCGAATGTATGAAGAAGCATTAAAGTCCAAGTGCATGCATCGTTTAATGCAATGTATGGGAGCATGCATGAATGATCGAATTCATGGATGGTTGGATTCATGGATGTGGCTCTTTCTTTAATGATTCAAGGTGCTTATTTAGCCAAGGAGTGGCTGGCAATTTCACTTTCCAAGTTTGGCCGATCCACTCCCCAAAATAGCATCATGTCGTTCACACTTGGTGTTCATACTCAAAGGACTTTTCAAAGATCAAGTTCACACATCAATGGCTGTTGAAGACCCTCATTTTTCTTTTGTTGATTTCTAATCTTTACAATTCTTTACAATGGATTTGATTATAGTCAAATCTATTCAGCCAAAGATTGCAACTTAAATGAGCTCATAAAAGCCCTTGGCCGAACCTAGACAAGTTTCTTGCATCCTTCAAGTTTTCAAATTCCTTTTATTAAGCATGAGGCTGTCCGTTGGAGCCGCCATTCAGCCAAATCTAGCCTAGATGTTTAATGAATTAATTGTAGAATATTTTAGAGAATTCTAGCCAAAATTGCTTAGCCATTAAGTTCTTGAACTTGTCTATTCAGCTACCACACCTAAGTAGTATAAATACTTTGTTATTTCAATTGTAAAAGGACATTTTGATCTTTTGATAAACTTTATATATGAACTTTCTGTTCTTGAGTGAGTTTACCTCCTCTCTTATTTCTACAAGTTTCATTTGACTTATTTGGCTTTGCTAGTGGCGTCTATGACTTGTTTTTGAACATATCACCAACCTTCTAGTGTGGCGTTCTTCTATTCAATTTTACATCCAACCACCTTAACGACATAAGAAACAGGGTGACACTGCGATATAGCGTTGAATCATTCTTCGAGTTAAGTTTGTTTTCCATCTCCATCAACCTATTTTCATCTTTCACCTTAAGCCATATAAGTCTCAGGGCGATACTTGCTATTGTATCGAATCAATCTTGCCGCTTAAGTTCAATTTCCATATCCACCATTTATCTTGAACTTATCTATCCTCTATTTTATTGCTAAATCGAACCTACTAAATTTATAACCTATCTTTTATTTTGAATGCATTGTTAAGACTTCCGCTACCGTACTCCAAGTTTTAAACCATTTTTGACAACTTGAACTTTCTCCTCGTCGATGATCAGGCAACTTCATGAAACGACTCGATTAACCTGGGCCGGATCATATCATAAACATTCAAAACTGAGACATGAATTTCCATTCAAATTTAAAAATTTTTCACAACATTCATATTGTCCCTAAAACTAGCTTATGAGGACCAAAACATGCATTAGAGGTGGTTCAAGACTAAATCGAGAACTCAAGAAAATTTTAAAAAACATAGAAAAAAATTTCTTGTTACAGGGCCACACTCCCGTGTGGGTCAAGGGACATGCCAGTGTGGCATACCACACACCCGTGCTTTAGGCTGTGTCCAAACTTAGGGTGCTTACTGACTTGCTCACACGGCCAGGCCACATGCCTCGTGTGCTAGGCTGTGTAGTCGATTTATTATCCATAATTTTTTTTCATGAACTAGGTGCAGACTTCACACGGCCAGGATACACGCCCATGTCCATGGCCGTGTCCTCCACACGGCTGAGACATAAGCCTGTGTCTCTGCCCATGTGTTGGATACTGGATATTCTATTTTGCAATTATTTAAGGTACAGGGGACACACGGTCGGATCACATGCCCATGAGGCTAACCGTTTGTCACATACGGCCTAGACACATGCCCGTATGTCTACCTGTGTGGACAAAAACAGGGCTATTTTCCAAGCTATTTTTCGACCCTCATATGTATGCATCTACTCAACATCACATGGCACAATCCATAACATACTTAGGCAACCAAACTCTCACAACTAAGACAATAACATCTCATTCTCAAGCCATTATTTATCATGCTTAAAACATCATACTTAGCCCATTAAAAACGTACTAATTTCACATTCACAAGAGGGCATTAACATATGAATGAACTTATAATCCGCATAAGCCATCATTCACGGCTATATATAAGATGATACATTAACAATTACAAGCCAACACATATGGCCCAATTTAATCATGAAACATATAACAAATGACCAAGTTCCTATACATGCCATAAACTTAAAATACTTGAATTCATTTATACCCAAAAATGATAACTTGATAGTGTGATAGTATCTCCAGCAATCTCCAACCTGAGCTAGCTAAATAACCCTATAAGGCATGGGAAAAGCAAAGGGGGTAAGCTATATAGCTTAGTAAGTTCATATGCAAATAATAAGTAACCTCAACCATACATATATCATACAATTAACATAATGTAAAACCACACAAATGTCATTTAGGTCTCATAAATATAACTTACTCGTTCACATCTTACCAAATGTTTATCATATTCAACAATATGAACACAAATTATTATAATCCACCATGATCTCATAGCTATAATTTTATTCAGTCACAATGTTTACTCTATCAACTTATAAGCATAATTTAACATTTCTTGGCAATAGTCTAACAATCATCATCTCTCCTTTGTAACATATTACACCAAATAACAAATCATTTCAAACGTCATAGTAAACATGCACATTAGTTATGAGTGTTTACATTTCGAGCATATATTTTGATATCTTTCAATTGTTCAAAGCTCATATCATTTCATAATCATATTAATAGGCAATTATGCCAATCTTTCCCCTTTCTCATGTCCGATAAATCACAATTCACATGAATTTAACATGTTATATCTTAACTCATTTTGGCTCGATAGCCAATCAAATAATCAACATTAGCATTTATCATGTATTTCACGCATCACAAGTATAGGCCAATAATCACAAGGTTTTCACAAAATCATTCTCGTGGAAATCATAAACTCACAATTTCTTGAAGTCAATGCTTATAAACTTTATGTACATACTTGTACCAATTCGTAACACTTACATGCTTTTTCTCTTCTTTGACATACTCGTTAAATTTCCCATTGAACCACTTGGAATACTAAAAGATACTCGTGAATCTCATACACACGGTACCATACGAATGCCATATCCCAGATATGGTCTTACATGGGATCTCATATCGATGGCAATAGCCCAGCTATGGTCTTACACGAAATCTCATATCAAAGCCATATCCCAGATATGGTCTTACACGAAATCTCATAACGATGCTGTATCCCAGACATGGTCTTATACGCAATCTCAATAACCCTAATGTCGTGACATTTGTATCCTATCTATTCATAAGGTTCAACTGGGACTTTCTTGCTTACAGAAATTTATCGAATTCAATCAAAGAATAAATCACAATTCATACAATAATAACACAAGTGAAACATAAATAATAGTGCATTATTTACATACGAACTTACCTTGATACCAAGGATAGCAAAAAGGGATCTAACCGTCAAATATTCATTTTTCCCCCGTTATAGGTTTGAACCTCGTTTTCCTTTATCTATAATATCACATTTAGCTTATTCAATCATTACACTATTCAATTCATTCCAAAAATCATATTATGGAAAAATTACATTTCCCCCTAAAGTTTCACATATTTACATTTTTAACCCTTAGCTCGAAAAATGATATTTATTCAATTTCTTCGATTCCCAAGCCTAGTCAAACCTCTTTTATACTTATAGTAGCCCACATTTTTCATTAAAACACACTTTTACTACATATTTTATAACTTTTACAAATTAGTCCTTTTATGCATTTTCTACCATCAAACATCAAAATACACAAATATTCAACATGGGTAAAAATTTAAACTTTGACATCTCTTCAAATTAGTGGTAGAAATAGGTAGATCTTCTTACGAGGATTTCAAAAACATGAAAATAATTAAAAACGGGGCTAGAACGGACTTACAATTGAGCTTGGAAGCTTGAAAAACCCTATACATGGTTTCTATTGAGACATTCAGCCATAGCATGAAGAAGATGAATGAAAATTTGGCTTATTTTGCCTTTTTAATTCTTTTAATTATCAAATGACCAAAATGCCCCTATTTTAAAAACATTCCATTTCACCTAATTCATGTCTATTTTTGTCCAACAAATTATCCAATGGTCTAATTACCATTTAAGGACCTCCAATTTAAAATTTCATAGCAATTAGACACCTCTAGCTTCTAGAACTCAAGTTTTGCACTTTTTACAATTTAAACCTTTTGACTAAATTGAGTACCCAAAAGTCAAAATTTTCGAATGAAATTTTCATGAAATCATTCCGTGAAATTGGTGACCATAAAAATATAATAAAATAAATTTTCTTACGTTAGATTTGTGGCCCCGAAACCACTGTTTCGATTAGACCTAAAATCGGGCTGTTACATAGTCAATGGCTTAAATAATCGTATAGATATTTATAATTGATGGAGGTAAAAAAGTATGCGAGAAAAATGAAATTCATAAAAGAAAATCAATGTTTTAGTATAGTGTTAAATTTAAAGTTTTCCTAACATAATAATTAATGCGGATTCAAATCCCTTCAAAAGCATATTTTATATTCTTTTAAAAAAAACTAAAATAGCCTTGAATAATATAACTTATTTAAATACGAAGTAATCCTGATTTCTGTAATAGAGTCAGTGCTCGATTGACTCGTGTCACCGAATTAGTTAAGAACTTCAATAAAATTTAGTATAGATTGTAATGATAATGAAAATACATTACAAATTACCACAAAGGTTCAATTTCACCTTGAATCTCTATACTATTTTAGTCTTTTAAAATTTCATCCTTCTAATTTTAAAATTCTAATTTACTTCTTTACTTATTCACTTTAATATAATTTTTTAAAAAATCTAATTAATAACACTACTAACAAAAATCGTTAAATTTGAATACCTAGTACATTTATATTCAAATGTCCAATTAAAAATTAAAGTCCAATTCATATCACATATTCAGATTTAAGAGAAATCAATAAACTGTCTTACCAATTGAACTTTTATTTTTTAAATCATCCAAGTGGAAGGATTAAAATCTTAAAATTGAAGTAAAAGATTTCATCACGAAATGTTGGAGAGTAGTGGGATTGGAGAAGAATTAAAGAATTTTTTTTTTTTTGTAATTTATGAAATTAGACGTTCAGAATGGGGTAAAAATGCAAGAAAAACCTCAATTGTTTCTATCCAAAAAAAAAAAGGAGAGAAAATCCAAATGTTTTTTTGGCACTCGAAATACTAGTTGCCAAGTGTGTTCGTAAATTTTATAATTTTAATGAATCTCGGTGTAGTATAAATAGCGACATCATGATAGTCTTTTAAGCACGTCAAGCTCGAGTTCCACTTTTTGGTGTTGTAGCTTGTCTCTCCTTTCCTTCAGGGTCCTATTTGCATCCAACCAGTTTGTTTCAAGAGCTAGGCTTTGATAATTAAAATAATTACTACTATGGGTATTTCTAGTTATAGTTATAGTTTTTTTATTGTTATTTGTTATCGGATTCCCAACACTAGAAGCTCACATCACTTAATATGATGACTGGAACACCCCTCGCCCGTATTCGACGCTGAAACCGGTACGAGGCATTATCGGACTTAACTTACTGAAATCATACAAAATTTACCATAAATTTTCTTCTGAACTTTAAAACTTTTCATTCATAATCATATAGTCCCTATTATGGGCCTACGAGACCCGGCACATACACATGGAGTGGTCCAGGACTGAACCAAAAACTTACGAGCACTTAGAGAATTTTTCTCAAAACAGGGCCACACGCCCTTATGGAAAGGAAGACGCCTATATGGGCAAGCCGTATGGTCACAAACACCCATGTCCCTAGTCCGTGCGGATTTTATTTTTGATTTCGAACCTACAGGGGTTTTCACATGGCATGGCACATGCCCGTGTCCCTCACACGGCCATGACATGTCTGTGTTTTAGCCCTTGTACAAAAACCTTGACATTCTATTTATGACGTCAGCAAGCCTACTAAAATTTTCATAAATTAGATGCAGGGGACACACAGCCTAGCAACACGCCCTTGGGGCTGACCGTGTGTCACACATGGCTTAGACACACACCCATGTGTCTATCCGTGCGGACAATTATAAGGTTATTTACCAAGCCATTAGCCACTCTGAAAAGCAACCACACTTATACCTTTTCAAGCAACACATAGCATAACAATAATGCACTACCAATATTCACAATCAAGACATCCTCACCTTAATTATTCACTAATTTTTCATGCGTCTACTTCACACATTACTCATTCAATTGCATAAGCTTGCACTTCATAAATTTCATCATCATTGAATAGATATAACTTAACTAGTGTCGACCAATTCTAATGGCCATTTACAAAATGAATTGAGTAACATTAATAGCCAACACCTTGGCTAACGAATATGACATATAATAAAATGACCAAGTTCCTGTATATTTCATACCCAAAATAATCAAACTTTACTATACCAAAAGAATAGCTTGATAGTGTGAATTTAACTCTGACGTCCTTCAATCCCCGAGCTAGCTTGGCAATACTACAAGGAAATGGAAAAGAGATAGGGTAAGCATAAAGCTTAATAAGTTTTCATGCAACAAATAGCAACATAAAGTCTTATGATAATATCCACACATTCATCATCAAATAACACAAGATTCTTAAGTAACATTGACATGGCTTACTCATTATCACTCTTACCAACCACGTAACACATACCAGACTCATTTCTCGTGAGTTTCTCATATATATACCTGTATCACTCATCACATATTTTTAGCACTTCTTCCATCTTTAACATAAAGTTAGCTCTTTACCCCGTTGAACCATTTGGAATATCGAAGGATACTCGAACTCGTCATACACGAAATAAGATGCTAATGCCGTATCCTAGATGTGGTCTTACATGGGATATCATGTTGATGTCAATGCCATATCCCAAATACGGTCTTATACGGGATCTCTTATCGATGTCGATGCCATATCCCAGATATGGTCTTATACGATATCGAATATCGATGCTATATCCCAGACATGGTCTTACACGATTTCATACCGAAGCCATGTCCCAAATGTGGCCTTATCTATTCAATGTCAATTCCATATCCCATATATGGTATTATACGGGACCTTATTAATCTAATATCTTGACAAGGGTATCCTTTCTATTCCTAAGGTTCAACCGGGACTTCGATATAGTAAAACTTTATTATTTTTTTCATCGAGACCTCATTAACCAATTTCATGGGAAAAACATACATTTCTCATAACATCAAGTATTTAAAAAGCATAATAACATGATGTTGATGTATTACACACAAACTTACCTCGGTACCAAAATATGTATAATTGTTCAATTTAGTCCACCACCTTGTTCTTTCCTCGATTTCGGTCTAGACTTCGTGTTTCTTGATCTATAATGGCAATTTCACTTATTCAATGATCAAATTGACTAAAACAGCCCATATATCATACTTTGGTAAAAATTATAATTTTGCCCCTAAACTTTTACATATTTACAAAATGGTCTCTAGGCTCGTATAACAAAATATACTCATTTCCTTGGTTACGCAAGCCTAGCCGAACTTATCTTAAGCTTATAATAGCTCACACTTTCCTTCAAAACTAATTTTTTCCATACATTTTATCACTTTTACAATTAGGTCATTTTTATGCATTTTCATGAAAAATCACTTAGAGAAAGATGTTTATTACACATCAAACTTCCATATTCCTCTATTAATCATCAAAATACATGCATGTCATACATGGGTAAATTTTTTAAACATGAACTCTAGCTCAAAATAGTGGTAGAAATAGCTAAATCGAGCTACGAGGATCTCAAAAACACGAAGAACAACAAAAGCGGGGCTAGGAGGTACTTACAATCAAGGTTAAAAGTGAAGCAAAACCCTAGCTATGGCCTCTTGAAATTTTCGGCTATGGAGGATGAAGATGGACACAATTTTTTTACTTTTTTTCCCTTTTTATTAACTTATTAACTCAATGACCAAAATTCCTTTAAGGCCCTTTTTTTTTTTTTGAGATTTTTCCTTCCCATGTCCATTTTTATCCATCATAAGATTTAATGGTCTAATTGCTATATAAGGACCTCTAATAATTTCTTTAATGCTATCTCATACTTGAAACTTCTAGAATCTCATATTTTCCAATCTTTGCTATTTAGTCCTAACGGACATATTGACAACTAATTTATAAAATTTCTTCATGATGATTCCTTTCCCCAACTTCAACCTTGCCTTATTCTTATAGCCACCTTACCAAAAATAATGAAGTCCACCCTTGCCATAAATAGTCCTTGGCCGACACTTAAGGAAAGAGTGCAAAAATATTAGCCAAACATTGCACACAAAGGGATTTGAACCTCATTCTTCAAGGTACTTCACTTAATGCCATAACCTCTTTACTAATTGCTCATTGCTCTAACCATTTTTTCATTTATTTCAATAAGTCTTGAAGCTACTTACCATCTCTTCTTAAAGTGCTAAAAAACCAAATTTTTTGTAAGGCCCAATAAACCCGAGACTTCATAGAAACCCCATAAACTCCAAATTCACTTAACTAACAAGTCCAATTTGTAATAATGCCATTCTCTTGTTCTCTAAATTTTAAACATTCCTACGCCCAAGGCCCATTGGGCCCAATCCTACTAGGCCCAATTTTGGGATGTTACAAGACTTATGCACATTCAAGATAGAGCAATCAAAACTCTTGACATGTTTTAAAACCAATTTACTAAAACTCAAAGATTCTGCATTAGACAATGAACAAAGCTCGTAATAACCACAATCAAACAATCTGGGATTAAGGGAAAATTCATCGTCATACTTTATCAAGTATTGATTATTCATTACTCCACTTTCATTCTTTATAACACAATAATTAAATGTATTCGACTTGCCATCATTTAACTTATCACAAGGGATGGAGGAATGGCAAATGACGATGTCGTTCACAAGATCACAATCATTGGAAAAATTTGGTGGAGACAGAATTGTTTCAAAACACTTACCTTCCTTACCTTCCGGCTCATGTGATTCAACTTCACCTTTTTCAATCAAAGTAAAACGTCGCTCGTCGAGAAGGTATTGAAGTTGGCAGTCATCTTTTGGTATATCGAGATCCTGAAATGAAAAAACAGAAGAAGAGCAAATTTCAAGAGGGTTAGTTGAAAAATCACTCTCTTTTTCTGGCTCATCTTTTTCCAACTCTTTTTCTGTCTCAATTTTTTTCTCAATTTCTTTTTCAATTTTTCTTTCTTCATTATCTTTTTCAAGCTCTTTTTCTTCACTCTCAAATTCTTTTTCACCTTCTTTTTGTTCTTTCTCATTTTTATTTTCTTTTCTCTCATTTTTATTTTCTTTTTCTTTTGTACATTCTCTCTTTTTTCTTTTTCATTTTGATTACAGCAAGAAGATGTTTCAAAAGAATCATAATTAGAAGGATTTGACTCTAAGATCGAGGCAATGTTCTCATAGATATCACGATCAAATTTTTGTGGAAGATGCTTCGTGCGTGACATATTGGAATCACAAGACAAATAACTTGTGCTTGCGTATTCATCTTCGTAAAAGGCTTCACAATCGTTAGTCTCTTTGTTTTGCCTTGAATTCCTCGTCGAATAATGATCTTTCATAGATGAATACTTTGACGCATATGAACCACGTTCACTTCCTCATTGGTAACTTTGAAAAGTTTCAAATTTGTGGTTTGATTCATACCATCTCGAACTTCTTGAGGAATAAGAATCTCGATCACAGTCTCTTCTCGAATGATCTTCAAATATGTGTCTTCATGATAAACTTGACTCCATCCTTCGACTTGAAAAAAGTCATTCTTGTTGGTCTCGTTCCTTGATTTGATCCAGACATTTATGCAACTTGTCAAACTTGTTGTTCATGATTCTTCGCATTCCGTTCAACAAGTATTAATAGTCAGACTCTGAGAACACTTCTTGATTCATTTTATTCTCTAAAAATAAAATGTTAAAACAAAAAAAAAAAAGATAATACGTTACCAAAAAAAAATCTCACAAGTCACTCACAAAGAAAAGAATCGCTCATACTCGTGTTTAACTCGTATGATGGCTTTTTCTCTAATGAGTACACTCGTGCCTTTTACCACTCTCTCTCGCTCTCACAATTTCGTACTTCATTTTGAAAGACTTATTGTAGCTTGA
The DNA here is from genome assembly GCA_025506655.1 of Gossypium rotundifolium. Taxonomy (NCBI): domain Eukaryota; kingdom Viridiplantae; phylum Streptophyta; class Magnoliopsida; order Malvales; family Malvaceae; genus Gossypium; species Gossypium rotundifolium. Next base: position 63,531,937 of record CP106726.1, read on the forward strand.
GGGTCGGCTTCAAAATTGGTTAACAAAGGTTTGACGTTGGGTATCGGGTAGGCTAAAAGAAGGAACAGGCAAATGGAGTAAGGGCGGGTGGCGTTGGGTAAAAAGAGAAAACACCAAATGATGGTAGAAGAAATTTTTTTTTTGAAGATCGGGGTAAGAAGATGAGACTAGAAACAACAAGTACTTGCCAAACTTTCAAAAGAAAGCTTCACTTCTTCTTTTTTTCTTCTCTTTTTTCATATTTTTTTTCACATTTTTTTCTTCTTTTTTTTTTGTACTTTTTTCACTTCAAATGTAAAAAAGATGAATACAAAAGAAATGAAATACAACTTTTTTTTTGAATTTACGTACTTACTTCAGATTTATGATGTTCACTGTAGCTCTTCGTTTTCTAGCTCTGATACCAAATGATATGAGCCGTCTCGAGTTGAGTCGAGTCGTATTTAAATTGCCCAATCGTCTACTAGGAAAAATTACGCCTTCGGTAAATAATAGGAAATATCGTGAAGTTCGCTGAAGCTTTTGATTGAACTTATTTAGTAAATGAAATTAAGTTAGGAATAGAGGTGTTTAGTGATGGAGAAGGAAAGATGTTAGGTGATATTTTGGTTAAGTGATAAGTGATATTTGATGGAGTTGGATAAAAGAACTTAAACAAAGAATCGATTCAACCCTAGGAAAGTGTCACCCCGGATTCTATATTTGTTTAAGGTGGAAAATAGTAGTCGATGATGGACCAAGACCCATTATCTATAAAGAAAAGAATCTATGGTATAAGTTAATGGATGAGAAACGACTAACGCTACAAGCAACACTTGATAAGTTAGAATCGAAACTCGTACAAAAGATAGAGAGGAGAAAATCTCACTCGATGAACAAAGTTCAAAAAAATATATTCAAGGATCAAAAGTTCTAAGTTCTTTCCACAATATGTTGGTTACATGTATATATAATATCAAATGAGGCTAGTTGAATGGTCACTTTTTAATGAGGCTAATAATGATTTCAAATGAAGAGTCTCAACCTTTGGAATTCTAGCCATAAAACTCCCATCTTCAATGTGAGTAACTCTTGAATTAAATTGCTTGTCAATGTCCTTTGAGTTCTTCCATGATCAATTGAAAAGTCACCAACCAAACGAAGAGTCTCAACCTTTGGAATTCTAGCCATGTAACTTCCATCTTCAATGTGATTAACTCTTGAATTAAATTGCTTGTCAATGTCCTTTGAGTTCTTCCATGATCAATTGAAAACTCACCAGCCAAATGATGGAGAAATGATTGCTTGTAGTAAATACCATGAAGCAAACGTTATGGAAGTTGAACACAAAGTGTAACATCCTAAAAAAATTGAGAATCTATATGTTGCATAATTTTGGTGCTTAGCTAGTGAAATGATTCAATACGTGTGTTTTAATAGTCTCGACAAGGCTCGAGATTTAATTGGATTTTGGAATAAATTTTGGTAAATAGTACTTTATTGAAGTGGATCAAGTAACCTTAATGCTTAAGGTAATTAAGAGGTTTAAGTTAGCATAAGATGAGCAAGTAGTAAAGGGGATATGGCGCCATGAGTGTTTACTTGAGGGAAGAGGTTCGAATCCCTTGTTATGCATGTGAAATTTTTATTTTTTTGCTTCCCATCTTCATAGTGTTGGTCAAGCTAGTATTTATGGTAGCTTAGACTTTATTTTTTTGGAAAGGTGGCTAAGAGAAAAAGTCAAGTGTAAACTTAAAGTAGGGAATCATGAGGTTATGGTATGTAGGGGGAACACAAGGTACTTTACAAGGAGGATGTCTTGGAAAGTTTGGATTGGCCAAACTTTGACCTTGTGTCCATGAACTTGGACAGTTTTAGGGGCTAAGGGGGGTGGCCAAATTTTTGAAGACTTTTGAGTAAGGATAGGTGCTTGTTGGGCACATTTCTTTTTGGTCATTTTTGTTTTCTCTCAAAACATTTTCTCTTCATCTTTTCTCTCCCTAGCCGAATGCACTTTGAGCATCAGGTAAGCATCTTTTGTTTTCTTTTAGTTATTCATAATTTTGACCATTTTGGTCTTATTTTGCCTATTCTTTCAAGTCATTTCTTCCTAGTGCCGAAACCATAACACCTTGGAAGGCCATTTTCTTTTTGCTTTTCTTTCTCCATTGCCAAATGCTCTCTAGCGTCAAACCCCTCTCTTTTTTCATCTTTCATTCTTGAAATGAATCAAAATTGAAACACCTAATTGTCCTATACCTTTATTTCATCTCCTTCTTCTTACAAAATCTATCCAACATTTTCTCCCTTTTCTTTTCCTCCATGGCCGAATGTTGCTAACACCATCTCCTTCAATTTTTTTCTTCATAGCCAAATATTTTGCTACACTTATCTTCTTCTCAAATCATTTCATTTTTTTCTTCTCACACTTTGATCACTCGGTAAGTGGCTAGTATAATACTTTAGTATTTTTATTTTTTCCCCTTTTTCTTTGTGTCAAATTTACATGTTGGTGTGGGATGGTCTTTTTGGATCTAGATCATTATCACATCATATCTCATTCAAATCTTTTTCTCTATCATAGAAACTTACTGGAAGGCCAAAACTTGGAGTGTCCGAAATCATCGTGAATCGCTAGGATTCGATCCAAAGTTTTAAGGTAAGGGTTTCTATCAAGGATTCCATTTTACTCATTATTTCATTAATGATGGGGTTTACAAATCGATGTTACTTTAGGGACGCTATCGCTTGATTTTCATCCTTTGAACGTAAGGATTTCGTGGTAAGCCGATTTCGCCCCTTAAAATCAATCGTCTTAATTTTCAAAATATTAGTTGGACTAATATTCTTTTGTCAATGGAGGCAAGAAAGATAGGATCAAAAAGGGTGGTGAATAGTGATCGAAAGAGGGGCGGATTCGCTATTCCCTCTAGATTCAAGTGAAGGGCTGTTTCGGCAATCCTAGATTTTCCACTGGGTTGTGGACCTTCATCCGGTAAAAATCAATTATTCGAGGTTGTTTGTAGTCATGAGGCACCGACAATCCGGGATTTTCCATCGGGTTATGAACTGTCAACCGGAGAGAACTGACAAATAGTAGTTGTTCGAGTTTCTGAGGGTAAAAATCTAGACCGCTTATCTTAGAATAGATTTATTTTAAGTGTTAAGTTTTCTAATCGAGAGTTATAACATTTCTAGGTGTCGACAATCAGGAGAGTGTAGAGCTCACCATAATCAGGTGTGTAATCTCACACCGTATCTTGCGGGTTAGATAACCACATCGTATTAATAGCTAGATTAAAATCGCAAAGTTGATGAAATCGGGTAAAATGGTATATTTAACACTTTAATGGTAAAAACTATGAAATCAGTATTAAGATTCTGAAAATTATGAAATTGCCCTTAATGGGGTAAATCAATAAAAGTGACTTAATGGGTCATATGTGATATTTGAGAAATGGGCCATATGTGATATTTGATTAATGGGCCATATGTGATATTTGATTAATGGGCCATATGTGATATTTGATAAATGGGCCATATGTGATATTTGCTAAATGGGCCAAATGTGATATGATATTATGTGGGCCAAAATGTGAAATGGGCTAGATTGTAATAACTTTTATAATGGGCCTTATGTTGGAATAATTATATGAATGGATTGTTGTGCATATTATATACATGATTGCATGGGTTGGACTATTTTGATGAAGAGAAGTTTTGGTAGCTTTGCTACAAAATTCTAATGGCTTTATGCCCAGTTTGATATATGGCTTTATGCCCAGTTTGATATATGGCTTTATGCCCAGTTTGATAAATAGCTTAATGCCCAGTTTGGTGTGTTGGTGGGGTGGGTGACTAAAGCTCCCCACAGGTGTGCTGGTTGGTACAGGTGGTGTGTAGCAGATGAAAATTTTAGGTTTGGTTTTGGGAATTGCATATCACATGCATTCTATACATGTTAAATTGTTATATTTGTAGTGGGCTCAGGCCCAAATAAATGCTTAAATGGTTTTGGCCCAGTGGACTATGGTAAGTGAGTTACACACTGAGTTCTAAGTAACTCACCCCGTTTTCTTTACCCTTCTCAGGTAATGATCAGTGACGGAGGCTTGGGCCGGGGACAACTCAATGAAGACCATACTATGAATAATGGGTTATTTAAATTTTGAATTTCTTTAAAGTACTTTTAATATTTTCTATTTAAGTTATGTTGTAATAAGGTCTCTGGTTAAATTTTATGGATGTTTTACCTATGGATGGATTCTATGATATGCTTTAAAGTACTTAAGTGGGATTTTATTTTTCTAAAATAGAAATAAACAATTTTGTAAATAAACGTGCAAAAAGGGTTTTCATTCTTAAATATCTTAACTCGAAAGTTTTTTTGTAACATTTCTTTTAAAATCTTTGTTTTCAAAATTTCTTCAAACTCTCTTAAATTCTCGGAACATTAAATAAATTTTTCTTAGGTTTTTAAATTATAAATTTTTACGTCTCAAATTATTAGATTTAACAATCAACCTCAGTTTTCAATAAACACCTTTTCAAAATCTTCTTGAAAATCCGTTTTCTTTGAATCTTTAAAAGACTATACGTATGTTCAATTCGTGTGACATGTCAAATCTGGTCTTAACGCATAGATCGGGTTTGGGGTGTTACATTTTATGGTATCAGAGTCAGTTTCAAAACTCGGTTGTGGTTTGGGTTCAACAATAATTTTCGTTTAAAACTATTTTGAATTTATAGAATTTATGTGTTAAAGGTAGTATAGCACCACGAGCATCCGACACCAAGTCAAGTAAGTATCCATATACTGAATAATTATTATTGTGATATGATCATAGGAACACTCCAGAACTTCTAGTTTTAGGTGTTGAAACTATAGAGATTGGGACTATAGGATGTGTTTGCAAAAAAAAAAAAAAAAACTCTATCTCTTATATCTCATAAAATATCATTAATAAACACTGAAATAGTATTCTGATTCATAAAACTTGTAATTAGATTAAATCGAATTAGTCAATATGAGCGCTAGAGGACGTGGACGTGGTAGACGTGACTGTGGTAGAGGCCGAGGTGCTAGAGCCGTGTCTGAGGCATCGGGACATATGCCAGAAATGGATGCACCGGCATCACCTGTGTCGAAAAATAGATCCCATGACCGTATGAGAGAAGACATTGCTCTGTCTCAAGCAATGTTACGAGTCTTGGAAAGGGTTGCTAGGGCTAAATCAGGGCCAGTAGCTCGTGGGTCAATATTGGAGTGACTCAGATCAAATGGTGCTGAGACTTTTAGGGGTATTTCTGGAGTAGCCCCAAATGTTGCAAAATATTGGCTCAAGGCTGTGGAGCGGATTATGGACAATCAGGAATGTACTGTCGAGCAAAAATTAAGAGGAGTGTGTCCTTATTGAGGGATGAGGAGTATCAATGGTGGCTTACTGTTCGAGAAGGCACCCAGGCTGAACGTGTTACTTGGGATTTCTTCAAAGCTACTTTCCAAGGAAAGTATGTAGGGGCAAGTTATGTGGATGCCCAGAGGAAGGAATTCATGATTCTGGTTCAAGGAAATAAGACGGTGGCAGCTTATGAGGCAGAATTTCTACGCTTGAGCCATTATACTAGGACAATAGTGCCAACCGACCATGAGCACTGTGTACGCTTTGAGGATGGGCTGAATGATGAGTTGGGGGTTTTGATAGCCCCGCAATAGGAAAGGACTTTTGCCATGCTTATGGAGAAAGCCAAGATAGCTGAAGAAGCTAAGAACTCGGAACTTCAGAACCAGGAAAGAGGCAGAGGCAAGAGGGACTTTAAGTACTCGAGTTCTACTAAAAGGTTCCAAAAGAGGCCTTAGAATGATGAGCCAGCTCAAGCTAGAGCGCCTGTAGCTACCAACTAGATTCAACCATGTGCTGACTATGGAAAATGACACCGGGGAATGCTGGAAGTGAACGGGTGGTTGTTTTAAATGTGGTTCTAAGAACCACCAGCTTAAGAATTGTCCTTGATGGACTGCTCCGACTCAAGAAGCTCGTAACCCTGATGTACAGCCAGCTAGAGGTGCTCAACAGCCACCGAGGGGTTGTGGACCAGGTCGTGGAGGTAATGGCACTGGACAAGGTCAAGGTGCACCGGGTAGAGGTAATGGCTTCAGAGGTAACGCGGAGGCGAGACAACCGGGGTTAGTCTATGTGGTCAGGCATCAGGAGGATGGCGATGCACCTAATGTGATAACTGGTACGTTCTTCATCTTTGATGTACCTGTTATTGCTTTGATAGATATCAGGTCTACTTACTCGTATGTTGCTAGTGCTATATCAAGAAATCTGAATATTAGATTCAAGATTACCGATAGAGAGATGACAATAATCAGTCCTTTAGGACAGTCTGTGATAGTGAATAAATTGTATAGAGACGTGCCTTTAGAAATTCAAAGAGAAGTATTTTTGGCGGATTTGATGGAACTGCCTTTCGGCGAGTTTGACCTTATTTTGGGCATGGACTAGTTGGTGAAGCACTGTGCGCACTTGGATTGTGCTGCAAAATGGATGTCGATAAGGACTTTGGAAGATAAAGAAGTGGTAATGATAGGCGAACTGAGAAACTATTTAGCAAATGTGGTATTTGCCTTAAAGCCAGAAAAGTTTGTGCAGAAAGGGTGTGGCGTATTCCTAGCCTTCATTAGTGCTTTTGATGTCAAGGAATTATTGGTGGAAGATGTTAGAACGGTGAAAGAATATTTAGATGTCTTCCCCGAGGAACTTCCGGGTTTACCTCTAGACCGAAAAGTAGAGTTTGGCATTGAGATTTTGCCTGGAACAGCTCCGGTGTCCATTGCTCCTTATAGAATGGCGTTGTAACACCCCAAACCTGGTCAACACACCACGACCGAATCTGGCATGTCACAGAGGAAAACATTTTGAAGAAAATCGAGTTATCGATTAAATTTTGTGGAAAACTCTTTGTTGCTCTATGTTTGTAGAAATCAGGTGCATGACTAGTTAAAAACTAATGGTTTACTTTGAAATCCCGGAAATAAATCTTTAAAACTTAGTTACCGATCCATAGATTAGAAAACCTTTTTGTAAATTTTTTAAAGGAAACCCAAATTATTAATTTGGAAACCGTTTGAGTTGTCGAAAACAATTAAGTTGTCATTTGTTATCAAGTGATTTGTATTACCCGATGGTAAGGTTTTGAAAACCATTGCGTTTTGTAGTTTAGAAAACCTTGCGCTCACATTATTAAATTAATCAAATAATTCACTTAACCATGTTCGAAGTCAAATCCAAAACATATAAATAATTCAAAACATAATTTAAAAGGCCTTATTACAATACCCAAATAATAAATAAAACGAAATATGAAATAATTACCCAATTCAAAATCCAAGTAAAACCAAATCTTTTAATGGATGGGCCACCTCGAGTCCATCCGGCTCCTCATCCACAATTTACGAGTCACCTGAAAAGATAAGGGAGAAGGTGAGTCACCAAGACTCAGTGCATAAATCCTTCTCTCGGATAATGCAACATACTTACACAAATCATAACCAAGCAATACATAAAATGCACCCAAACCTAGCCATCCATACTCCATTTCTACCCAATGTGGTACCAAACCACTGGTGGTGCCAAACCTTTGGTGACCCAAAGTCACGATATCCAATAAAAATGTGGTGCCAAACCTTTGGTGACCCAAAGTCACGAGATATCAATAATCCAAGTGTGGGGCCAACCCACGTGTGATACCAAATCACTGGCGACAATCCCGATAAATCAACTGTGGGGCCAACCCACTGTGGTGCTAAGCCACTGGGACGAGTCGCTATGAGGTGCCCAACCTTTGGTGTCCCAAAGACACAAAATAATCTGTGGTACCAAACCACTGGAGGTGCCAAACCTCTGGTGACCCAAAGTCACAGATATCACTTCCCCCTCCTCTCATATCACCCATCACAATGCAAAACTTATGCAAATCATGCCAATATGCTTTGTTATGAATCATATAGCAAATACATCATAGATCATGGTATTAAGCATCATATAGCAAATCATATCGAAACGGACTTACCCAAATCCTTGTTCATACCCTTACGGTATCATATCAAGATCTACACAATTTCTGGCTTTTAACATATTCAGGTTATTAATATATTTACTTAGTTATAAAGTGTGTAAGTTACACACCTGTTACTAACACAAGCACTAAATCCCGAAGACCCGATCTACCACACTAGATCTTCTTGCCCTACATTCGACCAATCACAAAACCATTAACAAGGCCATTCGGCCATACCAATAAATCCCGAAGGGTGAGATTACGCATAAACAACACCACCCTTACCTTTTTGCCTTACGAAAACAAATCTCAACACCAAAATATGCGAGACTGATTCTCCCCCTACATTTGGTCAACCAATAAAGTTTAGTCTTAATAGCCTTCGGCTTTTCATCAACTTAAAGAATAATGAACCAACGTAGATATCCTTACCACTTGACTTACCAAATTCGATTGTCAGAGAATGGAGGCTTAGATCGACTGCTTCAAAATCCCGGAGAACCTAAGAGAAATCGTCATTATAGATGATTAGAAATCTATTACAAAATGTCAAAATTCAGCTTTTGCTCAAATGAAAGTCGACAGAGAGAAAAGAAAAGGAACAAAAAGGAATTCGTCCAAGACACTTACCCCTTCTCAAAACCGATTGAAGAATAACGAATAAGATCCACCCTTGTTTGATATTCGGCCAAAGCAACTAGAAGTAAGAGAGGAAATTTCGACAAAGGTTGAGTGGTGAAGGAAGATTCGACTATGGTTGATAGAAGAGAAACAATTGAGATTTGGCTCAAAGGAAAAAAAAGAATGGAAAAAAAGATGATAGGTATTCGGCTTAGGCTTAAAGAAAAAGGGATTAAGAGGTTTCGGCAAGAAAAGAAAATAAAGGAGAGGATGGGGTCTTGAGCAGTTACAAAAAGAAGAAAAAGAAAGGTGGGAGAAAGAGAGGTTCGGCCAAGCACCTTAATTGCCAAAATGAGAAGAGAAGAAGATATCAAGTGAGGGTTTCGATTTGCAAAGAGGAAAAGAGAGAATTCAAGAGAGGGTTTTAGTTTGCTTTCCCACCGAATGCACCAAGGCTTTGCTAGCCGAAAATGTCATCTAGCCCCCCTAAGTCTCCCAATCGATTACTCCTCTCATACCAGAGTCCAGATTTCAGCAAACCTCCCTGAATCACTCTTAGCCAATCATTCAAATTAATTTGACTTGTTCAATGCTTATCTGACAGAGTTTGTGCTGAGCACAACTCTTCCCCCCTTGGCGTCAAAATAATAAGCAGAAAGTGAGATTTCTGCTGCTCGATCCTAAGCTCTCCCTTCCCTGTATGTGGCGTCAATCACAGGGCCCTAAGTGGCGCCTCCTTGCCACTTTACCAAGCCCAATCTTGTGCTTAATCCCCCACAAATTATACTTAACCCCTAGCTCTTTCTGCTCCCTTCACATAAAACTTAAAAACAAAAATTTCCTGCAACTCGGGCCTACTTTAAACTTATAACTAGATCTTACAACACCACAAATAATTAACACAACGGCCATACACATGCAAAGAAGCTCAAACACAATAACCCCTATTTAAGGATGTTACAGGCGCCGAAGGAGGTAGCGAAGCTTAAGGCTTAAATTCAAGAATTGTTAGATCGAGGATTTATTTGACCGAGCGTGTCTCCATGGGGAGCACCGGTCTTGTTTGTCAAGAAGAAGGATGGGTCGATGCGTATGTGCATTGATTATAGGCAGTTGAATAAACTGATGATCAAGAATAGGTATCCATTGCCGAGAATGGATGACATGTTTGATCAGTTGAGAGGAGCTTCAGTTTTCTCCAAGATAGATTTGAGATCGGGTTATCACCAACTCAAGGTTAAGGAGGCAGATATTCATAAGACATCATTTGAACTTGTTATGGACATTATGAGTTTTTGGTAATACCTTTTGGTTTGACCAATGCACCAGCTGCATTTTTAGACATGATGAATTGATTCTTTCAACCCTATCTAGACCGGTTCGTAGTGGTGTTCATAGATGGCATCTTGGTATATTCGAGGAATGAAGAAGAGCATGACTCACATTTGCGCATAGTATTGTAAATACTGCGAGAAAAGCAACTTTATGCCAAATTCAGTAAGTGTGAATCTTGGCTGAAGGAAGTGACTTTATTGGGACATGTTGTGTCAGCCGAAGGAATCAGAGTTGATCCTCGGAAGGTAGAAGCTGTGTTGGATTGGAAACCACCGAAGTCAGTGGCTAAGATTCAGAGTTTCTTAGGTTTGGCTGGCTATTATAGACGCTTTGTTGAGGGGTTTTCATTGATTGCTGCACCCCTAACTAAACTATTGCGAAAGGGAGTATCGTTTGTGTGGGCAGATAAACAACAAGAGAGTTTCGAGAAATTGAAGAAGATTTTGACGGAAGTGCCAGTACTGATTCAACCTGAGGCTGGAAAAGAGTTCATTGTTTACTGCGATGAATCACACACGGGCTTGGGATGTGTGTTGATGCAAGGTGGAAAGGTGGTGGCTTATGCATCTCGTCAGTTAAGGCCGCACGAGGTCAACTATCCTACTCATGACATGGAATTTACTGCGGTGGTTTTTGCTTTAAAAATTTGGAGGCATTATCTCTATGGTGAGAAGTCGATCATTTATACGGACCATAAGAGTCTTAAGTACCTCCTTACCCAAAAGGAGTTGAACTTAAGACAATGGAGGTGGGTGGAGCTGTTAAAGGATTATAACTTCTCAATAGAGTATCATCTTGGAAAGGCTAACTTGGTAGCAGACGCGTTGAGTCGTAAGGTAATATCAAATTTGAGAGTGATGTTCGCTCACCTCAGTCTGTATGAAGATGGTAGTCTTCTAGCCGAACTTCAGGTGAAGCCTGTGTGGTTGGGTCAGATTAAGGAGAAGCAATTATCAGATGGAAATTTGGGTCCCTTAATTCAACAAGTTGAAAGTAGTGTAAAAGGGATTTTGGAATGAGTAAGGATGGAGTGCTGTGCTTTCGTGGAAGAGGTTGTATGCCCATGGATTCGGATTTGAGACAAATGATTCGGTGAGAGGCACATAGTAGCCCTTATGCTATGCACCCCAGAGGAAATAAAATGTATCAAGATCTACGAGAGCAGTATTGGTGGCCAGGGTTGAAGCGGGAGGTTACAAATTTTGTGAGTAGGTGCTTGACGTGTTAGCAAGTGAAGGCGAAACATCAATTGCTGTCGGGATTGCTACAACTGGTGAAGATTCCATTATAAAAATGGGAACGGATAACGATGGATTTTGTTAGTGGGTTACCCTTATCACCTACTAAGAAATATTTCGTTGGGTAATAGTGGATCGATTGACGAAGACTGCCCATTTTCTACCAGTTCATACGGATTTCTTACTGCAGAAGTTGGCTAAGTTGTATGTATCGGAGATCGTGAGGTTGCATGGGGTACCAGTGTCTATAATATCGGATAGGGACCCTAGGTTTACATCATGGTTTTGGAAAGCTTTGCATGAGGCTTTGGGAACAAAGTTAAACTTCATCACAGCTTTCCATCCTCAGTCAGATGGTCAGTCGAGAAGAGTAATCCAAATTTTGGAAGACATGTTAAGGGGTTGTGTGATTGACTTCAGAGGTAGTTGGGAGGATTTTCTACCGTTGGCAGAATTCGCATATAACAATAGTTATCAATCCAGTATCCAAATGGCACCTTATGAAGCATTATATGGTCGTAGATGTCGTACCCCTACTTGTGGACTAAATTGGGGGAACGATAGTTGTTGGGTCTTGAATTGATATCAGAGACGGAAGAAAAAGTAAAGGTGATTCGAGTGCGTTAAAGGAAGCTTCGAATAGACAAAAGTCATATGCGGATCTAAAGCGTAAGGACATTGAGTTTACGGTGGCAGATCAGGTTTTTCTAAAGGTCTCACCTTGGAAGAAGATCTTCAGATTTGGAAGGAAGGGCAAGTTGAGCCCTAGGTTCATCGGATCGTACCGTGTGTTGAAGTGTGTAGGACCAGTGGCTTATCAGCTTGAATTACCTCCGGAGTTGAGTCAGATTCATAGTGTTTTTCCATGTCTCTTTGTTGAGTCATTGTCGATCGGATCCATCTCACATAGTACTGGTAGAGGAAGTTGAGTTAAGACCTGACTTGTCATTTGAGGAAGAGCCAGTGAAAATTTTGGATCGAGATGTTAAAGTGCTGAGAAAGAAGTCTGTACCATTAGTAGAGGTTCTTTGGCAGAATCACAGATCGGAGGAAGCTACTTGAGAGATTGAGAACTTGATTCGGCAGCAATATTCTCACCTCTTTTAACCAGGTAAATTTCAAGGACGAAATTTTCTTTAAGGGGGTAGAATTGTAACATCCTAGAAAAAATTGAGAATTGATAAGTTGCATAATTTTGGTGCTTAGCTAGTGAAATGATTCAATGTGTGTGTTTTAATAGTCTCGAGAAGGCTCAGGATATAATTGGATTTTGGAATAAATTTTGGTAAATAGTACTTTATTGAAGTGGATCAAGTAACCTTAATGCTTAAGGTAATTAAGAGGTTTAAGTTAGCTAAGATGAGCAAGTAGTAAAGGGGATATGGCGCCATGAGTGTTTGCTTGAGGGAAGAGGTTCGAATCCCTTGTTATGCATGTGAAATTTTTATTTTTTTGCTTCCCAACTTCATAGTGTCGGTCAAGCTAGTATTTTTGGTAGCTTAGACTTTATTTTTTTGGAAAGGTGGTGAAAAACCCCAAACCCGGCCCACAAGCCCTGACCGCATCTGGCATGCTCCTTGAGTAAAACGTAGTTAAGTCTCGAAATGACATTTTGGAAATCTTGGTGGTTTTGAAGAAAATAGCTTCGGATTGTTCTCAAGTTAAAAACTGTGTTGTAATTTAAATTTGTGCTAAAACGATATTTTCATAATTCAAAAGTTACAATGTAAAAAGAAGTGCCAGATTTTAGAGTTTATTATTATTAACTTGGAAACCGTAGGTGTTTGGGTTTCAAAACAATTGATGTTGTTTTACAAAAATTGTTTAATCGCTCGCTCGATATTGTTCACATCATAATAAAATTTAAAATTCATAAATAAAATAGTTAAGTGATAATGGCCTTATTACATCAAAACATAACCCAAAATAAATCAAAATAAACTTGATAAGAAAAAGCGAAAATCGAAATGCATGGCCACCATGCCGACTCCGATCCATTTATCGAGTGCCATCGCAAAATGTTAGCCCACGAGGGTGAGTCAATGACTCGATGTGTAACAACCATCACAGACTCCCAAATAATCATGGCATATTAAATCACATAAAACAAATATGGACAATGATGCAACCCAAACCCACCTAGATTCCAACCTCTGCACATCACCCGTACCTACCAATCACACCGTGGGGATTACTAAATCGACCCTCCATCTGCTACACACCATCGAAGGCGATCACGCAATCAAGCGCACATCACCCTTATAATTGTGGCATAGCCACCAGATAATGTGACAGAGTCACCAGATTCATAATATGTGACATAAGTCACCAGATAATGTGGTAGAAACCACCAGATCACTTCCCCTTTAACATAATCACCCATATGCCCATGCAACATACAATTTATCATGCAATTCACCTTACCCCAAAATCATAACTGAATTCCACATATTTTCACACCCATGTTATTTAAACATTATTAACAAGTATTAAGGGTAACGTACGAATACCTGAACCATTGAATGGTACCATTAGCCATGTTTATTCGTCACTTCATTAACACATGCTTAACATTATTATTATTAAACTATCGGGAGTTCAAAGTAGGTTACACACTGATTACTAACGCGATTACCAAATCCAAAATCTTGAGAAAATCGTCACCACCAATTCTACCTACATTTTGCCATCCTCCAAAACATCAAACCAATGAAAACCATACCGATTCCAGCCCATATGGTATTCGCCAAATAAAGAGAATCAAGAGAGGCCATTCGCCGAACCTACCACTACCAACCTTCGCTTTTCCACCAAATCAGCACAGAGACTTTTAATGAGATAGATTCTACTGAGAGAAGGAAAATCGATGCACCTTAAGCAAGTGTTTAGGTTAGATCTTAATGAAGAAAGAAAGAAAGTAAAGAAAATAAAAGTGAATTAGCATAGAATGAAATCCTCAAACTCACCCGATTACTAAGGAGTATGCGGTTAATGGTGCACCTTCTGGAACCGAGAATCTCCTTGTAGATTCGATTATGGAGGAGGAATATGAGTAAGAAAAATTCAGCTTTTAGGAAGATATTGAGAGGAGAAAAGACTAGGAATTTCTGCTAGAAGAGAAAAAAAGAGAAAAGAAATTTGGCTTGAGAGAAAAGATGAGAAAGTGGGAAAACAAATGGAAAAGATGATAATTCCCTTCCAAATTTCGGCTATACACAGGCATACACTCAGAGTTGGAGTTCCAGCCAACTCTTCCCCTCCTGATAGCTCTTATCTTGCATGATAACCTAATCCCTATCTCATCTTTAGAAGAGGCCAACCTAGAGCCAACTCCTCCCTCTTAATTATCAGCTTTTAATTACTAAATATTAAAAGAAATAAAGCTCCTAAAATGGGGCTCATGTGCCGTCCATCCCCTCCCCCTTGAAGTGCTGAATATTTGACCCATTAACTTGGGCCCCAAGCGGCCATACTAGGCCCAAACTTCTCCCCCTTGTGACGCCACCTACATACCCACTTATGGCACCTCCAACTTTGGGCCACGAGCCCAACTTGCAACTAAACATACTTCCTTAACTTTTAATTTATACACTAACATTATTTATAAACAATTTAACCCAGGTTTTAAGCTCAAACTTGAGCCCAATCCGCACCCCAAAGCCTTCTCCTACTAATTTAGCCATGCAACGCATCAAATGCACAGACCCACAAAGTCAAGATATTACAGTTCTACCCCCCTTAAAATAAATTTTGGCCTCGAAATTTACCTGGCTAGAATAAGTGAGGGTATTGCTGTCGCATTACTTCCTCTGGCTCCCACAAAGCTTCCTCCGATCCATGGTTACGCCATAATACTTTGACTAGAGGAACTGATTTCCCGCGTACCATCTTCATATCACGTTCCAGAATCTGGATCGGCTCTTCTTCATAGGATAGATCTGGTCTCAGCTCCACCTCCTCAACCGGTATCACGTGAGATGGATCTGATCGGTAATGATGTAGCATCAAAATGTGAAACACATTGTGTATCTGCCAACTCCGAAGGCAATTCTAACTGGTACGCTACTGGTCCAACCCGCTTCAAAATCCGATAAGGTTCTATAAACCTAGGACTTAACTTTCCCTTGCGACCAAATCTCATCACCTTCTTCCACGGTGAAACTTTGAGAAACACCTGATCTCCCAAAGCAAACTCAATCTCCTTCTGCTTAAGATCTACATATGACTTTTCCCTGTCAGATGCCTCTTCAACCGTGTCCGAATTACCTTAACCTTTTCTTCCGATTTTGCCACATTCTCTGGACCTAAAACTTGACGTTCCCCCAATTCTGTTCAACACGTAGGAGTGCGACACCTCCGTCCATATAGCGCTTCATATGGTGCCATCCGAATACTTGTTTGATAACTATTATTGTACGCAAATTCTACTAAAGGCAAGAACTCCTCCCAACTCCCTCTGAAGTTTATCACGCAACCTCTCAACATATCCTCCAACACTTGAATTACCCGCTCAGATTGGTCGTTTGAGCTGCGGATGGAATGCCGTACTGAAGTCCAATCTGGTGCCCAAAGCTTGATGTAATGCTTTCCAAAACCAAGATGTAAACCTCAGATCCCTATCCGAGATAATCGACACCGGTACTCTGTGTAGCCTCACGATTTCTGCTACATACAACTTTGCCAATTTCTGTAGAGAATAGTTAACCCGCACTGGTATGAAATGTGCAGACTTCGTCAACCGATCTACTATCACCCATACTGAGTCCTTCTTAGTAGGCGTAAGGGGAAGCCTACTAACGAAGTCCATGGTAATTCTCTCCCACTTCCATTGCGGAATCTTTATCGGCTGAAGCAATCCTGACGGTACTTGGTGTTTAGCCTTGACTTGCTGACACGTTAGGCACTTCCCTACAAACTCTATAACCTCCCGCTTAAGACCAGAGCCACCAAAACTGATCTCATAGATCCCTATATAACTTACTTCCTCCAGGATGCATAGCGTAAGGGCTACTATGCGATTCCTGAAGAATTCTCTGCCTTAACTCCTCATCCTTCGGCATATAGACCTTGCCCCAAAAACACAATACTCCATCACCGTTTACACCATAGTCTTCCAACTCCCTATTTTGTACTTGTAGCAGCTTAGGACTTAGTTCACCATCTACCAATTGTTTCTCCTTTACCTGACCTAACCACATCGGCTTCACTTGCAACTCCGCTAGCAAACTTCCATCATCATAAAGGCTCAAATGTGCAAACATCACCCTTAACTCTGACACTACTTTCTGACTTAGGGCATCCCCCACAACATTTGCCTTGCTTGGATGATACTCTATTAAGCAATCGTAATCTTTCAACAACTCCACCCACCTTCGCTGTCTCAAATCCAGCTCCTTCTAGGTTAGCAAATACTTCAGATCTTATGGTCCGTAGATCACCGACCTTTCTCCATACAAGTAGTGC